>OX596011.1:74111772-74711772 GCA_951394025.1 Heteromyza rotundicornis
AAAAGACGGACGTGCGCACATGCTGAGGCGTCAAACATTTTGGACAACAACATAAATCAGCATTGGCAGGCAACGACGCCACAGCCGCTTGAATTATGGCCAGCCTCGCTGCTGCAACACACCACTGCCACCGCTAGAGCCTCCCTCATACGTACTAACGTTCTGGCCATTTAATTAAAACGCAAAGCGTTTTACTCGAAGCTGCCAAAAAAAAAAGAGCCGTGGGCCAAGTCAACAGACATTGACCATACAATAGGTGAAGTAGGCAGTGGTGTGCTGCTGCGGTGGTCATGCATAGCCGGCATTTGTTTTTCGTTTTCGTTGAACTCTAAAATATGTCAAATAAAAGCAAGAATTGGTTTAGTATTTATTCAAACTTGTAATGTGCCTCAGGTGTCGTGTGAAACTGAACTGGATTCAATTGTTATTATTTATTTAACTTTTTTTAATCTTTATGGTAATCAAAAGTATTTAAAGAATTTGCACAGAATGTCGTTTGAAAATAAAATTTTCTATCGAATTTATTGACTTGGTTAGGAAGTTTAAGAGTCAAAAAAGTGGCTCAAGGTAAGTTTAAAGGTGATAAACATAAGATGAAAGGACTTTATACGGGGTGGAGGGCATTAAAGGAATAATATTTGCGGGATGTGAAACTTTATGTGGAGTAAGGACCAAAATTATATGAGTGTGAAAGGAAAAGTGTCCCAACAATTACCGTTCCAAGGACAACAGTTCTTCTGGTTTAACGTCTACCCTAGTGCAGATAGAAAGTAATCTTCACCGTTTAGAAATTATTGTTAAATGGTGAGTTTAAATGGTCCAACGTTAGAATTCAATCAATCTTGCAATGAAGAAGAGAAGAATCCGGCTCATTTACGGGATTCTTGTGGAGCACTTATCCACGAAAGAACGCGATTTGGAAGAGATATCAGAGGAGGATTTGCCAAAATTTGATAGCTTACAAATCCTAAATATAATTGAGGATATAAGCAGTTATATGGTACATCATACTGGCGGAATTATTACCCTACACGGAACCAGATTGGGGGCAGTGGAAATTCCCTTTTCTTAATAAATGAAATTCAGATTTGTTCGGAAGGAAAATTCTTTACAAAAAGGCGTTTCAGAAAAAAAAAACCCAATAACTATTCCTTCCCCTGTTACAGTTGTCTAAAATTATATTTTTAAATCGAAAGCATAAACATACTAAGGGAGTTCACAAAGGTCTCTTAAAGTCCTTTGGCGTATAAATGTCATATTTCCATGTGTTATTTCTACATTAATCAGCTGATCGCTAAAATAAAACAAGGAAAAAGAAAGCTGATCGCAAAAATAAAAAAAATAATTTACATTTTTGACAGATTGTATGGAAAAAAGCTACAACATTTGTATCGCTATTGTATATTTTACAACAATATTACTGTATGGCAAACCAGACTAATCAATTCACCTACCCGTACGCGTGGTTTTAGTGAGTTTAAATCTCACACTGAATGAAGCATTTGACGCTTTTACTCCTCGTAAAAAAAAATACAATCTTCCCGAAGCCACTAGTGGAACTAGCTGCCATTTCACATAAAAGTCCTACAAACCCGTGGCTTGAAACACTGGAGAATCGACACTTTAGTATTTTTAATTTTTCCAGGCGCAACAATTCAAAAGTGGGACGTGGCCGTGCTATTCAAAGGTGGTCTGTGAAAGTTAGGCTCTCCTGAATCGGAAAGGGGTCTTAACAGTTGAAAATGTGAGAGTGTCAATTAGAGTATGCTCTCCTGCACCCAGCAGTGGACCTAGGAAGTTGTGAAAGCATGCCTAGAGATTCTCGATCAGTGTTTTTTGATTTTGACACAGAGCGTGTCAGTTCATAATATGTCGTGGCAGTTAAAGTTGGGTCCAAAAAGTTTTCAAAGGGTGTACATGGGGAGAGTCGGTAAGAGGGTCCATGTGGGTTTAATGGGGGTGCAATATACAGGGTGTCCATTATTAAAGCGAAAAGCCGACGCCAGTGGACTCCTCTGGTCGAAAAACGAAAAAATTTTATGACTGTGGGGACTGCAAATGCTCCTGTAAGGAGTTATAGAGTGAAGTGTATGAAATAAGACAACAAAGAGTGGAAACCCTTTTTTTTTAAATTATTTCGCACTTTTAGCCGTAATACTCCTTACATGTCATTGACAAAAACTAAAAAAAACTTTGGCCTGCCACTGAAAAAATTCTTTTTAGACCTTCAACCTTCAAAACTAAATTCTTTGTCAAAAAATATTCCACTCATAATTTATTCGATTCGCCCAAATTGATAATTTATATATTCTGGTAAATGAAATTAATCGCTAGTAATTTTTATTAATTTACAAATAAATAGCATACGACACATGTGTGGCAGGCGCGAGCAAGCAAAGTAACACTGTACACCGATCTCGAGTCAGTGATACACTTAAGCAGGTACACTGACCAAACGCAATAAGATCAAATTACAGAATAAATCATTTATATTTTTTTTCCTCTAAAACTGAACAAGAATTTTTAACAGATGCTTAAAATCTAATAAAACTAAACCAACTATTAGCATCACTAATAAATCAAAAATTTTCCAAAAAATTAAACACTCAATTTAAGCAAAAATTATGGAAAATTGTGAAAAAAAATAGGAAAAAAATTTTCATAAATTTACCAGATTTGCAAAAATTGCTCAAATTGCTTATCGCAGGCTTGAGATCATATGTATTTGAACAGTTTTATTTTTTTGACCGCGAAACGTGTTGACACGATCACCATCAAGACCCCAAACTGTGGGGCTACAAGCTCAAAACACTAAATTCTTGTATTTGCTGTGGTTTTTTTTTTTTGCAGGCAGAGAGTTCTTGTCCAAGTTGTTCTTGTTTTTGTATTTATTTTTTTTGTTTTGTTATTGTGGTTGTCTGTTGCTCTGGTTACGGCCTTTGGTCGTTTGTTCAGTTGTTACTAGAGCAGCACCCAACAAGCATCAGTGGCAACCTTGAATAAAAGACTACAAAAAAAAAAAAATAAGAAAAATTAAGAAAAAAAAGTTGAAAGCAACAAGTGCATTTGACGGCTCCCAACGGCAATGCTTAGAACTTGTCTTATTTACAGGTTTATTTATTTATATGATTTTTTTCATTTCATTTCAAAAAGAATTAATGGCCAAGTGCAGTAGTAACAACAGCAACAACAACAGCGGTCAATTTGTGCTCATTTTTTGGCGTAATTCTCTGTTATTCGATCTTTGACTTTGGCAGTTGATTTTTGTGGAATTGCCACCACTACGTGCAGATTTGCATGCTTAAAATACTATTTATGTGGTGCTTATCGTAATGGCGGCTGCTGTTCTATTGGCTTTGGCACATGCCCCTATAAAGTCCAATTGGAAAACACTTGACAATTGTCAGCCATTGAAAATTCCAAGTTGAATGGCAAAAATGCGAAGTTGGCAATTAATTTTTTCGGACAAGTCCATTTTGTTTGCCGTTGCCGCTGCCCACCCCACCAATTGATTTATTGAGTTGTGCATTGTGGTCATGTTTTGGTAATTAATTTTTGGGCAACAAATTTGCATAATTTTGCATAAACATTTTCAGTTTTAATCGGTTTTAAATTGTTTTGGCGAATTTATTGACAGCAAGAATTAGAATTTTCAGCTTTTTTTCCTTATAAGTTCATGCCAATTGATAAAGTTAATATTTAATTCAATATTTGACCTAGATGTGGAATGTTATTGAGAATTTTGTTGTTGTGGAGAGGGGGGCATATTAATATTAAGGACCAATTTGTACAGATCGCTCGATATAAGAAACAAAATCATAGAGTCCATCACTCTCCGGAAAAAATTGTTTGCACTAAATGAACATTGACTGACTGATTTCATATAACCTAGACCGTACGATTTATAATTTTTGCTAAAGTGTTACACGAAAAGAGATACTGAAAACTCATAAGAATAGAGTGTACCTACACACAGAGAAAACACATGGTTGTCAGAATCATATTTCAATGGAATCATGTTATGATTAAACCATCTTCAAAATACGTAAACTTTATCATTCAAATCGATCATACACTCAAAGAATTTTTTCGTTCGTAAGAAAAGAAAAATTAGACAAACACACTTCGTTTGTTGTTTCGTTTGCCACCAACGTTTAAGTAACGAAATAAAAAAAATGTTAAGCTTAGCCAGGATTCAAACGCGGGACGTAAGGTTTATAAGGTACGCATATACACGCTGTGCCACTGAGCTACTTTCGTTCTGGTCGATAAAAACAAAGCTTATATCGAATTCGTTTAAACGTTTATTAGAAATTAGTTTTTAATTTGCAACAATTTAAAAACGTTTCCAATAAAAGTAAAATGCAATACTTTTATTGGAAACGTTTTTAAATTGTTGCAAAATTATTTATTATTTGCGGGAAATCGACTTAATTTGGAGCAAATGTTTTTTGTTTCTTTTTATACCCCCACACTCACTGTGGCAGGGTACACTCACTTTGTCACAACGTTTGTAACGCCCATAAGGAGGCGTGTCCGGTATGGAAAAGTATATATATTCTTGATCAGCATCACCTCCTGAGTCGATTTAGCGATGTCCGTCTGTCCGTCTGTCTGTCCGTCCGTCTGTCCGTCTGTCCGTCTGACCGTCTGTCCGTCCGCACGATAGCGGTCGCAGTTTTGGAGATATCGACTTGAAACTTTGGGTACATGTTTTACTCGTGAATACTGAGATCAAGTTCGAGAATCAGCCAAATCGGATAAAAACTGGGCGTGGCTCCCATACACCGAAAAAAAAGGTAAAAATTTTTTATTGTTGTATTCGATTGGAAATGTTTAGAAACGTATTTTTGACATGGTCCGAGGTTCCGAAGCCACATATATAAGGGTCTAAATGGGGTCTTGAGACCAATTTTTTTTTTTTGGTGGATTTGATTGGAAATTTTTAGAAATGGATTTTGGACATGGTCCGGGCTCCAAAACCACCTATAATTTGCTCAAAATAGGGTCTTGAGACCACATTTTTTTACGTTCGAGGTACTTCTTCCTACTGTGTGGGGGTATTTCAGCTTCGGTATAGCCGAAGATAGTCCACTCTCTAGTTTCGTTTAAGTTTGTATTCAAAAGTAGTATATTTGCAGCAAACGTTCTCCAAACATAATAATTATTTGAGTGTAGTATGATTGTCATTATCATTATTGAATATCCAATCATATTATTGCCCTTATCATATTTTGATCTCTGAAATCATTTGCTTTGTCACCCCAATCATTAATGTTCGCTACACTATTATTATAGCAAAAAAGGTATGATCTCTGCGATCATGCTCCATGCTTATACTACGCAGCTGTGCATATGGCTCCTTGGCGTTGTGTATTCTAGATAAGATAGCCTTTTTTGCACTGTCCTCACTAGAGATTATGCTGCCCTGATAGGTGAAGTTGGCGACAAGTTCGATTTTGAAATTGTTGCTGTTTCTGACTTTGATCTTGGTGACTATCGCCAAATTGATGTTGATTTTAAGACAAGCTATTGCATACACTGTGACTAAGTAGTCGAGGTCTAGCTTTGCTTGCATGTCTGAATGTTTGATAGAATTATTCCGTGGCAAATTTTAAAGATGAAAAAGTGAAATTGAAACGAAGAAATATCTAATAGAACAATGTTTTCTGCTAAGTGGCAAAACAGAAATGAAACTAGAACCACCTGAGCCTCTGGAATCGCAACCAGAACCTGCAGTTAAAGAACTACTTCTTGATGTATTCAAACACGAGTTAGGAAATCGTACTGGGCACTCTTCTTTCATGAAGAAGGCGGAGAAAAACTAAAAGGTGCTGAGTTCCTCTAAAAACTTTTGATTTTTGTTCACACGAAAGTGGCCTAGGAGTATTTAAAAAAAATTGGCTTAAAATCTATTCGAATGAATAATCTCAAATGTGCAAATGCGTATAAATTCTACTAAATCCTACAGACTTGATGAAAGTTTAAAATGTATTTGCTTTTTATTTTGCATTTAAAAACACCTAACAGTCACTCGAATGGGAAAAATTTCGTAATTAAGACCATTTGTAAAGTTTTCATAATCGCACTCAATGCCCTTTCCGGCAGACCAAATGGCCCGCATTAACCATTTAAAAGGAAAAGTCAAACGTACTAATAAAGCCAAGAGAAATAAAACGCCAAAAAATACAATCGCCATTGTTGTGAAATTTATGCGCCCAGCAAACACCCGGCGGCCACCGGCAGTAGCAGCCGCTTGGACGATGCAAATACATTTTGCATATTTGGGAGAAAGGCGTTTTGTAAGCAATGTAAGAGGAAAACATATACAAAAAAAGGGAAATGTGTAGAGCCACTGCTGCGGGTGAGAGATCACACTGTTTTGTGTTTTTTTTTTGTTTTCGTAGTAATTGTTTTTGTTATGTTTTCTTTGACACAAAGTCTTTAGTCTTATTATAGAAATGCCCGAATTCGTACAACTTATCATTCATTGTCTCAGGTTGTTTACGCCCTCCTGCAGGCAATTAATTTGGAAACAGACAAAAAAAAATAAAATAAATTACAACAATAAAAAATACATACAAAAAATGGCAGACAAACTGTTACTTTTCATGCGTGGGTGGTTTCTCGAGGTATTTGGCACATTAGTTAGTTTAGCTGCACAGCTTGAGTGCTGAACTTTAAAACCAACAGGAGAAACACTCAACAAATGAAAGTGAAGAGGTGAAGAAAAACAAACGTTTTTCCGCATTTTTTGTTAGCAATGAATATGAAAGACTTAAGCCACGAACTTGATGCCGTTTAGTAATTTGATTAGAATCTGGAGAGAGTGCTTTGGAAATAGAAAAGGGGGGCAAGTGAATAAAACAGAAACAAAATATCTGAAATATTTTTATACCCTGCACACTAGTGTACAAGGGTATATTTTTTTGGCAATAAAATATCGATTAAATCTCGATAAATTATCGATAAAATATCGATAAAAAATCGAAAATATATCGAAAAATTATTTATAAAATATCAATAAAAAATCGAAAATTCATCACATTTCCATACAAAATGGAACACAATGGAATTGGATCAAAATTTTAAAATGGATTGGGAATGAGGTGTAAATTATCGATAAAATATCAATAAAATATAGAAAATATATTGTAAAATTATTTATAAATTATCAATAAAATATCGATAAATATCGAAAAATTTTCTACCTCCCATACAAAATGGAATTGATTCAAAATTTAAAAAAGGATAGGGAATGAAGTTGAAATGGAAATTATCGATAAATTATTGAAAAACTTTGGATGAAATACCGAAAAATTATTGAAAGTTATAGAACAATTTTCGATAATTATGGAAAAGTTATCAATAAAATATCGAAAAATCGATGAAAAATCCTAGATATATTATCGAAAAAATATCAATAAAATACCGATTTAATATCGAAAAATTGTCGATGAAATATGGAAAAATTATCGAAAGTTATGGAACAATTTTGGATAATTATGGAAAGGTTATCGATAAAATATGAAAAAATTATCAATGAAAAATCGAAAAATTCTAGACATATTATCGAAAAATTATCAATAAAATATCGATTGAATATCGATTAAAATCGATGAAATATCGAAAAATTATCGAAAGTTGTAGAACAATTTTTGTTAATTATGGAAAAGTTATCAATAAAATATCGATGAAAAATCCTAGATATATTATCGAAAAATTTTCAATAAAATATCGATAAAAGTTATGCAACAATTTTCGATAATTATGGAAAGGATATCGATAAAATATCGAAAAACTATCGATAAAAAACTGAAAAATGTTCGATAAAATTAGAGAAAATTTGTCTAAGAACGTATTGTACTCGCATGTTTAGGGTATTTTAGCTTCGGTCAGACCGAAGATAACTCACTAGTTTTTTAATAAATTCTACACTGCGACACAATCAATGCTTGGATTGGAATTCTTAAAACGTCGATTTTTGTTTTAGTACCTCAATCGGTATCAACTGCATCGCAATAATTTAGAGATTTGTAGCATAGTGTATAGTGCACAGTGCTATTTTTGTAAGTCAAACTAGCTTTCCTTTCAGGTATGTATGAATTTTGAAATTCCTTTTCCTTCGACAACATCAAAGCTAATTCACATTACTTTCACAAGGCGGAAAGGGTTAATGACTAAAAAAAAAGACAATTAAGTTGTATAAAAAAAGTCACACACAAACTGTGGCTAAATTGAAAGTACTAGTACCTAAAGTTCAGTTAAACTTTCAAAATACGTAAAACAAAAACAATTACAAGCCACAAAATACTTGCATGCCTCCTTTTCAATTGAATTTGAATGCCATACACACAATGAGGAAATCCAAGCAACTAATGAGACTCACATTAAAAGCAAACCACCAGCCAAACGAGCGTTGACTAAACCTTGGCATTGATGCAGACAGCTGCCAGTATCAATTTGACAAAAAAATTAAAAAACACAAAAAAAAAGTTTAAAAAAATAAACAAAAACAAAAAAAAAAATTCCAACAATCGAAATGAACAGTTGAAGTTGTCATGAAATTGCACTGCAATTGTACTCAATCACGCTTCAAAAGAGCATGCGTAACATTAACTTTGCTTACATATTCACACACACACACACATAGCACGACCGCCCTACCAACGCCCGTATAAAGCGTGCCCACTCCCACACACAGTTGTCAGCGGAAAGTCAGTTGCTAATGCGTTAATGGCCTGTTAGCATGGCTAAATTGTTGTATTTTTTCCCCCCTGTATTTTCTTATGCCAGTCAAATTGTATAACAAAACGAAACTGTGATCGCGATTGTTATCGCTTATGTGGGGAGAGGTGAGACGGGAGGCTTTCTTCATTGTCTGCTTTGTTTTCGTTATTTTGTCTTAACAAAAAAAAGTGGTGACAATAGAAATTGTTGAAGAAAATCCTGAGCTTCGTTTACATTTAATGTTGTTAGCGAAATGAGGAAATTGAAAAGGTCAGGGAAATGCTTGTAGCTCTCGAAAACGGTTTCTTTACATTTTGTTTTGCTAGACTAAATATTTCGGTAATGGTAATGGACAAGATTTTTTCTTTACACAAATTTACTCCATTCTGGTAAGTGTATTCCAAGTATGAGACTTAAATGACTCGAATTTTCCAAATATTTTTAATAGGAATAGGGAGAGCCCAAATTGTAATAAGGCAGAGCTTGGAAATTATAGTCTTTCCAACAAGAAAGAATGGTTCAACATGTACACAAAGAACAAAGAATAGTATACGAGCCAATGGCTTTTGTTGTGTACATATGGATTCAATACAGATGAAGCCACTGGGGCTGGGGTATTCGGACCACGTATCAAATATTACGAACCAATGACTGGCATATTGAACCACATCTTGTAAGCTGTAGTCCACAATTGAAAGGTGTGTGCAGTTCAACTGCAGGCCGAAAATTGTATCTGACAGTCACTCAGCTGTAAAAGCTCTAGATGCTCACTTCATTAGCTACAGGCTAGTGTGGGTTGGTCTTGGTAAATTAAACCAGCTTGGCAGGACTAACAATGTTATGCTCTGCAGGGTGACAGGACACGTTCGTGTGAATGAGAATGAGTCAGCAGACGATTTTGCAAGATAATTAGCCTCTCACTAATCCTAATTATTTTTTTTTAATTTATAGGTTTATGTTTTGTTGAATCTGGAGAAGTTTCCCTAAAAAAAGAACCAGACTTCCGTCTGTTGTGCTTTACTTCGATTTGCTCCTCTAGTGGAAGTTTTTGGGAAAAATAAACTTCAGATTCGGATTCCTCATACCCGAATACCCCCCCACTACAGTTTTGAAAACAATGGAAAATTTCTGATAAATGCCAAGAAATGTAGAGAAATTCTGGAAGATTTTTTTTCTTAGAACCTAACGTAAAATAAAGGGTGATCCGATAGCAATGATAGTTTCTCCAATTGTCATTTTTGAGCAGCTGTCAAAGTTACCAAAGTTGACTTTCAAGCTGTCAAAATGTTTAGTAAGATTTGCCATTTCATTGTTTCACGCTTGCCGAAAGTGTGGAAATTATTAAATTTCGAAATTTCGTATTTGTAAATACGCAAATCAAAAAATCATCTTCTCGACTACGTCAACAAGCAATATTTCTGTTATTGGAGCGACCACAATCCACAAGTGTTCGACCGAGCATCAATGCATCCACAATGATCGGCTGTTTGGTGCTGTTTATGGCATGGCGGCATCATCGAGGAAGGAGTTACCGATACCGTCAATGGTCCTCGGTATAGAGCGATGTTAACCGACTTTCTTTGGCCAGAGCTGTGGTTCCAACAAGACGGCGCTACATGCCATAGATGCCATACAATCAACGCAATACTCGAATTGGTTAAGAATAAATTTGGCGACTGGATCATCTCACGGCAAGCGTGCATCAATTTGCAGAGCAATCATACGACTTGATACCCCTCGATTACTTTCCCTGGGGCTACATCAAGTCCTTAGTCTATGCTAACAAGCCAACCACTTTGGGTGAGCTCGAGGCCAGCATTCGAAACGCTATTACCGGAATAATGCAGCACAATTGGATTGAGTCATAAACAAATGGACAGACCGCATTAAGCACTTCCAGCGAAGCCGAGGTGGCCATTTAAATGATGTGCTAAATGATGTGTTCCATACATAATGGCATGCATGTAGCTTCAAAATAAAGCCAGAATCGATTTGATATCTCACACCGTTGTGGTTTTATTTTAATTTTTTTCCCCTATCGTTCTGATGTGGTCACCCTTTAGATTAAAATTAAATAAATTAATGAGGATCACTTCAGAATGTCACTAGATTCAGAACTCCAAAGAAACCCGAATTTTTAGTTTTGTTGGTTTTGCAGGAAATCAGTGACATTTGTACCAGGATAGATTATTATGATTAGTAAGGACCACAGCTTAGTACATACAATAAATTAGAAAAAATCACACTGGATGATATTAATATTTTATCATTCGTGGCACATGGGACTGACTATATGTAAAAAAATTCGTGAACGAAAGAGTGCAGAAAATCTCAGAAATGTATTACAATTATTATTGCCTTAAAGGTAAACAAAAAAGTACTCAAAAAGTAAATACGAAAACGTGATGGCAAATAAAAGTAGAAGTGCGATCAAATTCACTTTCTTTTGAGTTTTTTTTTTTTGCTTTTATTTGGTAATTTGTTTCACCATGGTTTTGGGTTGGACGCATTGGTGTTGTAGTGGTTGTTGTTGTTGTTGTTGTGAATTTAATAGTCATTTTGTATTGAAAGTTTTTCTGTATTGTGGAAAGTGAGTGCGCATAAGAAAGACCAAAAGTGTTTATTATTGTTATTTTTTTTTGTGTTTGTTTTTTTTTTTTGTTGATTTTTGGTAATAAATTTAATTGCATTTTTTTGTTTATTACGAATGCAAAACACAAATAATTCGTTGAAAAAGTGAAATGACATTTCAAAATTCACCCATCTGATAAAAACAAACGAAAATAAATATTTCTCTTCGTGATTAATGGTTTAGTTTTGAGTTTAGCAAAGAAAATATGAACGGTTTGCCCACAAGTATGTTGCTTAAGTCTTTTGTTTATCTTAATTTTTTTTTGTTATTTTTTTTTTGTTATTTTTTTTTGCTATTTGAATAGAAGCGAAAAAGATTTTCCAAACATCATACAAATCTAAGTCAAATTCCTACAAAATAATTGTTTAATGAGCTGCGAAATGAATGTTGGTGCAACTTTGTGTTTGTTACGTTAGCCTAAACCTTTAGACATGTGCTGACGCTTCGGGCAGCTCAAAACAATTGCACAGCAAATTGCTCAAAAATAATGGCAATTGTTAGTGTGTATTTTTTGCCGAATAGAGTCTATTTTCTGTATGCAGAATATGTAGTCAGTGCAAGAACATAAATTAAAGTTTTCGTTCGTGTGGCTCAACATTTGCCACATTTGAAGACCTTTTGTGGTATTTTTGGTTTTGTTTCGATTTTATTTTGGGGTAATTTTTTTTTTTGCATGGCCTCTATGCACAACTTCATTCTAATTCGTGGCTTTTATTTTTGTTCAATTGTCTCATTGATAGTTCGGTGGTGTGAAGCTTGAAATAAAGGTTTGTCTGTCAGAACAGAAATCTCTTGCTGTTTTTGTTGTTGTCGCTGTGGCAGTGACTCAAATGCAGTTTGCCATTTTTTTTTTTGGTTCATTCAAATAGTTCTTTGTGGCTGCAGAAACGTACCCGCTCGACTGGCCCAGTTTAATTTTTCATGCTTGAGATGGAAATCTTGAACAAAACAAAAAATAACCAAAAAGTGCATAATGAGTTAGAATTATAAAAGAAACCCATAAAAATGGTAATAAACTACAGATTTCCCGCAAAAATAGTTTGGCATTAGGTCACACTGTAACTTCAATCCAGCCACAAGTGTTTATTCTTTTGCAGCTTTAATCTTAAGCCGCCAAAAAGTTCAATTGAAGTGAATATGTTTCGTTTTTTCCCTATTAACTGAAACGGAAATTGTTGCAATTTTTGCCCAGTAATGCCAAACGATTCCGCTTGTGTGTTTTTATAGACAATTCTTGTGCCACAAGTTGTCAGTGGAAAACAATTCCCATGCCAACAAAAAAATACGAAAATGTAAACTTTTTTAGCGGAAATTGTAAATTAAGCTAACAATAAATCGTCTCTTTAAATTAAGGAAAAGACAGTACGTAGCACTGAACAATGAATTGCTTTTTTGAAATGAGCTAAAAGTGGAAGATATTGACAAAATATTTGGCCTTAAAAAAAACTACTGAATTGTGAAGTCATTTTGAGAAGAAAAAAAACCATTTATATGAATTTTGTATCAGTTTCTAAAATTTTGATTTGGGGTCAGTCAACAGTTGTATGTGAATAGTAAAACCAGACTCAAACAACAATTAAAATTTGTGCTGACAACAATTTAAAATTGGCTACAGTTACAGATCAAATCAGTGGAACAATTGCATAGTTTAAAATGGGAACAGTTTGAGAGGGAAAAATTTGTTGATGGAAATATTTTCCATGAAATTTAAAATTATTTTTTGATTGGTCATATTTTTTTTCAAAGAATTTTAAAATTTTTACTTAGGAACAGTTTTAGATGAAAACAGTTTCCAGTGGGAACAGTTACATTTTTTAGATGGGTTCAATTTGTAAGCATTCGGCTTCAATTGTATATGAAAACATTTAAAGAATTACATTGCTTATAATGGGAACAGTTTTATGTGTACATATTTTAAGGTGGAAATGATTTTTCTATGAATTTTCCAAATTAATTTAAATTTGTTTGTCCTTTTAAAAATATATCCTTTGATATCCTGAACGATTATCTAAGAAGAGTTTTACAAATAAAAAATTAATATTGAGCAAGTGCATTCGGAGGCCATTGTGAGTCCCTTTTTAATTTTGTAAATTTGTGAAGCATATCTCATTTTGTTCCCATACTGTCAACGCACATTTGGTCTATCAAAGATCAATTTTGTGCTTCGAATGAATTTAAGTATGATCTGCCAGTTCAGTTGTGCTCTCAAAGAATCGGGAGCCTAAGTTAATGCTTGTGGCGGCCGTGGTGCAGTTGGTTAAAGGGTTCTGCTGTGTCACGATCGGAAGGGATGAGGTTCAAACCCTACCCGGGGCAGGTCAAGGAAAAGTGTGTGTGACATGTTTTTCTGTAAAGACCGCCACCTCTCGTAAAACATTGGCAAAACTTACTAGAGTATAACTTGCCTAGGAATGCTTCCGGCATTAAACTGTAGGTCCCTGCAATTATCATATACTTGCCCATGATAATTGCAGCAAGAAGCATGTGGTATCACAATGGACCTTATTTGGTCTAAGAAGTGTCGGTGTTCCGGCAGCCACCTTAACCTAACCTAACCTAAGTTAATCATTTGTTTGAAGGGAGGCAAATGTTGTATTGTTTCTAGTACATCATCTCCTCAACTCCTACATATATCCGTGGTCACTATGTGCCATTTCCCCCAACATATATCCAGTGTCCAGTGATAGCCTCTAACATCTCGTCTACCTTTTCATTCCCTTCTATGTAACTATGTCCGGGAACCCAGCATAGAGTGACCCGCTAGTGGTTCTCTATGATTTCCAGTGCTTCCCTAAACCTCTTCACTGCTTTCGAATTTACTGTGTACGAAGTGATTGCTTGTATGAACGCCCTGTTCTCTATGCAAATCATTACATTTTGTATGTGTATGTTTTGATTAGCTAGGGGGATGGATCAGTTGAAAATGGAATGAATTTCAGGGAGTAATACGAGCAGTTGTGTATTGAAACATTCCTAAATGGGGACAGCTATAGATGGGAATCTTTAAACCTTTGTCAATTGAGAAAATTCTCTCGTGTAAATCTTTTGAAGTGGGAACAGTCATTTATGGATACAGTTACGAAAGTGACACAACTATGGCTAGAAGCTATTTTCGGTAGGATGTGACTAGTGTCTAACTTTTGAAACGTACACTAAGAGCTTTACAATCAGTGTTCGAAGAGGAGTAATCCTATATAGATCCTTTTAGCTGTTCCCATCTGGAGTACCTACTGTTCTCACATATATTGGAGTGGATTTTTATGCTACTTCAAAAGATTATGATGCACTTGTTTCCAATTTCAGCATTTTACAGGTGAGATGAACAGTTAACTGTTCCCACTTTCATTTTCGTATTTTTCCAACGAACTTGTTACTACGTAAGCCCAAATACCGACAACTACTCTATTCACATATGTATATACTGTCCACAAAGCACGCCCATCCTTGCCCAACTACACCAACCTTCAAAAATGTTCGCCTACTTCCTAGTTAGTAACACCTCAAAAAAATATATTTTGCCAATAATATCCATAAAAAAAAAATTACCAAAAAATATGATTGTAAACTGAAAATTCGTTCAACCACAACGTTTAGGATCATTAGATATTGCCCAAAAAATACAACAACAAAAATTACAAAACAAAAGCAAAAACGTCCACAAAAAAAACAAGACAAAGAAGAAGAGGAAAAATTGTGCAAACAAGTTGAAATAAAAATGTAATGTTGCCGGAACTATATTTAAAACAAAAAAAAACTTTGGAAAAAAAACCGCTACTGTGCCGTCTTTGTTGTTGCAAAGAAATCGCAATTCAAATAAAATACGAAAGCGAAAAGTCAAAAACCCAAAACCATAAAAAAAATAATAGTTAACTTTCGGTTTTTATAAATTAAGTGGCGCCAATGAAGCGTAGAGGAAGCCTTTTGGGCGTTTCAAGTAATGCCATGCAAGAGCTGTTGAAATGCACACGAGTATGCCGAAATGAATATTTGCATTAGGCATTTGGGCAAAAATACGAAGCGGGAAAAAAATTAAAATGCTTTTCGTATTTTTTGTGTGAATTGTTGTTACTTTCAAAGCTGATTAGCAATTCAAGTGTAGCAAAATAATAAAATGCTTGTGGCAGGAAAAGGGGTATCAATTGATTTTTTGCTATTTTTTTTAAATTTCTCCAAAATTAGTTTTGATTTAATTTTTCGAAATCTTATAAAGGAAACGTGAGTTACAACACTCGGTAGTATAAAATGTTATGATGCCAGTCAAATGCAAATCACATGTAAACAGCAAAGGAAAGAATTCAATATTCATTGACTAAAGGCTGTCTGTGGAATGACAAACGTCTTCAGTAACGTAGTGTTCTAGTGTGGGTATACGGTTTCTATCATATCGTGATAGAAACCGTATACCCACTCGTTCCTGTTCTGGGAGTGACACTCCCAGAACAGGAACGAAATAGAAATGGAACAAATTTTGATATGGAACAAGATTAGAAATGAAATGGATACTGGAACAAAAAATTTAAATGGAATTCAAAGAGAATACAAATGAAATTGGAACAAAATGGAAATAAACCGGAATGAATACAGAATATCGAAAAGCTATCGAAAAATTTTTGAAAAAGGGGAGCGTCTCTGTTTGTTGATTTTTTACAACCTGCACAGTAGTGTCCAAGTTATTGAGCTATTGATTTTTAATTTTGGCATTCCTTTTTTTTGCTTATGTTTGGACGGTATTTAAAATGGGCAATATCGGATAAGAATCCCACTTACCTTCTATACAAAATGGACGCCAAAATTCTTTATTTTTGTTAATTTTGAGAAATATTGAACCGATTTGTACACAGTTTTTTGTATTTGGTCAGAAATGGCGTCGGAAATGGGCAGAAGTGAAATGAAAATGGACCGGAACAAATTGGAATTGGAACAACATTTTTAAATGGATCAGGAACGAGTTAAAAAATGTGAATTATCGATAAAATATTGAAAAATTATCGATAAATAAACCAAAAAAATATCGATAAATTATCAATTTAACTAATCATTGAAAAATTGTCCAAAAAATTATCTATGAAATATCGAAGAAAGGTCGATAAAATATAGAACTAGAGAGTGAACTATCTTCGACTATGCCGAAGCTAAAATACCCCCACACAGTATATTCCAATTAAAAGTACCTCGAACAAAAAAAAATTTGTATCTCAAGACCCCATTTTGACCTTTTAATATGTGGGCTTGGAAGCTCCGACCATTCTAAAAATCCATTTCCAAACATTTTTAATCGAATACAGCAATAAAAAAGACTTGGAAAATGTTGACCATTTTTTTCGTTATATGGGAGCCACGCCCAGTTGTTGTCCGATTTGGCTAATTCTCGAACTTTATCTCAGTATTCACGATAAAACATGTACCCAAAGTTTCAAGTTGATATCTCCAAAACAGCGACCGGCATCGTGCGGAAGGACAGACGGACGGACGGATATCGCTAAATCGACTCAAGAGATGATGCTGATCAAGAATATATACATACTTTTCCATACCGGACACGCCTCGTTGGAAATCGTTGGGCGTTACCAACGTTGTGTCAAAGTTAGTATACCCTGCCACAGTGAGTGTGGAGGATAAAAATGGTCAAAGAAGGTATCGTACTTATGTGTAGGATATTTTAGATACGGTTAGTCCAAAGATCGTACTCGTACAACTTGAATGTAACCCATTCAGTTGTGAAATCGATTAACTAAACTATTGATCAAATTGGCTTCTGTAACGTCTTCGGTTAAAATCCTATCACCTCGACAGAATAGTCCTATCAGTGGTCTTTATACTTTTTATTATGGGATGTGGTTCGGAATATAAACTTCTACAGGATTTCAAGTGTTTTCTGACAAACCGGAAGTTACTACCTTGTAGGAAATCGGTAAAAGTCTACTGCAACTGGTTAAAAATCTAGCCCACCGACATAGAAAAAAACTAGTTTCGATTGGCAGTATGTGTCATTGGAGTAGATCAATTGTCTCCTTTGGCTGTTCATGTTATCTTAACTCTAAAGGAAATTCCTTCCAAAGTTGTCTTAATGTCAAGAGAAGGACTTGCGTGCTTTTCCGAACCTTGTCTTGTTGAAATTGGTTTTAAAATCATCAAACTTCGTAAATATTTCAGTGTTTCATCAGTGATTCATGTATACGAGTTTTTTGTCTACTAATCTGCCTCTAAATGAATACCTTTAACATACTGTCCAGTTGAAAATAACTAAAATGTAAGACTCATGAGACTTATGGGCACAAATGTCAAACGAAACCGAATTCATTTCATAATTAAATTTGACTTTTTCTGCCACATGCATTCAACATAATTTATGTACATACGACTCTTTGCATTGGACTTTTTATTTTATTTTTTTTTTTGTAAAACGTAAAAATATAAACATGCCATAAAACGGGCCATAAAAGTATACTAAATCGAAGAGAAAAATGTAAAACATTTGCTTGAAATGTTAAAATGCATACATATGCTCTGACTGTGGCGGCAGTGGTGGTGGTGGAGGCATGATTGATTAATGAGTTTCTTTCTAATGGTACCGTCGTAGTACCACAACCAAGAAGAAAATAAAATAATCTTTTTTCTTCAAAAATCGTTTTACAACAAAATTAAGCAATCGGTTTAAAAATAATAAAAAAAAAAAGTTAGAAAAGTTTTCCATTTGATTTATTTTTTTCTAGTGCGGGTGAAATGTTAAGAAATTAAAATGAAATTAGTGGCAAAAAGAAAAAACTACGAACCAAAATCTTGACGAGCTGATTGCTAAGAAAGTGCATTTCATTTCGGCTGTTGTTGTTGTTGCTGGTAATTGTAGTTGTTATTGCTTACATTGCATAAGACTCAGACAACAGTTGTTGGCAAATGCTCATGTTGCCTGCTGCTGTCAGTGTGCGGTTTATGTGCTTTATGCACTGGAAGAAAAAAAACACATTGCAACAGGACAGACAGGCATGGTAAAAGCAGTAAATAGTAACAAGCGGCAGCAGTGGGCAACAGCAACACACACAGCAAATGCTCCCATTTCCAATACACATTTCAATTGCCAACTGCGAATTGCGAATTGTGTGTCGAGTGCCTGCCGCCTGCTCGAACTGAATTGCTCCTACCACCGAATTCAATTCACCGAACGTGTGGCTGCATTTTCCTTTATTGCATTTGTAGTGCTCTATTTGACGTTTTTTTTTTGGTTTTTTGTTTTGTTTGTAATTTTAAAAACGTATTTTTTGAACATTTCGGTTAGGGTCTTTTGCGCTTTTTTTATGTAATGCCTTATTAAATTTAATAAATCATTTTTAAATAATTTGTAGTTGGTTCCGCGCACGCGCAAAAGTATTTTTTTGGTGATTTTTTTTTTGTTTTTTTATAAATACATTTGATTTATATTTTAAAGCCATTACTAGGCTTCCTTGTTGTAATTGTAAATAGTAAATTTATGTTAAGGCTTTCGTACATTTTATTATTTCGGTAAGTACTACTTATTTTGGTAATTTTGCTTTGAAAAACTTTTTTGTATTTATTTTTAATTTTTTTGGTATTTATTTTGTTCATAGTAAAAGTTGCTCTGTCTCTGACCTTTGACTGGCTTATGGTTGCGTGGCGCGCCTTTGTTTGTTCGTTGGAGTAGTTTAAATGGTTTATGCTGGGATTTTTCCTTAAATCAACCATTGAATGTGGCATAATGACACTTGCTTGGATTACAAAATGATTTTCATGGAAATATTTTGTGGTTTCTTTTCTGTGTGATTGAAAGGGTAAGGCAGTTTTAATAAGATGTAATGTACATTCAATACAATAAGTCATACAAAAATTTCTTGCAAGTTGAGATATCCTTATCGAAAAAAACGGCACAACTTGCAAATTATAAAAAAAAAATTTCTTTTTTGTAAAATAATCAATTTATCTCCGTGGACATTTAATAAAAACATAAAAACAGTACATATCTGGAAAATATTTTAGGTTAGGTTAAATGGTAGATGGCACACTTGGAGCAGAACGACTCCAACCATGGCATCACACTTAGGCCAAAGTTGACCCATTGTGATGCCCGTAATTAATGAGGTGGGATAGGCCCACACTCGTCAAACCATTAGTTGGTTTTCGAACCACCAGAAATTCTAACAAACTCCGTCAGGTCATTGAAAAAGTATTCCCTCAGGCTTCTATGCCTTAGAAATATTTTAAAATATATTTACAAAAATAAGAAGAATTTTTGATATATTTTCACTATTTTTTGGTATAAAAAGTGTACCGTTGAATTTTGTTAGGAAAAGGCCTAAATGTTGGTGTCATTTATCATCTACAAAAAGTGATATATTTTAAAATAATATTTTAGTATCTTTTTTATACAGTCGGTATAAGAAATATTATCGAAGTATAATAAATTGTCTGTACATAATTTAATTTATTGATTTTTTTTATGTTAAGAAAAAAACTTTTTTCTGTTTGAGAGAGAGAATGGATCAACAAATACTCTATAAATAGTATAAAATGTATGCCATAAGTAGTACATATTTTATAACAGATTCACATTTAAGTTTGTACCTATTCCGCCAAAGGAAAATAAATCAAAACCTACAGAAAATACGTCATCAAAACTACATAGGAATGATCCTCTCTAGAAGCATTAAGTGACTAAACAAAGAAAACTCAGTGAAATAGTATTCTAGACGGAATTATCATTGAGCTCTCAGATGATGTTAAATATCTACGACTTGCGCATCTGAACAATATTATCAGCAAAGCAATGAGGGCTCTATATGCATGTCAAAAAAATTTTTGAAAACAAAAAAAGGTTACTGGTCGTTCAAAACCATTGTTGAGCCAATAATCACCTACGTTTTAGCTTGGTGTCAAAAGTTTGAACAATTACCGAAACAATCAAAGTAGCTTCGTTTGATTGCATTGGCATCAGTGGGGCTATGCGGACGTGCCAAACCGACACAGTCGGGGTCATACTTGGAATACCACCGCTCAAACTTCCCCTCAAAAGAGAATCTTGCCCAAGTGTCCTAAGATTGCCAAGTATCAGTGACTACAAGAGCGGAGATTTAAAGGGTCATATAAAGATACTAGACATCTTCGGAAGTGTAATGACACCAAATATTATATTCATAAAGCACTACAAGGTAAGCTTACAGGGTTAGGTGGGAAAAATAATGGCATTGTTTTCAAAACCGGATCGGATCGGTCTGATGGTATAAAAATGGATCCAAACTTAAGAAATGCGAAACTGCAGTCGGGATATTCCATAAAGCTATACCAATGGATAATTGCAGCAAGAGGGTGTCTTCGCAAGAAGATTATGGGAGCACATCTTGTCGACAGTCAAGCAGCATTTAAAGTTTTGCAAGCTAATGTGATTGTATCAAAGCTGGCCCAAAATCACTAGGAACCACAAATACTTTAGAACTCAATTAGGTGCTGGGACATGAACTATTCGATGTCAACGAAAGTGCAGAATGCCTAGCTGAAAGAGGAGCCCAGCGGCTTATTTTTGGTCCTGAACCTAAAATCAAAAATAATCAAAAATAATAATAGTTATTTTAAGTATTTTTCTCTTTATTTCAAAGTTGTTTCCATTAAGTTGAAAAAATGAAGTAGTAAATACGATCGTGCTTGATTTTACTATGTTTTTTGCCCTGAGTGTACCTAAAGGATATACAGCAGAAGTACTCAGTAAGGAACTGAAACGATACAAACTTTGCAAGCCATTGGAAGAATTTTATAGGCCAAAGGCAAGAAGAAACTTTAATAGTCCCAGGAATATTATAAAAAAAATTACTCAGATTATTCAAAATTTCTTATTTATTTTTGTTAAAAGTTTGAATTAAATTTAAACAATATTTACTAAAAAATCTAGTAGGAAATGCTTTTGCCCTAATATCATGTTGCTGGCTTAAGTCTGTCATTTCACACACATAAAAGATGTAATTTTAATTAAAAAGACTCACAAGCACGAGAAAGAAAAAAGGTAAAAAAAAAGTGTTACAACTCTATGACAATCGAATTAACGAACTTAAAGCGGAAGTCTTTGCATGAAAAATTACCGACAAACATTCGAAATGAAAGTAGAAATACAACAACTAAAGGCACCACACACAAACCGAAAAGAGTATCAAATTCGCGACAATCCCGAAAGTGACAGTTGTGCCTATGAGCAGCCAAACAATTGCATGTCAAAATTATTAAAGCACAGCACACACAAATGCACTCACACACACACACACAATCGGAGGCAGTTTCAGTTTTCCATAACAAATGTTACGCGGAAACTGAGGCTGAAGGAAATATTTTATGTTTGTGGGTGAACAAAAAAAAATACAAAAATGCAAAGTAATGTTTACATTGCATTACTTTAACGTGGGTGACAACGTGTTTTATGGATTGATTTTCCCATTCAAAGTTTACAAAAATTTGACAGTCTGAAAGTCTGGACTAAACAATTTAAAAACTGCAAACTTTTGACAATTGAGAATTGACAGCTGTCGTGGCTATTTTTTTTTTATTTTATTTTTTTGGGGTTTTCAACAGAAACATGTCAAAACAGTTTTGACTCATGCTGGAATAATTTGGTTCCATTCATTTTTTATTTTTTTGATATTTATTTTTTCCCAAGTTAAGTCAACTCACCTCATCCAGCACCTCCTGCATGTCCAGACCGTGCGTGGCATTTGGCTCACTGCTCACCGTCCACATGCGCAACGCATGCGGCGCCTGCTTGAACAGACCCTGCGTGGGACGTAGCGTCAAATTCAAATGTTGGCCAAAGGCACTTAAGGACACATTGTGCTCTTTCAGCTGTCTTAAATCTAAGTTTAATTTATTTGTGGCAGTGTTGGTGGTGGCGGTGGTGGCAACACGCGAATTAACACTATTCGCATTGGCAGAGTTCGACGCAGCCTCTGCTTTCAGTTCACTGTAATAGGGATTTTTACTCAAGTCCTTTTTCACGTGATGCGATTCTTTGATGTTGCCCGACGTTGCAACGACAGACGCGACATTTATACTGCGACGACGGCGATAGTGCGCGGCCGCGAGTGGGGCACTCGAGGCCTCTTCATTGTGGTGCAGCAATTGCACCACTTCATAGTGTGGCACTGCATTGATGTCGTCCACATGGAAGATCGATTGTAGCTGGTGGGGGGACATTTGTTTGTGAATCTGTAGGAAAGAAAAAAATTAAATTAACACTTAATTAACATTTAATTTTGAATTTTTAATTATGGAAATTATTTTTAATTAAAATTAAATTAAATTCTAAATTTTTTGAAATAAAAAAAAAATTGTGTCTGAAAAATAAAGAAAAATTTTAATGTCTGTAATTTATTCCAAAAAATAAAAACTTAAAAATTTTTTTTTATTTAAATTTTTTTTAAATTAAAAAATTAATTTTTTTATGACATGATTTGTGTTTATTGGACATTTTTTTATTTTATTTTTTATCATTTTAATATAAATTTTTTTTAATTTTTTAAATTAAATTTCAAAAATTAAAAATAATTTTAAAAAAGTTATTTACATTTTCCATTTTTTTGTGAATTTTTGTATTTACTAATAGATCTAAAAAAAATCTGCACATATCAGAGCTTCATTACAACATCCAGTAAGTTCGTTTCTTAAGTCTTTCGATTTCCTACACACTTTTCACTTTACAATGACAACTTGTTTGTTACAAAATGATGATAAGACAACATTACAAATTTCTTCAGTCTTATATAATTTATCAGAGATTTCGTAATTTTTGCCCACTTTCGTTACATTATCATAATTCAATTTTTTTTAATCCTCTAAAAAATTCAGACATTTTTTTCACACACATTTGTTTTTCCCAATTCAATTTGGAATTAAATGAAATTAATCGCTTCAGACCGAACTAGTTTCGAATTTGTGGTGTTTTCTTTTCACAATTTACTACTTGCTTATTGCTTATCGTTTTGAGCTAATTAAAAATGCGTGTTAATTAAATTTGAGAAATGCATTACTGACTGGTATGCATAATTTTGTTCAAAGTATCGTTCATTTTAATTAGAAATTCAATTGTTGTCACTTAATTGCCATGCGATAGCATTAGCGATAACCATTACATTCGGGTCGAGGTTAATTGCGGTTTATTTTAGTTTTATTTTAATTAGATTTTTCAATTTATTTGTTATACTTTATTTTGTCAAATACTTTGTTTATGTGTGACCATAAGCTGTGATTAAGCTTGATTAATTGATCGTTAACTCACATTCTTTGTACAAGCTAATTCATTAAATATGTAAAGCCGTAAATGATCTTAGAGAAATTGCCTATTAGTCCAGTTGCTTAGTTGACAATATTGTAGTTTAATGAAGTAATCACGTTGCGCAATTAATCCCATACGCAGCTGATGGATTTCTCAAACGGCAAGTATTATTACATTAACAATGTATGTAAGACGCATGCTTTTTTCTATCAAGAATTTATTTTTTAATTAGAAAGTTGATTGATAAATCGATTAATGTCTTAACAGTGATTTTTTCCGGATTAGGCATATCAATTAATCAGATCTTTGATTGAAAAATGATTGGAATATTGAGAACAGGTGTCGTATACTTCACAGGTAGAACTCATAAAGAACAGGCTTCGGTTTTCATTTAGTGAATTCTGACTTAAGGCACTTAAGGACAATAACATAATATGAAAATTGCATAAACTTTAATCATTTGCCATTCCCCAAAACTGTGAGTGAATTTTAACTGTCAAAAAATGGGGTATAGTAAAAAAATTCCACGACAATTGATGGTTTATCTCAAATAACGTGTCAAGTGCCAATGCTGTCACCAATGCTTAGGTTATTTGAGAAATCCAAACTTGAAGCCAAAATAGGAGTGGGAACAGCGGTGGGATGTCCTCTCGAAAGCAGGAAGGACCACACAATGTTCGAAGATATTAACACATGAATTGGAAGAAAACGCGGCGAAGTGAACTATCATCTATATAAAAGAAAACAATTGTGATAACTCTGAGAAGTGACTCCTCTATGGACCGCACCCTTAGAGGTTACCCTGTTCCTCGTACTGAACATTACTGATACGACTTACGACTAAGACCGATTCAAGCAAAAACATAATATTTTAATTTTAGATACAGATGTGATACCCTCAGAAGTGACAACGAATATAGTTGCTACAACCACAACAACAACAACCATCTAACGCGGTGGTATGCGTTAGGATGAATTGGGCAGACACTGATCGACCGAGACACTACCTAACCAAGAGTTGCTTTACACCCACGGGAAGCTGTGCTGCATTCGATTCCTGCAGCACAGACGCAAATTGCAAGGGTTAAGGTGGAAAGGGAAATAATTTTTTTCCTGCCTTCGATGTATCTACACTAGCATGGTCCAAAACTCCACAATCACCCTTAAATTATTTAATTCTGTGAGGAAAAATTGCCAAAAAAAATTGGGTCTCCTATGTCAACATTTTCCCATATAAACTGTATGGGAAAAACTCGATTTTTTGAAAATAATTTTTTAAAATTTGGAGTGAAGCATATAAAGACGGGAATTTAATAGAAATGGTAGAGAACTCTTTATAGAATAAATCCCTGTAAGTAGCTGTTTTCTAAGGACTCCCCAACGCCTTCGAAAAATGGACAAAGTGCCGCAAAAAATAAATCACTGTATCTCCATACGATTTCGGACCACGCTAATGTACATAATTCTTCGCATTTAGTACACAATGGGGCTATGACAGTTTCATTAAATTCCAGTTGCAGTCTTTTGGATTGAGAAGAAGCTGCTTCAAATAGTCTATTAGACGCAGCTTGTATCAAGCTGAATTAAACTCTTACGAGTGCTAGTTTCGGTCATACCGAATCTAAAATAATCCGCTCATACAAGTATCATACCTGCTTCCATAAATATTCGGCAAGTTCTATCATATTTCGATAATATTTTCGACAATTTTACGATGTTTTTTAAGATACGTTTTAGGTAATTTCCCTATAATTTTTCATTTCCACTTCAGTTTCCTTTTATTTCCAAATCATTTTCCATTTCGTTCCGGTTCTATTCTCATTACCTTCCCGACATAATTTCCAACCAAATACAAAACCAGGTTCTCGTCGGCCATTTCGTATCGTCCGGAACGACCACCGTCATCGCTTTGATAGACTCAGGAGATGATTCTGGTCCTTTTTTCTCCGAGCCCTTCATATGTAAAGACAAAATTTAAATTATAAAAAATTTAACGGCCAGTCAAACCCCCTTTGCTACTCCACTGGATACGAGTTTTACTTAAACACCAATTCTGGGGATTGTAGGCAAAGAAAAGATGGGCCTTTGGATTGGTCGATCGACCTTTGGATTGGATTTGGGTAGTCTTCTTGGATTTTGTGTATGCGGTTTTTGTCTTTGGAGAATTTAGTGGAAACCAACTATTTGTTTTAAAGTAATATTAGCTTTTTGGTTACTTTTTAGAAAAAAAATGTTTGTTTTTAATTACACTACTCAACAAAGTTTTTGCACGTATTGGCTGCGCACGTATTTTGATGGTGGCATTACTGACACAAACAGTTATTTTTCATTGGACAAGTGGCAGTGGACTTGGAGTTAATAAGGGTTTTCTCCGAAAGCCTTGAAATATGGTTATCAACATGCCATTGAAAATTGATTTCTTGCAGCCATGCTTAGTTTTCTACCTAACCAAGTCACTAAAGACGTCGAAGAAATTCTAAAGGTTCAATATCAAGGGACTTACTAGAGGCAAAATCCTAAGTCTTATAAATAAAAATGTCTCCAGTCAATTTCCCTGTCTCCAGCTATTACATGATACTCTCTTTTGGTTTATAAAAGTCTACAGAAAGGCGTGTGGACATAAAATGGCGTCATTCATAGAGCTTAACAGAATTAACCATTACTGACATTCAGTTCTTCAGGCTGATCACTATCTGTCACAACTAAATTAAAACATTTAAAAAGAAGATGAAGAATTGTAAGTCATTGTGAGTTACTCTTTCAATTTAGTCTTCTTATGTGTATATAAAAATGTTATTATTAAGCGACAAAAGGTAAAAAAAAGAAGTTTGTAAAAACAAAAGTAAAAGAAAATGCCAGAGAAGCAAACTACAAAAAAAAAGTCGAAACCTCACACCGAAACAGCATACACGGCAAATGTGGTTTGCCTTGGCGCTGTTGGGTCTTTTGTTTTTTTGTTGTAATTCTTTTTTGTTGGTGTTATTTGTTGTTGTTTTTACTGTTGATGGCGGTGGTCGATCGATCGATCGTTCATGCAGATTGATTGCGTTGCGCTTTTAAAAAGCCCCAAGATTTGCACTCAACTTGCAATTGCCTGTAGATTTTTTTGTTTTTTCTTTTATTTTGTTTAAGTAGTTAATCCGTTAGTTTGTTATCTTATTGTTGGGCTTTGATTTGTTATTAGTTATTGTAAAGTTTTTCTTTCTTTTTTTTTTTATTTATTGTTCATGTAAGTTGCATGAAATTGAATAGTTTCTTTTATTTGTTTTATTTGATTTGTGAATTTTGTAATATTGTTGACTATTTTTTTTTTTTGTGTTGTTTGTTGTAAACTTTCAACTGCCACAAAAGTCATGAAAGACTATACAATTTTTAATTCGTGCTCTTTTTAATGATTGGTTGGCACTACTTTTTTTATTAGCATTTTTAGTAGGTACCTAATTTTAAGCCAATTAATTGAACGGAAATTTTTAAAAATTATAAATCAGTTAAAGTTTTCAAGTCTTTCGTTGCATCTTGGAGTAGTGCCAATTTCCAAGACCATAGCCAGAGGGGGTTATGTATTTCAAATTTCTTCCCAGGTCTCTTTTAATGAAGATATTAAGGCTTCACTTTCACTATTTAAACTATTGCGTACACTTGTTGATATGTAACAAAAAAATTACTGAAGAATTCATAAGAATTCCCCCCCATCTTATAGTTGGATTTTAGTGTATTGAACATTTATAGCAAGTGTACTCTAAGATATACAGAATACAGTATCAGAAGAATGTTTGATTGCTGAATTAGTACAATTAACACGCTCAGAGCAAAAAAGCAATGAAATGTACTGACACCTCACTGACACTTCATTGCTTTTTTTCGTTTTTTTGTGCCTACTCTGAAATTGAGTGGTTTGGTTAACTTGAAATGCGTTTGAGCTTAAAATAATGCTAGTCTCATGACAATGTTGGGATTAAGTCTTGCAGGCAATTCTAGCATATGTAGGCACCAGTGATCAGGAATAGTGTTGGTCCGATGCCACTAAAGCTTTTTCTCATTACTTGTATTGAATGGAAAATTCGATACTTACAAAAATATCGAATAAAATTATCGAGTATTGTGTACTTTTTCTTATAAAAATTAAAAATAATATAAAATAATATAAAATAAAAAAAATTTTTTTTTTTAACCTTTTTTTGATAAAAAAAATTTTTTTAAATGTTTTTTACTGTTTTTGATAAAAATAAAAATGGTATTTTATACAAAACCAGGGAAAGAATTATCTTCTGTTCTTCTTTTTCTTTCAGTAGTCGACCGGTAATTTTACGAACACATTTCTATATTTTGTTGATCATTTTTCGATAACTTTTCGATATTTTATCGATAATTTCCATTTCTTCTTTATTTCCGATCCATTTCAAAATTGTGTTCCAATACCATATTTTTCCAGTTTATTCCCGTCATTATTTCCAATCAAATAAAAAAAACACCATCCAAATAAGTTCAGAATTTCTCAAGATAAACGAAAATAACGAAATTTTACGGCCATTTTGTATGGTAGGTAGGTGTTGTTTATATCCATGCAACAGGAAAATTATTATTGTATGTTAACTAAAAATAATGATCGGGAATTCTTACAGCTACAGTCCAGTACATCGTCCATTTAGGGATCATCCACAATCCCTTGTCTAGTTACTAGTGCCTGTATGATGTGAATATCACTGAGCATTTACTCTGCGTTTGTCTACTATTTCGATACCTTTGGGTAAGTACTCGATAAAGATAGTTAGAAAAACTGCATATTTCTCGAACATTGTTGCAGAAACTTTTTTCTCACAGCAAATACCATATGATCAACAAATAACTTGGTTGCGGTTGCTCATCTGCAAATTGTTTCCCCCAGGTGGCGCTGCTAATAGTGTTAGCATATCTGTGAATTTTTCTAGAACTTTGGTGAAATTTTTTTCCTTTCGGTTTTAGGGAGAAAAGTTTGTTATGGGATAAGTTGAACAATGCAACTATAAAAGTTTTTTAGGCCCAGCTAAGCGGATCGGGCCCAGATAGTACAAAATAAAATAAAATAAAATATTTTGTCTACGTGCCGCTAGAAGGATATTTGGTTTTTTAATGTAAATATTTTTAAATAAAATATTCGTTAAATAATATGCCAAGTGTATTTACCTTATGAATTTCAAAAAGATCACATCTTTGCAATCTAATGTTAAGTGACTCTGCAACAAAGAGTTAAACTGACTTTTCAGTTTTCATTTTTGGTATTTTCCAATGCCTTGTTTTTTCATGTTCACAGCATTGGGATTGGAACAAAAAGGAATTCTCTGTACTTCTCTACTCTCACATCAATCATGATGGCTTGTGAACTTAAATTAAGATTTATGGGAAACTCATTATTTATTGACTACCATAAAACATTTAATTTATTTACTCTTAAAGAGCGCCTATTTAGCACCGCAGCATATATGATTAATAAGACAGCAAGTATGTGTCCTAAGTCTTAAGTTTTATTTTTTTTTTAGTGAATTTGAAGAGAATTTTACAGTAATCTAAATAAACTTTTACGACTGCAATTATTTTAAAATGGTAGAACATTAAAAATTGATTGATTGCAATTGCAATTGCGTGAACGTTTCCCAAGTCTTTTGTTGGTTTAAGATTAAACTAAACCTTATTTAGAGGCTACATAGTAATTAGCTGGTTTGGTTTAGTTTTTTCTTCTTCTTCTTGTATTTTTGTATTGAAGTACTTAATATCAAGTTCTAAAAATGTCCAACGATGGCCCTGTAACCATTTTGTGATTGGCTACCGTGGCAAAAGAGTTTTGTTGTAGTTTAATTGCAGGCGACGACGACGACGACGATGGCGATGGCGATGGCGAAAAAAAAACCCACCACGAAACGTTAAAACGGAAATGCTCAGCAACAATAACAACAACAATAGCAACAACAACAGCTATAAAAACAATGATGTTAACTGCAAAAGCAAACCGCAAGCCATGAATTAAGTAATGGAGCCCCCCCGAAACAATCAAACGAGACAGGCAAAGGCAAGAGGCCAAAGCAAAGGCAAAATGGAAAAGGGTACAAAAAACAAAAAAAAATTGTACCAACTTGAGTAAAAATTGGTAACACGCGCAATTACCGAAGAAGGCAAAAATAACAAACAACAAAAAAAATGTCAGACAATTGAACAAAAAAGCAAAAATTCAACTTGCAAGAATTTAAGCCTAAATTGGACTATTGGAGCAAATTTTGAGAAAATTGCTCTACTGCAAGGCAGCCAAAACAAAAAATGTTACAAATAAAAACCCAATTGAAAAACGATTGAAACCAATAAAAGGAAGGAACGTGGCAAGGCACGAACATGACGTCCAATTGTCTGCAGACAAAAAAAAATACCCAAAAGACGGTTGAAGACTGAAAGGAAAAAAAAGCCAACAACACCAATAACATGGAAAAAATACAAGCCAAGCAAAGTTAAGTTAAGCTAAGCAAACTTAAAATTTCAGGTTAACAATCGCATGAAACGGACAAAAGCAAAAGAAAAAAAAAAGCGAGAATACTGGGACGGACGGGCAAACAGAGGAACGCATGCTTAGTCTCTGATGGACAAACGAACGCATGTGCAGCGGACACTCACACGAAATTTTACTTTCATTTGAAACGTGATTTCGGCCAACAATGATGATGATGGCGTTTGGTGATGACGATGACGTTCAACGACAATCAACAACGGCAGCACCAACAACAACAACAATAACGACCACATGAAGACTTGAGCGTGCTGCATGTTTTAGCTTGGACATGGGGCCACAGACAACACCAGCAGTAGTTGCGCTGGTTGCGGACACACGCAATATGCCAAAAGCAAAAAGCTTCAATTTGTGGTCGAGTGGCTCGAGTGGGTCTTTACTGAAAGCGAAATGGCATTTGCTTTGAGTGTGTGTGTGTGTTTATGTGTGTGTTTTTATATGCAGAAGAAGCTCCAAAGAAGCCTCAACAGATGAAACCATACGAAAGGGAAAAGCCAGACTCTTCAACAGGCAAATGGTAAGAAGTCAAAGTTGTGCATTGGAGTGAGACTTTTGTGCTGCTTTATTCACCTTCTCCTTCTTCTTCTTCTTCAGTTGCTTTTTTTTTTAAATTTCGTTTTCTGTGTTCAATTGAGTGAAAAGCTTATGCCTTTGGTTGTCTTGCTTTTGTTGTACTTTTTTTTTTGTCAATTTTACTTGGGCTTGTTTGTTGTCAACTCTTTTTGGTAATTGCGTTTTTAAGTCAGCATTCGATAGTGTAAATGCCACTCATGGGTAAATGGCCAGTTGACAATTGGGGTTTTTTTTTTTGGTATTTTTCCTTTATTTTTTATTTAAAATGAAAATGGAGTAGTGGGCTTTTGGATATAGTAAGTACTTAAATAAACGTAAGTCAGAAAGCGAAAAAAAAATAAATTAAAAATTTAATTAAAAGTAGCTCGAAACAGAAGCTCTACAAATTCACTTTCCAATACAATTTTTGTATAATGAAGAGGATAATAATGATCTTTCAGCCACTGGTAATAGTCGGAAAAATATTACTCACAGTAAGACTATAATAACCTGTTGTGTCTCGTAATACAGGGCTACATTCAACTATATTCTGTCAAACTTATAGAATGTAAACTCACAATTGGAATCACTTCAGTACACTATCACATCAGTCACCATGGCAGACTAATGGAACTATTATCCATCGAATGGTGTCGCAACCACAATGAACCAGACAAGAAAGAAACTCTACAACATCTACTCTGCAACTGTCGAACTTTAACCAGAAGCAGACTGAAGATTCTTGGTCAAACTACACGAAGCAAAAAAAAATAGAAATAAATAATTTCAAAATCGAAGAAACACATTTGTTAAAAACTTGGGAGCCTGCCCAGCTGTTGGACATGTTTTCGTTGGAAGCGATAACTCATTTCTGAAACATAATTTTATGGAGCCCAATAGCTCGTTCCATAGCTAAGGACGAGATTTTTAAATTTCTCAAAAACAAAAGGCTGTAAATTTGTTAAAAAGTACGAAACACTAACCAAAAAAATGTCTGCCCACCTGTTGGACACCTAAAACTGAAACATGGGAATACATAAAAATAAATTAAATTTATTTAATTAAAAGGGAATTATGGTTCGATTTCTTTTGAATCGTACTCGTAAGCGGAATTTGCTAACAACTAAGTTAAACTTGATGTCACACAAGATGTTGACTCTGTTTCATGTGTAGCCACAAGTGGAACATCTCTCAGTACAACAATGCGTTGATGATGGTTCTTTTCTAGAATGTTTTCTATCACACATTTTTAAATGTTATCAGAATAAAGACAATTTCAATTAAATGCAGTGGAATGCGATCCGCTGGGAGCACATTTCACAAATACATACACTTTATTTACGGTATTATGTCATATAACTTTAAGTGCCAGTCGTAAAGGATAATGAAGCTTTTTGGTATTGCAATATGGACCCAATGTGGTCTATGCGAGTCTAATAGCCGCCACAATAACCTAACCTCACCTTGGGAGCCAGGTGATAGTTTTTCAATTGCCGGGCATTGGATTTACTTTGCTGAGATGATCGGCTAGCGATCTCAAAAGGGGGTTCGTGAAAGAATATTTCAAGACGAAGTTGGAAGAAGGTTTAGCCGATTTTAAATTATGACAATTCGATGGTTGAACAGAGCTATACAAAGCAACCAAAAGATGGTCAACATGACGCTACATAATTTTTTGCAGTCAGTCGTTGACAGATTACGTTGCCAGTGAATATGACATGAGGAAAACCAGGCATAAGATGTGACTTTGAGTTGTGGACATTGTGTTTCTCAGCACGACACACGTCAAAACTGTCACTGTCCAACAGCTAGGCGTATGAAACAGATGGCTTCCTTTAGAGTAATAATTGGTTTGTGGGTATTAAAATTCCAGGTAAAAATTTAAGCTTTGTAGCTTGACATTTAGAGGTCGCTCAAGGCGGTTGTAAATGTTTGTCTCTTATAAATTAAAAGAGAAACTGAGTGCCACCAATAAAAATGTCTCACATTTGAAGGATAACAGCTGAAATGAGTAATGGCAGGATAGCCCAATTGGAAAACCAATCAATTTTGGTGTCATATGTCCAGGGAAGCTCGATTTTTGTCAAGTGATAGCTCATTGAAAATATATTTTAATTGCTCCCACAGAATCTGTATTAACATATTTTACATTTTACGTCAAAGGACATACTATACGTAACATAAGAACATGACCGAATTTTATTAAATACATTTCCATTGGAATGTATTCTTATTTAATTCCAATCAAACTAATAAATATCCAAAAAAAAATGTATAGAAATAAACCATTTAACAAGCAAAAAGCTGCACCTTATAGTCACAGCCCAACCTCACACCCCCAATACCCTCACACCTCCATGTACACAACACAACTGAATTACATTTACTCATGAGCTCACGACAATTCACGCTTATGTGTTGCTGCGCCTGCTCCGATCACTTCTAACTGGTCAATTGGCAGACGGACATTGTCGGTATGACTTGAGTCTCTTTCACCTACTCGATGTGGCAATTTGTCCAAGCACCAAGTCCAAGTTATGTCCAATGACGGATATTGTGAAATTGTTTCGGGTAATTTGTGTGGAGCGTGATTGAAGCTTGCGTTCGTTCTGTTGTTTGTTGTGCTTTGTTGTTTTGGGTTGAAATATTTGTAATTGTTGCAAAAGTGGGGAAATTGCTGAAATGCCACAATTACTCATACGACCTGTTGGACAATCAACAAAAAAGGTAAAGTTGAAAAGCAAAATAAGCAGAAAATCTTTTCGCTTGACAAGAAGAAGAAGATAATATGGGGGACATTTTCATTTACGCAACTGACGCAATTTGGTCAGCTCGCAGCACCCAAAGTCAAGTTGATAAATTACAGACCGCAGCTAAGAAAGAAATCATTCACTCGCCTCAAAAACGACCTTGTTTTCATCAACTTTAAACTCACAAATAACAAAAGACAATTTTTTTTGTTGTTGTTTAAAATTTGTAATTTTTTGTTTTTGTGAAAATTAGCAAGTAAATTTCAGTTGAGTTCAGTTGGTTTGGTAGAAATTATGCCACCAAGTGTAAAAAAGTTCAGGGTTCATTTTGAAATTTGTGTAATTTCTATTTAAGTTTGTAGTTTTTGTTTCTGTTTTTGGTCCCAAAAACTTGAGCAAATATGAGTGGCTTTGGTGCAATTGCTGCCACAGGAAATGTAAGGTCACTAGCTTGTGCTGTAGTTACGGTTGTTTGTCGTTTTTTTTTTGTTGTAATTTTTTGTAGCTTGCAACATGATTCTTGCAATTATCATGTTAAGTGCCTCTTACACACAAATCAACAAATGAATGAATATACACACAAAGCGGGCGGCCCTTCAAATTTTAGCCAAGCGTAAAATTATGGAAACTGTTGAGTTGTTGTGTTTTTTTTTGTTGTTTGTTTGCATGAGTCATCGATTTTTTTTTCGTTGTTTTCGATTAGTTCATGTTTAATGCAAAAATGGAAAAGGGTAAAATGATTTGTCAAAATTTGTTGGACATTTTGGGAGGTACTCCTTTACATTAGACCGCGTGAAAATATTTTAAATTGATTGCACGAACCCTAATTGGGTGAAGGTTTATGGGGGGTTCAATGGAAGGTTCACGGGAGGGTACTTCCACTACTGTAAGAATATGTCCTAGCAATGCCGGTGTTTAAGCTAGTAAATAACATCGTAGCTGCTTTAGCCATGTTCACTCTGTCCGTGAACAGTTGCGTCCGCAAAACGGATCAAATATCAGTAATAAAATGTATATTGAAAAAAATTAGACAATTATCATTGGTCTGGTCGAAGCTAAAATGACTTGTGCATACGAGTATATTATCTTCTTCCACTATTTTTCAAAAAAAATTTTCTCTCATTTTATCGATAAATTTTGGTAATTTTATCGATAATATTATCGATATTTTGTCGACAATTTTCCGATAATTTTCGATTATGTATCGAACATTTTTTAATATTTATCGAGACATTCCATTTCCAGATCCATTTAAAAATTTTGTTCCAGTCCAATTTCATTTCGTTCCAGTTTCAATCGCATTTCGTTCCAAACATAATTTTTTACAAATAAAAAACGGCGTCTAGTATTTCTCAAGATGAACGAAAAAAACGTTTTTTGGCTGCCTTTTTGTATGGGAAGTAGGCGTGGATGTGAACAAATGGTCAAATTACCATCAATGACCATTTTCAATACCGTCCAAGAAGCAAAAAGAATGGGAATGACAAAATTTGGAGTCGATAAGACAGTTGGACGGACATACGGGCATACGGACATAGCTAGATCGACTTAGGTCAGGAGGTGATCAACAATATAAAATATAGTTTTTCATGTCGGCCACACCTCCTTATGGGCGTTACAAACGGTGTGACAAAAACGGGTATACTGTTTTTGGACACTAGTAAGCACTGCATAAAAAAAATAAGATTTGTGAAAAGCTAGTCCAGGTTTCTATATTAACTTTGTTCGCGGACTAGTGGTAACACCGTCCCACACAGTCCCAGGAAAAACTCCTATAAGTATTCTGATAGTGGCGCTCAGGATAAACAATCGCTCGTTGTCACTTTTTCTAGATCGAATCGTTTACGTTTTTAATTGCAAAATTGTGTCATGTTATTTTATTACTCATACGCAGGGTATGACAATATATTTGTTTCCCTTCCTAAAAATATTTTCCTTGAATTTAAGTTCAAATATCATAAAATAGTTAATAAATATTTTCTCTGATTATGTATTCAATCGCAAAAAACGAATGTTTATTTTGCCGATTCAAAGCGGAAGGGTTTGTGTCATAACCAAACGTCCAGCAGTAGGTACCCTGCCTACAATGTACTACCAAGAAATCTAAATCTAGAAAAACTGACAACGAGCGATTGTTTATTCTGAGCCTCACTACCACAGAATATGTACGACTTTTTCCTGGGACTGATCAAAATTTGAATTTTTTCTGAGGGTGTAATCAGTCAGATATACGGGATATAGTCAGATAATGATACCTTAAAGCACAACCATCCTATGTCCATTTTTTCAAAACTCTAGAAAATGAAAAACAAGTTTTCAAATTGGTATGTTTTGTATGGAAATTGATTTTAAATTCCTTATTTTTCAATTACTTTCATTACGATTCCCACAAACCACTACAGCCTGTCTGATGCAGTTTCTTCTCAAGAATCCAAAAATGACAAAAACTCGATTTTCATGACAACGGCTTTCAGATTTTAAGCCGTTCATGTACTCGAAAAACCTATAAATGAGAGAGCAATTCATTTCCTCACTTTGTCAGAATTTCTGCAGACAAATGATCTGATTAAATTAATACCAAATACGAAAACAAGTTCCAGGTAAAACATATCTCAAGATAAATTTCCGAATTTCCTGAATTTTAATAAAATGATCGTGTTTGACAGTTTTACAGAAATACTTCCAAAAAGTACGTAAACATAGCGATTATACTGAATTTTGTTGACAGTTTATTTGAATTTAATTTATGAGGTCACAAAATTTCCCATCGCTTTGATCTAAATATTCAGTCACTTATTTCATCTTCTTTTTAATGTTTAAAAAAAAAACCCAACAACTGCCTTCAGTGGAAAAAAATCAGGGACAACTAAGCGAAGTTGTCTACAAAATACTTTCCTACCAGAAAAAAGGTTATTATTTTTTCCATGGAAATTGTAAGTTTTTTTTTCATCTTAAAAACCGATCTTTTGTAAATTACAAACAAAACGAACCGAAGAAATCACTCAGCTACTATTACTATTTCGCTTCTTAAAGTCTTCAAAGCACTCGCTTTTTCAGTTGAGTACGAAACGCTTTGAACGTCATTTAAATGTTTTCCAACCTCCAAACGCAGTCACAATTCACTTGAAATAATTACAAGAACTTTTTACGTTTGACCTTGGCCATAATTTTATTTATATATATATATAAGTATACTTGGTTGTTGTTGTTGTATGTTTTACTATTTATATTTTGTTGTTGTGGCTGTTGTTTTTGTTTAAAGTTTTCTTGCAAGCGCGTCTGGGCTGTTTGCGTTTGTTTTTTTAAATGAGTTTAATGTGTTAGTGTAAGTGTGTTGGCTGCAAGTGTATGAGTGTGTGTTTGTTTGTATCTCTTAATAAAAATTATACTAACAATACCTAGGCATTCACACGTACTTGGGGGCTCATGAGCAAAAGACAATTGGTGCCTTAATGAAGTGTCCAAGCCGCAGTTGGGTGTTTGTTTGTGTATGTGTGAGCTGCGCCATGCTATGCTCTTGTAATTTATTAATAACAAAATAATACTGTTTTTTGCAATTGTGATTGTTGTTAGTTTTGTTTTTACTTGGTGCCAAATGAGCTTACAATGGCACCCTTTTGTGATTCATTTTGTTATTTTTTTCCCAAGCCATTTTGTTTTTAATTATGTTTATTGATTTTGGGTTTTTTTGTTTGGTTTTTTTTTCCTATAAATTTGGCCTACAATTGTTTTTTTCGAATTGTGTCGAATCGATTTGGTATTGCATTGAATTAAGCGCATAATTGTTGCTTAATTGTGGTTAAATTGTTATTAGACGCCTAATTCCACTTATCTGGTGATTAGTTTCGATTTGAAATGTTATTATTGGTCTATGAGTACTTCTAGTCTACTTACATCGGGCAGTGCTGTGCAGCATGTTGTGACAATTGACACAATTGCCAATATGAGTCCGATTGAGTGTGACGACATTGTGGTTGTTTTGTATGTTGAGTAGATTTTTAATTGTTAACTGTAAAGAAATAAGAAGAAAAAACAGGATTTTTAATTTAAATAATAATAAAATTAGTTTAAGTTTTTCCCATAGCCAGTTTTTAGTATTAAATTATGGGAACTCATTTTGATTTACCGTACTCGTATGTATACGCCCAGTTGTCATTTAATTTACGAGTATGTTTTGCTGAAGCAAGAATCGTAATTATAATTTCAAAAACGTTTAACTCACACACATTAATCTCCATTATCAATTAATATGTTAAGTAATCAGGTGCTTGGTGTCTATATTTACAGTTCAGTATTAAATCAGCCAAAGAGAGAAGTGACATTTTTTGTTTTTATTCTGAAACGTATAGTAAGACTAAACCGAAAGATATTCGATTTATTGAAAGTCTGATTGATTGATTCCATTTCCCGCTAAAATTTGCCCACATTTTCTGTAAAATTAAAAGAGTTTCGTGATCCCGATTCAGATAACAGTAATGTATGGATGAAGAATTTCTCATTTAACTTCATCCTTAGCCAACTCCTCATGTCGCAGAGACATAGAAAATCTAGACATACTATATTGCCTGTAAGAGCCTGGAGCACCGCGTAACAATATTAAACTGTTGTGGATTTTATGATTACATTTTTAGAAACTATAAGTACTGCTTGGACAGAGAATGCAGATATTAAACTCTTTACTGAAAATCTTCGCTTTAAAGTTCTCAGCAGCATTTTGTATTCGGTAAGAAATGTTTAATTATGCCTACAGCCAGAGAAAAAACAACCTAAAATCAAAAATAACCACCTTAAAACAAGTAGAAACGTTAATGAAAGTCTGGTAAAGTTGGAAATTTTAGAAACAACTACGAACAAACTTGTTTTCAATTTAAAACTTAAATTCAAAAATAAACAAACTTACCTCAAAGTTGTTTTCCGATTATTTCAAAAATTTTCCAATTTATATTAAGTTTGCCAGACCTTGATTTAAAATCGTTCAACTTTGTTTCAACGTTGACAACAGTTATTTTAAGTATTTGTCTCTTTATTTCAAAGTTGTTTCCATTAAGTTGAAAAAATGAAGGAGTAAATACGATCGTACTGGATTTTACTATGTTTTTTTTCCTTGAGTGTAAGTATATACCTGTACCAAGCAGAAAGCAATTGAATCTTATCTGCCAGAAATACCCTTAGAGGAAGTGGTTCACACTGGGTACAATTGAAATTATCTATCTGGTCATCAAGACCATGCACACCTAAGAGCAAGTTGCAGTTCAAAATAGAAGCTGTTTCTGTCGAAAATGAGGGACAAATAAAGAATCTTTGGCGAAATGGATAGTTATCGAATCGCTTGGCCAGGTTACATAGATATTCACGTTTATCGGCCATTCCAGGCGAAAATTTTGTTCTTTCGGGATTTTTGTTCCCCAAAGTTCGAACATATGAACGTTCACGATAGGAAAAATGCGAAAAGTAAAAAATTACGCCTGGAATATTATTCACAACAGCCGTGGTACCTGCACCCAGATCGTGTAATTAGGTTGGTTTTTGTATATATATTAAGTAGTAGCTAGTTTCTGTTCAAGACTCAGGATACTGGTAAAGCCTTTTTAAACTCTTCAATGGGGGTAACTAGTCAACAACTTTCTCAACTAAAATAAGGACCATGAAGGAAGGACTTCGAGTAAAACATATTGGTCTTTGTGAGGCATATCGCCGCCACTCTAACCTAACCTAAATTCGTAAGCTGAATCTGAAAATACGGAACCCAGAAGTAGGTTTTTCCACTTTTTTGCTTTAATGTCCACCACTTTCGGACTAGCTACTAACTATGAAAGAAAGTCTGCAAATTTCAAAGATTGTGGGTATACTATGGACCCATAAGCGATTTATGTGAGGCCAACGATGTTCATTTTTGCTTTTTTTTTGATAATACAAACGATATTCTGGGTTTAAAAAAACCGAATTTTACAAGCAAAAATGACAGCCAATTGTGACAAGATCATTCGATTTGGTTTTTATTCCAACAAGATCAGGTTTGAATTTAACACATTTGACTGTTGATGTCAGGAAAAATTCAACTATGTGAGGCTTATGTTGTCCAGCTAACTAAATTTCAAAAATTTGGCAAAGTTCAAATTCCTTTGCTTTGCCTGATATGAAATAGTTTAAGTAGCGCCCCAGGGACGCTTTCAGGTGAATCAATTGTGAATAAAATTTCAGAATTTTTGCTCTAAAGCCACATTATATTATTTTTTTATCACTATACCGTTATTATAGGCCTTGCCAATTACACTGTGCTGCGTTAAAAACAAATGCACGCGAGTGGATAAAGATATATTTATATGATTCGGGCATGATCGAAATTTAATACATATGAAATAGCTTTGTCACATAAATCAAAGTTTAGACACACTCTTTGGTGCCGGGTAGTTTAGCTTTGGTCTTGCCAAAGATTATTCTCTTACTACATACAATACAGCCTGCAATTTTCCACTCTTTCAACTGACAACAGTCAATATGGTCGACACAAAGCCATAAATTTTGAAAAGAAAGTATTCGATTTGCATCTCAAACGGCCTACGAAATGATTGATTGATTGATTGATTGCAGTCAATTTTGAGGAAATTTCAAATGAAGAGAAGAGACACACTCAAGCACGAGCATATAACTCAAATGGCAGCGGTGGAGAGCTGTAATTTGAGCTTGAAATATTAAAGTGTTGAAGTGTTTAAATTGCCACCTTTACCAAACAAAGAAAATAAAATTTTAAATTTAAATATTTTGTATAATTTTTTATATTAATATTTAATTTAAATCAAAGTCAAACGTTTATTAGTTACGCAATGTAATATTTTTTATTTGCTTAACTTTACCAACCATTTTAGTTTGAGTGTAATTACTTTGAGTGTAATTACAGGCAATTGTTATACTTCTTCATAGTCAAATTATAGGTACATGAAGCGTCATAAATTCAGACCAAAGTTATAAGTGTAGAGTACACCAAAAATAACAATACAACAGCTGTATTTACAACAACAACACAAGCCCATTCTTTTGCTTTTTTTTGGTTGCTGTTAAATGAAAGGAAATTTCACTCTCGATTTTTGATACGCTTCGCATGCGGAATCGGAAGAGTGGTATGGCATGCCGATGTATCAGATGGTGTAGCTTAGCACATACACAATCACATACTAACACATACAGGATTAAAGTGGCACTACAAAATTCAGTGTTAAAAAATTGTCAAAACTTTTATATTTCACTTTGGAAACTTTTCACTCGATTTAGGGCTTCGAGAAATTTCCTACAGACAATTTTTGAGCAAAACAAAAATTAAATAAAAATAAAATAGAAAATCACTTACAAAGTCTTAAGACAAATTTAATGTGGTTCAAGCATGCAATTGTGCTGTTTAGAAATGCAGCTAGTTGCAAGCTTTTTTTAAATTTTTTTGTTACATTTTCTTACTATACTTTGTTGCTATTGTTTGTGGCGGTGGCGCAATTGTTGTATATTTTCGTAAAATTTATGCAATAAATTTTGTATTAACTATATTGTTGTGATATTTTGTTGTTGTACTTTCTGCCAATTTACCGATTTTACAGAGCAGCAAAATTGCATTTGTTTTGAGGCTATTTTCAGTTTTCTAGTTAATTTCACAGCTGAAAGTTTAATTATTACACAAAATGAGATTTCAAAATTGCTCAATTAACCGCGTTTCATGTAATGCGGCGCTTAAGGGCCTTTTGCTTAAGTCATACAATTTGATGGATTTTTATGAAATTTTCTTGCCACACCTAACATTACACTGAATTCCAACTAAATATCTACTGGCATAAGTTCACCGAGGTAGCCACTGATTGCTGAAGTTGTTGATAGAAATTAATCCGTTTAAATGACTCCCTCAGGGGCCCAACTAGCTTTCATGCCTCAATATGCAATCAGAAAATGAAATTATCAGTCAATTTGGTAAAGGCTACAAACGACCCCAAAAAATATCTATCCACCTGTTGGACACTTGAAACACACGGTATCAAAATTTCAAAATTAAGTAAACACATCCTGTGTCCAATAGATAGGCAGCTCAGCTATACTGACTTTTGGATCTGATCCTCAGTCAGCACTTCATTAGGGAGCATGCATAATGGGGGTAACTAGTCTGCAAATTTCTCAACTAAAACCCTTCGCGCTAAAGACCAAAACTATCGGACTGGATAAGGACCACGAAGAAAGGACTGCAAACTTCGAGTAAAACTTATAGGTGAGGCATATCGCCGCCACTGTAACCTGTCCAATAGATGGGCAGATCTGCTGTACTGTGCATCATTGTGTTGACGGAAGCCAACATGAACTTTTTCTTTGCTGCTCTTGTTCGTTAGGCGGGTTCTCCTACTGGAGTCAAAGACTTCTTAGTGATAGCCTGAGTGTCCATATTTTCCATGGGTTCGAAATTTTCAGTTCTTGCTTCATAAAGTTTCCTGGGAAGCTGAAGATGTTTCCTTTTCAGACACTTTTCGGATACCAAGTGAAGCCATTAAGCTCAGCTCGGCCTTCTCTCCGGCATGTTTCGGCGAACGGAGGAGAGATTCCTCGTCTGACTCCGTGAGAGACTCCGTTGCTGAGAGAATCCATAAATTTAAAGGCGGAGAAAGGCTGGTCGACACCTGCAGAGTTTTCGTAATAGTGGAATGCTAATATTACTATGAGAGGTCTCCTGGTATTTGATAAGGAAATAACTTTAAAAATGCCCACGTTTTTATTTCCTACACCATTCAGTCCTCGTCACGCATTCCAGACACCTTGCCTTGGAAACGTTATCGTATTAGTTTTCGGAGGCTCTCCAAGAACCTGTTCTGCAAGGTTGGACCTAATATTCCTTAGATCATCGACCCTATTTAAAAGCCCCCTCACCACGACAAGGTTCGACCACTCGAGAAGACATTTTCCATTACTTTCAGTGGCACTGAATCCATTGTGAGCGGTAGTGAAGTTTTTTGGTAGTTTGGTTTAGTTTAGATGCACTACTCCCCACTCTACCAAAAATACAAAATATCAATTGTCAAATCAAAAATCTTTTAAAAGCCCCAACAACTCCAATCTTAGCTGAGCTAAGTACATTCTTTAATAATTCAAAAACGTTTAAAATTTTGCTTCACTGGCCCAGCAGGTGTTGAATTGTTTCATTTTGTTTTGCTTTTTAATTTCACATGACATCAGCAGAAACTGCCAGCTGACTGTCAATGTCAATTAAAATGTTTTGTGACTTAATAGTCCAAACATCAGCACTTTCAGAGCCAATTGTATTCCCATGAATAATAAATATGCTATGTGTGCTTCCCAATTGCAATTGTTCCCATTGAAAGCGAATTTCTTTACACAGGGACCACTAAATAAATTGTTCAGACGTATGAGTATTTTAACGATTGTGTGAATTGTGTGAATTGCAAGTGGTGGAAAAGTGCAAGTGTCGGCATAATTATGCGGAAGCTTTTGTGGCCACAGTTTTCTTGTTGTTGTTGTTGTTTTATTTTTTGGCATAATTTCATGTACGTTGATTGCTTGAGTTGATTTGCTTTGTGGTCTTTGGTTATGCACAGATGTTTAGTGCAAATTGTATGCCATTGGCCCACGGTGTAAATATATATATAAATACAAAAAGTAAACACGGTGTTCACTGTTCATACGTTTTCTCTTATGGTTTCGCATTTATTTGCCTTTAATTATTTAACGGTTTTACTACTTTTTATGGGTACTACCTTTTTTTTTTTGTTTATTTTTTACTACTTTCTTACTTAGTTTTATTTTTCTTCTCCTAATGCTATTATGTAAGTTATTGACACGCATGTGCTGCTGTGGGTTTGTTGTAGTGTTTTATTTTGGTTTTTTTTATTGCCTTGCATTGTTATTGCTTATTTGCATTGCAATGGTGGCAACCATTTCGCACTTCACTGTGGAAGTAGTAAGTGAGAAAGTAGTGCAAATATTTGAATTAATTTCTTTGTGGGTTTTGCAAAAAAGCGGAGACCTTCAAAGGGGTCTGGCAAAGCTAATCTTAGTCAAATTAAAAATGTTATAAAAACTTTTATTCTCTTGTAAAGTACTCCCTTGTTCATACTAATTACCACGACAATTACTTTTTACAGCGACAATCACATTAAAACGCATTTACGCAATGGTCAGATCCAAACCACGTTTGCAGTGATTTTACGCTTGAATAATTTCGGTGACGTTTTTCTTCTTCATTATTTTACCATCTTTTTTTTGTAACTTTTGTCTTTTGTTTTAATCATTTTTTTTTCCTTCAGTAGTAATTATTATTGTTGTGCAAAGAAGATGTTGTTGATTGTGTAAACTGCAATTTGGTCATAATATGCCCACCTAACTTGGCCACTATCGGACACCAGCTGTTGTAACTATTTGTTAGTGTTGGTTAGTGTGATTGCTAATGTCCCCCCCTCCAAATGGTGACGCTGCAACTCCAATGTTAAATGTCTTCAACGAATGACTCTAGCGTCGTTGCAGAACCATTATCAAAAAAAACAAATTTAAAAAAAACAAATACAAATATACAAATATACAAAACTATAAAATGGACAACGCCTTTCGCACTGTCGCAAGAGGTAGTGGTGGCAGCAGAGGTAGTGGTGTCGCAATGGCCATTGTGGTCATAAATACTATTAGAAATCTGCGTTGATGACTTTTGACATCCGTTCGCTTTGTTGAGGTCCACAAAACAAAGCTGTCTTATACACGTTATCAAGACAATAACGAATTGCAAGACTTGACCAGTTGCATGCAATTCTTAATGAATTTTTTATTAATTTACATTCGCTGAGAAAAATATGCGAAATTTTGTAATTAAAAATGTTTGAATTAATGAATTAATATGAAACTTTGAAAACACTGTTCTGTAGTCAAAAAAGCACATGGACATAATAGATTTGGTTGTCTTTGATGGAAACCACAAGAAGAGCGGGGAGGCATACAACAAGAAAGAAAACCCTGTTGCGACAACGGATTTTTAATCAACTAAATTTTATCGGTTGTTGCAACATATAAGTTTAGCTGCTGCAACATAAACACTCAGTGAATACAACATCTAATTTCAGTTGTTACAAGAGAAGTACCAATATTTTTGCATTAAAAACTGAAAGTAGATATTGAAGCAACAGAGAGTAAATGTTGCCTCAACTGAATGTAAAAATTCAGTTGGTTTTGTTTTTTGAGTGTAACATGCTAGAATGGCAAAATTGGCATAACATGGCTGCCAACATAATAACATAATTGTAGCGGTTGAAAAGCTACACATACGAAAAGTTGGGAAGTGGTTTTTGTACGTACATTATTGTATGGGTTCCAGGTAGTATGGGAACAATTTTGTTTGTAACCGCAGTACTCAAATGTTAATACCTATATTGTACTGTGGACCGAGTCCCTAAATTGTAATGAATCCTTTAACGGAAATGCTCCACCCATCTCTTCTACTGACACTTTCCTTCTCTTGCTGGGGTAGAGCTCTTCATCAACTTTTTCCACTTTTGCCTCCCCTGTTAAACATTTCCAACCTTATGCTGGGACGCAAGCAAATCCGCTGCATACTTAAGACCGCTGCATACTTAAGACGTATGCCTGAGGGAAACTTATTGGAGGTCAAAATCGATACAAATTATACACCCAACATTATAGGTTTAGCTGCTGTTATCAATGTTGAATCGGAATTTAAAAGGCAGCTCCTTTGGCTGGGATAGAGCTTCCTCGCCACTAAAGAGAGGTATAGGCAGGAGGTTGTTTTATACACCGTCAATCGTGTCTCAACTATTCGAAATGGGTGCAGTGCTACTCACTGGTATTAAATGGAATGGGAAAATTGATATATAAACAATGACCTGATCTGTAAATAGGTATGGCCTGATCAGTCAAAACTGTCGTTCAAATCATTGTTAAATTAGTTTAGTAACTCAAATAAGTTAGTTGAACAGAGGCAGAGTTGCTTTGGTGACACTTCTGTTGTGTCGACGATTTGTCAGACAATATCACTAGCTGCCATATCTCCTATATATTTTACCATGAGTTACTTCAGTTCGTAAAATTTGCCAACAGTGAGTTACGCCAGTTCATGAAATTGACGACGAATTGTGTTCATCCTGTGGCAAAACCATTAATGTTGAACTGGTGGCCTACATGATCCATATCTTGCATATAGCACCTAATTTTTTAAAATGATTGTTCATTTGTCAATCAAAATTCCGTCAAATTTAAATTTAAAAAAAAATAGATCGAAATTCCTAAAGGGTTCATAGCTCCCATTTCCCACCCTCTCATTTAAAACCACACTTCGTTAATGAAACCCGATAAATTAAAGAAATTAAATTTACAAAATATGCACATAAGTATAAACGCCTTGAATGAATGCGACCACCTCTCTTAATGGCGGCAAAATTAATTAAATTTTTAATTGCAAACTTTTATCAAACGAAAAAAAAGTAAATAAATAAAAATTTCAAATTAACCCAACTTGAATTAGCAAACAGCAAAGCAAATACATATATATAATTTAATCTCCCCTAACTGTACTCGAAATGCCATAACTCAGAGGTCGTTTGACTTGAAAATTGCCGCTGCCACAATAAAAATTGCATTTATTCAACTTTGCTGCAAGAAATTAAGTGAAAAAAAAAAAAACGAAACAAATCAAAAAAGAAAAAATATATAATCATTGCAGTTACGTAAAAGTCTGAGTTGCTGCACCATATTTGCATTGTTTAACATTTCAAATCAGGCAGACAAGACAGTGCTGGTATCTGCAATCGGAGACGCTGGGATTTAGTTTGGCTTTTTTTGTTTCGTTTGTGTGTATGTGTGTGTTTGCCACCACGAAACATCGAAATGGGCTTTTGCATACAATGGCTGGGGAACTTGTACCTTGAATGGAAAAATATAGCATTTCAACATTTCGGCATTTGCACAATAGTAGTTTTTTTCTCTTTTTTTCTTTGCCTACCCTCCACACCCCTTGGCGCACTTTATCACCCATTGACGCTCCTCCTTGTGTTTAGCTATAAGTTTTAATTGTTTGGTAATTTTTGGGTTTTCATTTCTGGTGGGAAAATATACGAAAAAGTTGCCAAATAGTTGAAAAAATCGTCATCTTGGCGCTTTTTTTCGTTTGCGATTTCTTTAAATTGCCGTATGCATTTCAAGACTCTGGTAGCGCATTTTTAATAGAAGAATATATTATCAAATGTTGCTTTTATGCTCAAAACTATTATAAAAAAACATGAAAATATTCGATAAGTCGTATTTGAAGGGTTATTCGGTTAGCCGAAATCGTCTCAACGGTTACTAAACGAACATACTATATCAACAGCCCGAATATGTTCTAGAAAATAGTTGAGGCTTGTATCGGGCTATCCCTAAAATTGCTGAAGTTGTAACGATTCGAAAGTCTTAGCTGACTGGAGCATCAGCTCCTGGAAAGTGCAACATCAGAAAGGCCTTGTGTGAGCAATGGACAAAAAGCATATCTCTCCCTTCGCAGTTATCTGTTTGTGGTTGCTTGGGTTCTGTGGTGCTCATTTAAAGAACCTTTGCCCGATCGCTTTTATGTGGTTGGAAATTATGTCGGGAACGGAATGGGAATGGAACTGGAACGAAACGGAATTGACCGAAATGGAATTGGAACTAAATTTTGAAATGGAACAGGAATGGTTTGGAAATGGAAATTATCCAAAATCGGTTACGAAATCGTCTACTATCCATACCATATGGCCGCTAAATTTCTTTTTTTTTCATTCTCTTGAAAAATACTTAACCGATATGGACGCTGTTTCTTATATTTTATTGTAAATGATGTCGAGAACGAAATGGGAATGGATCTGGAACAAAATTTAATTGGAACTAAACTTTAAAATGGATCGGGAATGAAAAATTATCGATAATTATCGATTAAATATCGAAAATTTATCGAAAATAATTGAAAAGTTATCGATAATTATGGAATATTATGGAATATTATCGAAAAATTATCGATGAAGATATATCGAAAAATCATCGAGAAAATATCGAAAAATTATCAATAAACTGTCGATAAAAAATTGTCGATAAAATATCGAAAAATTGTCGATAAAATACCGAAAAAATGTCGATAAAATTACCGAATTAACAGGGTATTTTTGCTTCGGTCAGACCAACGACTAGTTTTTATAGTTTTTAGGGCAGTGGAATTGTTTCTAATTCATCCTCATTGTCAGAAGTCCTGCCTGCAAATACCTGTGGTCACTATGTGTGATTTTATTCACTCATTGATTAGCTAATCACTTCTCTGAGGGCTTGAAAAATTCAGTCAATACATTTTCTCTCAAAAAAATCAAGGAACACTTTTGGGAGCTCAGCCATTGATACATTTTTACTTGCTCCCTATGTCTTTTTGTTCCTTGAGGAACATAGGGTCTCAACTATAATTATAAAATAAATGCAAAATCCTACTCCTCCCTCTAAATCGGATTGAGTAAATTTTAAGAAAATAGGTCAAATATAATTAAGCTTTGTTTCACTTTCATTGTGATATCAAAATGTCTTATATAAATTCCTGATATGAAAAAATTCAAGGTTAAAATATTACATTTGATAAAGCGAAAAATATTATTGGAAAAAAATCATATTATTAATGATATAATTTCAAAATCAAAAGACAAAAACAAAAACCAAATTCAACGAATTGACCACATTTCAACACAACCAATAGACCACAGAAGAGACAAGAGCAGCGACCACAAGCCAATAAATCAATAAAATTTTTAAATATAATTATCAAGTATTTACATAAACGATAACATAAACACACCAACGTCAAATGACCAATTTTGGCATAGAGAGAGAGAGAGAAAGAAAAAAAGAAGATAATTAATTTTTCAATATCAACGAATTTCAACAAGAAAATTATAAACACAAAATATAGTAAAAAAATTGTAAAAAAAATGAATAAAAAAATAATGATAATAAATGACATTATTTTATGGAAGTTCACGTTCGTTTGTACACTTTCACCAAAAACGTGAACTAAAAATAAAACAAAATTACATGAAAAAAAATAATAACAATAAGAAGTAAAAATTATTAAATAATAAAAAAAAGTGAGATGAGTTATAAGAAAAAATACAACCGACAATGACACAAGCCGTAAAATAGGAAATTGAAATTAAAATACAAATAAAATTCAAGCAAGCTTTGGTTTATTCAAAGAAGACATAAAATATATGTAAGACGGGGGGCGCTAGAGAAGATGTCACTCACAAGACCCTGATGAAGGCTGAAGAGTAGCAGCACGTCTACTTATGTTTGTTGTTTACATACATATGTATGAGTGATCATATGTTTGTGTATGTTTACCTAACATCTGTTTATTTTTTGTTACCTCTCTTGTCTCTAGCCCGCTAAGCGTCTCTAATCACATTAACCATAGCTTAAATAAAAAATATTTAAAAAAAAGAAGCTGAAAACGTTCATGGACCAAAACGTGATTTTTACCCAATTATTTTAATTTTTTATTAAGAGAGTTATAAACAACAAAAAAAACTCTGCCTTAACTACAATTAAGTTTTTTTTTCATGAATAATTAGCTATGATTTAAGTTTTGATGTATTTCGTTGCCTTTTTTTTTAGTTTGTTAGCTTGGAGATCAAGGTTTTCCTATGGTGTGGTTGTGTTTTTTTTTCGGCTTTTGTGTGGCATACAGAAAGTGTCTTATTGGAAAAAAAACTTCATGGAATTGAATTTAATATAATACATAATATTATTGAAAAGGTTTGTGCTTGGGGCTTGATAAATAAGAATGAGCTTGAATAAAGAATTAAGAATGAGGAGGAAAGTAGTGCATCCTTCTAAATGTAGATTTCCAGTGTAATATGGACTTCTTACTTAAAGTAATGCTATGTTTGTCTTTCCGTCTGTCAGTCCGACTGTCCTATCGACTAGGACAGTATTAAAAATGGTCATTGATGGTCAATTGATCATAGATCCACATTGGATAAGAAGCACCCCTACGTCCCATACAAAATGGCCCCCAAATTTCTTTATAGAAATAGTCAACCCATTTGAGTGCCTTTTTTTTGTATTTGGTTGGAAATTATGTCGGGAACGGATTGAAACGAAATGGAAAGGAACAAAATAGAAATGGTACAACATTTTGAAATGGATCGGGAATGAAGTAGAATCAGGAATGAACATCGATAAATTATCGAAAAAATATCCATAAATTATCGAAAAATTATCGAAAAAATTATTTGAATAAATTTTCGATAAAATATCGAAAAGTTATTCATAAATTATCGATAGATCGAAAAATGATCGATAAAATATCGAAAAGTTGCTCATAAATTATCGATAGATTATCGTAGATTATCGAAAAAATATCAAAAAAAAATCGAAAAATTATGGATAGAATATCGAAAAAATTATTGAAAAACTATTGATGGAATATTGAAAAATTATCGATAGTATAACCGAAAAAAGTTCTAAGAAAGTACTTATGTACGATACTTTGTAGGTTCGGTCAGACCGATGATAATTTTCTAACGAGTTTTCGCTTTATTTTGAATTTAATAGTAATATGTTTACAGCAAACATGCCCTAAACGGAAACACGATCACCAGATTATCACGTTTCAGAACCAAAGTGAAAGTAAAATTGAAGGCATCGGATCAGTAATGTGATAAGTCACATTAAAGTTATTCGTCAGAAATATAAAACAAAATTTTTAAAATGAGCAAAAATGGGAATTGAATGATGGGGATTGTTAGTGTTATGTATTTTTCAAAAATTAAAGAAAAACTAAAGTAATCATATTTTTTACATTTTTACATGTATTTAAAAATCGTTGGACATGTTAACTATTAAATTTTGGGGTCCCTCAGAGGCGTAGGGGGCCGTGGGGGGACTCAAACCCTTTTTTTTTAAACAGGGCATAACTTCCAATTACTTCAAGCTACAAAGATTTTAAAGGTACAACGACTTTAAAATCTGCAATGATATTCGGAGGAATCATTTTAAATCGAAATTGCTGAAATTAATTAAAGGAAATTTATTTTCTGGTTTTTAGTCGGTTAAAGGGTTATATTTTAAAAAACTTGTTTTTTACTCTTTTTTTATTTCCTTTTCACTGAAAATGTAGAACCTGCATTTATTTCCTTTAAATTAAATATAGGATATCCCGACCTACAATGTTAATAGACTAGTAAATGATTTCTGGGGTCGAAACAAACAAAATCTAAGGAAGGTGGACATCCATCTGACCCCCAGTGTCATTATATTTAGGCGGTAACTGTGGAACTACTGCAGCTAGAAGTACGTCCATAGATGTTTTGGTAAGGTAATTGAATAGTAAACAATAAAGTACTGCGTAAAAATAGAGCCTAATATCCCAAACAAGTCAAAAAATTGAGACTCTTTAGAACTTTAGAACCAGCTTGAAGGAAACCCATACGTTCCAGGGAATATGCTTGTTGCCTGTACTGCAACGAATTTAATACCAAATAAAAAATTAACATAAATGCAGGTTTAAACAGTGTCGGTATACACTAGAAGGTTACAAATTTTGAATATATTCTAAATTATTCATTTATGAATCCCAACAGCCACCAGGACTTGGGTGACAAGTAATGGAAATCTGTATTAATCATAAAGAGAAACATGATCAACATGATAATTACATAAATCTCCATTAAAAAAAGTAAATAACAGCTCACCACAACTAACCATTCAATTGCCGCACAACAATATTGGAAGCGATTTGAACCTGCACGTGCCTTTCTACAACTTCAAGTGGTTAATACCACTTATATCACCACTTGTTTTTTTTCTATACAATCAAAAGAAATTTCAAATATTTTTAAGTTCAATAAATTCATATCCGTCTGCTGTCAGTGAAATTGAAATAAACTAAAATGAAATACAAAGTATGAGAGAGAAGAGAAAAAAAACTTTTATAAACGAAGTCAATTTCCTCACAATCGAATAATTTTCAAATTTATATCAATCAAAAAATATTTAAACAACCTATAATTTGCAAATTATGTGCAACATTCATAAAATTTAAAAGAAAAAAAAACCGAACGAAACGAGAAAAAAAAACGTTAACAACATGTAAAAAATTCGAAAAACCCGCTCACAACATGGCGTATACGTAATATTGCAACAAAAAAAAATAACGAGGGGTGCATGTAAAAAAAAACCCAAACTAATTAAATTTTAAATCGAAACTAAAGCAGAAGAAGCTTAAAGAAACTTAAATAATATTACGATTAAAGCAACAACCACAAAAACTTAAATATTTACCAGTTTACAGCCGAAATGCGGGAAGGCGGGAAAACTCGCACGCAAAGTGTGAATCTCACGAAGAAGACGAAGAAGTCACAGCTGACATGTAGAGCCCGGACACGAAACTAAATCGCGCAAAAAAATAATAGTTACCAACAACAACAAAATTAACTGAATGAAAAGTGGCGTTGATGGTGGAAATCTTCAGCGAATTGTTTCGGAATTGCAAATCCAATTATTATTGTTGAGTGCAACTGGTTGTTGGCAGTGTTGCTGTGCTGGTATTACAGCATAACTCGAAAACCGAAACTGGCGTGCAAAATGTAATTGACGTTGTCGTCGACGTTGTCGTTGGAAAACCGCAACGAAAGTGAAATTGAAGAAGCGCGCGTTTCTTTCTTACGCTTTTCTTTTTTATATGTATTTTTTTATATATTTCCCACTTACACTTGATGTGACACTATTCCGCTTATTTATGTTTTCACAAATTCACAACTTTATTCGAATATCAATTGATTTTTTTTTTCAAATGTACTTATTTTTTTTATTAGGGAATTTTCCGTTTGAAGCACTTTTTAAACAAAAATATGTTGAGGATTTTTGTATTTTGTTTGTTGTCGCGCAAGTATTTCTTAAGTTTTACAATCAACTTCAGTTATTCAGTTTTGCAGTTGTTCTGCTGAAAAGAGAAGAAATGAAAGATTTCAATTAAAATTAAAAATCAAAAAGAAAATTAGAAAATTAATCTATTTTTAGAACTAAAATTTGAGGGTTTACCAATATTAAAAAATTTAATTTATAAAAAAGACTTACGGGTTTTTAAAATTACAAAAAATAAATAAATAAAAAACCCAAGTTTAAGATACACATTCAAAAATATTTTTTTTCCGTGGGGTGGCATCTTTTCTGATATAAAGAGAAATTAAGGAGAAATAAGGAAAATATATCAATCAACATGTGATTGCCTTGTGTTTACACTATAATTTTTTAATAATTAAATGTTAATTCAACGATAATTCATAGATCTTTATCTAAAGATCCACATTACAAATTAATTTAAAAAATTTTGTTTGTTTATGATTAAAAAAAACAGCCGCAATTTTTAGGTATAAGAGAAGCAAATTGCCGAAACCTGGTACATGGGGATATTCAGTCTTAATAGTTTATATAATTTGTTGAGTATTTACCTTTGGGTATTTTGAATTTGGGTACTCTACCACCAATGATCAATTACGGTAAATGAAATGTCTAATCGAATACAATTTTGTTTATTGCACTCCCCCTTGAATCTACCTTGGAACCCTTTTTGGACATAACTCTAACTGCCGCGTCCATATTAAGAACTGACATGCCCACTTTCTAAATACAAAATCTATGTGCAATTGCAACTTCTAAGGTTCACTGATGGCTGCAGGAGAGCCATCAGTACCAGGCTTCCTTCTGGACAAATTCAAAATCCGATTCGAGAATCTGTAGCCATTCCGTACTGAATATATACGTGAAATTGCAGTTCTCACAGCCCATTTCTGGCTTCAAGAGAGCATACTTTCAACATTCCACCTTTAACGAAAACACCCTTATTTTGAATTGTCACGCCCTCCAACGTTTTAATGATACATAGGACATATGACACACTCAGAGCAAAACGGCGTTGAAATGTACTGACGCTCTATACATTCCGTCGCTTTTTTCCTCTAATGGTGTTATATATGTGAAATTACAGCTATATACGTCCCTATGGTGTGTCCTGGAAGGTGCCAACAATTGTTTTTATTTTTTAATTTTCGCACAAACGGTTACAAATTATACACTTGGTTAACTGATTTTTACAGTATTCGAATAATTTCAAGAGCCTTAGGATCTTCATATATACTAATGGCCCACGAGTATCCTAATGTGAAAAATCTGTTCCCTTCGGTTGATGTAACGGGCTTGAATGCCACAATACAATCTGCGTAATTTAGTTCACATGATTTGCTTATTATAAAATAGCGCATCATTTTGGCGCTTTGGATCACTCAAGGAACCTTAACTTTAGTGACTTGTACCATTGAACCAAAGATATATCATTCTAATAAAACTAATCAGCTTGAAGTCATAAATCATGTCCATAATTAAGTAAGGTGAACTAATAATAATGAAACAGAGGTCATAAAGCATAATTCTATTCCCACGAAAAATAATTCTTAGGTCGCCAGCACAAGTAGAATCATTTATTAAAAAGCTAATCTATTGAAGGCTTTTGAATAATAATCAAACATTTTAAAAATAAATTGATTAAATCATTAAAAAATATCGAAAGTTAAAAAAAAACACTTACAAATCCAATGAAAATAGATTAACACATTAACAACAACTAGGGCAAATCGTTAAACTATTTAGTTACACTTCAATGAAAATTGGAGCTGAAAATAAACACCCATTTCAGATTAATTTAATTTCCCAAATGAGGTAATCTAAATTTAATAATAATAATAACAACAACAAAAAAAACAATGAATTGTTTTGAAATAGTTAATATGAGAAATATTAATCAAATTCATTTAAACCGCTCAATTGAAACTTTCGCTGGTATTTTTATTTTTATATCCGAAAGGCTTTAAAAGCTTGATGTGGAATTTCCCACTGAAACGGTTGAGAGCGGGAGAGAGAGTATTCAATACAAATGTGATTGCATTTAATTTTTTTGTATTTATTTATTAACATTGTGAATATTTGTTAATTTCCATTTTAAATAAAATCTCTGTCAAAATTGAGTCAAATTGAGACTTGAGTGAGTGAGCAAAGCTTTGTTTGCTTTATGTCTGTACAAAAATCCAATTTTAGTCATTGTTATTAAATATTATTATTATGGAGTTTTTCGTGTTATTGTTGTTTGTCCAGCGATTAGTTTGTCTTTTTGGACTTTTTTACTATAAATTTTTTCAATATAAAAAATTAAACAAATACAAATTCCCTCTGGAACTGGTTTGCGTTGCGTGTCAATGAAAATTATACAAAAAAAGCGTTTTTTTTTTTATAAAAAATAAATAAAAACAAACTCGTTGTGAAAATAATGGATCCAAACTCTTGTGTCTCTTATGTCTCAATGACAGTTTTTGCATACGCTCAAGCGAAAATATTAGTGAACTAGTAAAATATCCATGACTTCGCGCGTATATATATTGCACGCCCCTTTGATCCATCATGAACTCGCTTATCGACCCTCATTGGCTCCGATTGGATTCACTTTGAAGCCCTGTTATGAACTACCATGCCCTCTTTCAAAATCCAAAAACCTGATCCAGAATTTCTAGCTAATGCTTTGACAGAACATTTGAGGTGAATTACAGCTTCCTAAGTCCACTCGTGACTGCAGTAGAACATACTACATACTGTCACTCCCATTTTTTAACTGCCCGTTTTTTGAAAACTAAAAATCTGGCTCGAGTGTCTCAGGGCATGGCTGCATATGACATAGGTTGACTGGTGGTTTCTAGAAGGTGTTGACATACATTGACTCGTTGTATAAAAAGTAGTGAACACTTTTCACTCAAATATTTGCAATGGAAATGTCAATCTACATACAAAAAAAGAAGTGTGCTCCAGAGATCACTACTGAAAGGAGCGTTCACTCGTTTTATTCATTCAGCCCATTGTGATATCTAGAAAATAATACTGATAGCGAAAATTATTGGTAGAATGCGTTGAGGGTTTGCATTGTCGTTGCAACAGCTTCCAATATATTTTCTACTACTATTCCATGAAATCTTTACTAAAAATTTGTAAACTAATTTCAATATATTAAATAAGACTTAAAATTTTATACTAGGTACTATTGCCAGAAATCTACTACTTGAAATTATTTTATTTTTCACTATTGAATTTTTGAAATATTTTTGCCTTTAACTTTTTTTTGATTTTACACCTTCATGTGACGCCATGTAGCCAAATACAGCACTACGTATCACTTAATATTGTTTAGTTTTGAGTTTTGTCTAATTAAAACTGTCTAGAATGAAGTGAAATCTCCTCTAGAAATACAAACAAAATTTAGTGCACAATTTTAAAAAAGTCAATGAAGCTGTAAACGTAATAACTGTGAATGAATAAAGAATATAAAATGGCGTTATGTAGTTTATGGGCAATACATAAGCAGAAGTCGGGAATATACATTTTTAAATGTTTTTTGCAGTATTCGACTAGTTTAGGTAGCATGTCAGCTGAAATTATCACATGTATCGGTTTGAGAATTAAGTTTTATGACGAATTTTGAACTCAAGCTTTGATTAAGTTAATGCGGGAGGTCAGTATTTAGAATTAGTCAGCTAAAGCGATGGCCTTCTGAAATATCAAAGCTAAATTTTAAAGCTTTCCACTGATTTGGTTAGAAAATTGGTCTCAGTTAGTAGTTGTTTTTTTTTTAGATAAAGTAAATTGCTTTCATTAAAAACTATGCATTTCAGTACATTTTTCATTCATAACTTTAATATGAAACAAACATTTTCGCTTTTGGTTGTGCATGCAGTGTAATCGAACTGGTTGGCTGTGCTAATGACAGGCTATTGTGTGTACAAATGATACTTTTTTCATATATAAAAGATATACAAGTTTATTGAGTAGAGTCATTTGTTGCGCTTTTTTTTTCGCTGCGACTCGTGCATATTTTTTTCTCTTCACATATTTTGCTTGGAAATTCCTCGAGTATATTTTATTTTCTTTGTCAAAAGGTTAGTAGTGACGTTGCTAAATTGATTAATGGCCATAGACTTATTGTTGCAAAAAAAAAGACTTTTTTTTGGTCAGAGTAAACTTACTAATTTAAATATATAAATATTTATATTTTTAATTAATTTATATTTGCATATATTTTTGTCTAATAGTCAAAATAGTTTAAATTTTTGCTGGAGTGGGCATTTAGTAACCGTTCACTACCGCATTCATAATTATAAACGAGATAACATTGGTTTGTTCAGTGAGTATGTGATTTATTGAGCAACCAATAAGCTAAAAATATTGTATGTACATAAATTAGACAAACTTAAAAAAATCCTTAATGGTAATTTCAGGATCGATTCTTCCTATATTAGAAGGCATTTCCAATAATATAACTCACATTACACACTCATAAATTTTGTAAGAGTAATTGCTGCAGTTTTTAATACAGAGTTGCATGTGCCAAGCAAAGTTGAAAATTGTTCGATACATGCAACCCTTTACCGAAAACATAAGGAATTGTTCTTAAGAATTGCATCGTCTAGAATACAGCCTTTTCAATTATTCTTTTTCTGTAATATTTTAAACCATTTTTTTTTGTGATTAACCAAATCCATTTTTAATTGAACTCCGGAAAACTTTGATTAACTAACCGACAGTCTTTAATGGGTTAAGGTTGGCTTCTAAATTTCAATGGTTTCAATACCAGTTTCAAAAAAATTAACATAATTAAGTTTAACTAAAATTTAAGCGATTCGTTAAACAAGAATATATATTTTTCGTATCAACCACACTTTTCTCACAGACTTCTCATTCATATTGTTTGAAATAAAAATATTTGAATTCTCCGGCAATGACCAATTCTGTATTCAAATTAGATTTAAAGAAGACCTTAACTGAACTCAAAAAATTTTTGATTGTGTGTAATGTTAAACTCGACACAAGTCATTGAAGCTAAGCAGTCCATATTTCCAAGACTTTATTAAACTCAAACTTATAGTTGGAATTAAAAATTGTTGGCAGCATTTTTTAAAATGTTCTAGTGTAAAAGATACTAAGGGAGTTTTGAGTTTTGTCTTGATTTTGACGTTTTTTGATTTTACTTCGCTGAGATACTAAACTAGCAATGTCTGAAGGTGTTTTGGGGATAGGTATTTCAGGAGAATGTTTGGGAAGAATAATAATGGCAATATGATGCTTGAATTTCACTATTCCCAGTGTCCATCAGATGGGCAGATCCTGTGTTCAACAGTTGGGGAGCTAAGCTATTCTGACAGGATGTTGTTTATTACGAGCCTGAAGTGAGTTAACCTCAATGGTTCACTGAAAGTGAAACTACGTACACTTCAGAGCGGCCGCTGTCCAATAGCTGGGCATGTATCACAGCTGAGCGGGCTGTCTTACTTTTATCTTGAGAATGTATAAAATTTTAGTAATTTAGAATACTTTCCCTAAAGGTAGAAACATAAAGAACCCATGGCGCTGCCCAGCGATAAAATATCTCATAGCACAATTCATAACAGAATTTCTTAGTGATAATATGGTGTACTTAGCTGCTGTAGAATTCCCTTTTCAATCCTTCAAATTTTTTTTCAAATATTTGTAAAAATTTGCGCCTCCATTTTGCAAATTTTAAGATTTTGAAAAATTTAAATAATTTCAAAAATTACATCAACCGCATATTTCAAACAAAATTACAAAATCGTATTAAATAAGAAAAAAACACAACATGCAAAACTACTACCGACTTAACGGACTATGAAAACAAAAGCAGCAGCAACAACAACAACAGCAAGGGTATCAGCCAGAAAAGTCATTCACGCCTAGGAAGCTAGCGAATGCAAGAAAAATTGAAAGCGAAAACTTAGCTTGAAAAAAAAAACAAATAAAAATGAAAATGAAAACGAACGGAAAACAGAAAACAGAAAAGTGCACATAAAGGAAAAAATACAGCAAAAAAATCACAAGCAAAGGTAAAGTTAATAGCAAAAAAAAAGCAACAGCTGTATTGGTTTCGTTGCATTCGTTTGTATTAGTGTTAAACTGTTACGACGGCGCAGTAGCAGCCAAAGCAGCAACCAACAACCACAGCACATTATTACAAAATCGCACAGTCGACAGGCGAGTGTCTGCCAAAAAGTTGCCATACCACAATCTGCTCAAATCGGCCCCAGCAAAAAAAAATATATATAAAATACAACAAAAAGGCAGCCAACTAACCAAGCTTGGAGAGTCTCAGGCACGAAATATTTACAGCACACACCAACAAAGAGTATTTAACATTTGCTTTAGTTGATGTTGCTGTTGAGAGCACCAGCAGCAGCCAACAAGCACAAGAAAAATTGTGTAAAACAAAAAAAAAATTAAATAAACTCCAAACCCCGTTGTTTAAAGAAACCACTTTTCGAATAAATGTAGCAAGCAGAAAATTAAATAAAATAAAATAAAACAGAAACAGAAACAACAACGGAAAAAATAAAAGTAAACTATATGAGTGCTCTCAGAAAGACTAAAGTAAGTAAAGGTGTCCAAAAAGTAAATATTATTCTGTAGAATAATTACTTTAATTTGACAAAAGCTTTGGTAAAACATAGTCTGACTTATTTGTTTCAAATAAGTTCTTAAAATGAAAGTATTTTTGTCTAAATTTATAAAAATTTGTTCGTTATTATCAAATAACTTCCACTCAATATAAACTAAACAAATAATTTTGGAAGCAGTATTTTAGGGTAATTCAGACAAAATAAAATAAAAATAGCAAATGAAAATCGTTTTTTTTAAATAATAAAATAAATAAAATTTTTAAAAATGAATAATTTAGGAAAAACAGAATTCAAAATGTATACTATTTTTTAAATTAAAAAAAACGATTTTATTATTATAACTTTTATGTTGGCATTTTTGCGAAATTTTAATCCATATTAGGGTGTCACTTTTTTACATCTATTAAAGACTGTAAAAAACTAGAGAGTGGACTATCTTCGGCTATACCGAAGTTGAAATACCCCCACACAGTAGGAAGAAGTACCTCGAACATATAAAAATGTGGTCGCAAGACCCTATTATGAGCAAATTATAGGTGGTTTTGGAGCCCGGACCCTGTCCAAAATCCATTTCTAAAAATTTCCAATTAAATTAAAAAAAAATTGGTCCCAAGACCCCATTTAGACCCTTATATATGTGGCTTCGGAACCTCGGACCATGTCAAAAATACGTTTCTAAACATTTCCAATCGAATACAACAATAAAAAATTTTTACCTTTTTTTTCGGTGTATGGGAGCCACGCCCAGTTTTTGTCCGATTTGGCTGATTCTCGAACTTGATCTCAGTATTCACGAGAAAAACATGTACCCAAAGTTTCAAGTCGATATCTCCAAAACTGCGACCGCTATCGTGCGGACGGACAGACGGACAGACGGACAGACGGACAGACGGACAGACGGACAGACAGACAGACAGACGGACATCGCTAAATCGACTCAGGAGGTGATACTGATCAAGAATATATATACTTTTCCATACCGGACACGCCTCCTTATGGGCGTTACAAACGTTGTGACAAAGTGAGTATACCCTGCCACAGTGAGTGTGGGGGTATAAAAATAGGTTGAATCCATAGTATGCACTAGGCATCAACGAAAGGAGGCTACAGCTGGAAATGGATAGGTTTCTTGCATTTTTCTTCATATACAAAGTGCTGTCATTAACAGTATAATGACGCTGGTATACCGTATAAAAAAGAGGTGATTCCTCAGGTCGAGAAACCTAAAAAACTATTTTGATTGAGGTGTTGTCAAAGGTCCTGTAATTCGCTGGAAGGGAATGTTTCCAAAAAATATCGAATTTTGTATTATATAACTCTGTAGAAACATATGTTTTTTTGCTTCATACACCAATTATTGTCTATGTTTGTATATAATAGGGCCAGGGTTTTTAGATTAAGTGACAGATATTTTTTCCCAATCACGTTCTTCTGTTTGCTTGTTTAAAAAAATCTGTCATTCAATACGAAAAAATCATCAAAATCAAAATAGACTAAAAACTAATATGCAAAAAAAATTAAATTTTGGTAAACTTTATAAACAATTTTTAGGAAAAAATATCAAAATTATACTAAACGCGTCTATAAAATTTTACGCACATAAAGAACGTTTGTCACGATCGACGACTAACAAATGTGGAGCAAACGCCTACTACGGCCTTTGAAATGATGCCCTTTTATATGGAGCTCTTGTCGCTTACATATATGGAACAAGAACTCTGTATGGGTCGCAAACAACCCCAAATATTATCAAATTTTGTAAAAATTCAACCATAAATGTATTTTTGATATTAAAAATTTATATTATTTAAGTAAGTCTGTTATTTAACAGACAGATATTAAACTTTTAAATATACAAAAAAAATATAGGATTAGGGTGCGGGAATAAAATAAAATTTAAAAAAAATAATCATAACAAAAATTACATTTATTGTCATATTTGGAAATTCACTGCGGTTGTTTTCGAAGTTAGGGGTTTTTTAAATATCAAAATTAAATAGTAAAAAACGGGTCAGGCCCTAAAAAAATTGTGTTCATTCAAAATTCTTCTAAAATTCTTCATTTTTTAATTTAAATTTGCGGCAGACATGTTAACCCCTAAATTAACGTTTTATTAACTTTAAATTGATATTTCTTAAAAAAAAGTAATTACGTTTTATGAAAAAATGCCCACTTAAATTATATAGTACATTTACACTAAGGGTATTCCTGCTAAATTGTTAAATCTCGCAGTATTTTTAGCATGAATCCCATTGTTAAATTTTAATCGAATATTTCTACTGTATTGGTTTGGATACAAATTTTAAATTTTGGGGGTTTTTTCAAGATTGTACTGATGCCGCATGCATTTTTGGTCGCACTAAGGGCTGTAAGTCTTCCGTGGAATACTTATTGGAATCTTCGAACACGGGTTTTAAGGGAACTTCCAAAAAAAATATTTAACAATGGACCAATTAAGGGTTAAAATGTTTTATGAATTCTTATTTTAAAATATTTCTCGCATTAAGACAAAATTAATCTTTAAATTTTTTTCAGAATTTATCGAACCCTATCCGCGAAATAAACGTAAGCGACATTTTTTCGAAATCGATTTTTTTATGGAAACGGATTAAATAAAGCAATAAGCATCTACGTGCTAAATATTGAAACTTAAATGGTAATGGTTCCAAAGATATAGAGGGGTTACATTTTAACGTCAGCGATAGAGAAACAACCCCCTTCTGTAATCATTCTTTTCTGGCGCTTACGTTAATTTTGCGGTTTGGGGAAATTTCCACCCACTGTAAACAGGGTTTTAGATTTAAATATTAAAAACGTTAATATAATTCTATTTTTATTGTTGTCAGAAACTTTGCGTTTCACAAAAAGTTAAGTTTTGTCGCACAGTGCAATGAGTCTGAAATTGTTTCTAAACATTTCCTTTCTCACACAAAATTTTAATATAATTTTTTAATCTTAATAAATTACAATAAACTTTTTACAAAAATATTTACATTAATTGTACTGCCAAGTTATCCACAAAAGCTGCTACGAATAGGCAACAGGAATCTTTTCAACGATCGGTTTTTTGTTTTTTTTTTCAAATAATTCTTTTCCTTATTTTTCACTTTTTAAAAACTTATTGAAACAAATGAAATATTTTCCAACGAAATTAACGTTTTCTTCTTTCTATGACAAAAACGCGACGCGGCATTCAGTTTCAACACGAATTATTATGGGAAAATCGAAAATATTTCGTATTTTAAAAAACTTTAGTAAATTTTTCGTAAACTTTGTTTCAGAATACAGAATTTTTGTTTTAAAAAAATCTTTTCGCCGTCAGATTCTTTTCGCGTATTCTCCGCAAGTTTTTCTTGTTTATTAAAAAATAACTTGAAGTCTTAAGAACACTTGAGCGATTAAGCTCGTCTCGGGCCGCACACAATTATTAAATACGGGCTGAGCGAAATTATCAACAACCTTCAAGGCGGCAGTGGAGTACAACAGAAAATATATTACAATACAAAAAAAATTTTAAATGAAACAAAAGATTCGAGAAAAGAAGATTCACTTTTTACGACGTGTTTCAATTGTGCTCTCACATCATCTCACTTTTATTTCTGCCAATTTCATTTTGTTTCATTTCATTCCATTCTTTTTTGGGTTGTTGTTGTTGTTGTTTTGTCACTTTGAGCCGTTTTTTGTTTTCTTCTTGATTTCTTTCCTGTTGAATGTTGTTGTTGTGATTGACGTCACAAGTACCTTTTATTTTTTCATATATTTCTCTTGTTATTTCATTATTCACCTTTTTTTTCTTCGAAATAATATATTTTTTTGATTATTTTTCAGAGCGCGTTGAGTGCTTTTTTTTGATTTTGATTTTCTTATGATTTTGTCTCAGGTCAGTTAAAAAAACACGAGCCACCAAAAACCGATTTGTGGCCGTCTGCTTAAACTGGTCGGCGCACACTGAAGTTAATGTTCGACTGTGCAGCGCCGCTAAGCGTTAATGCGAGTGTTCGTGTGTGGAACGAAGAAAACGAACAACGAAAAGCAGTCAGCTAAAGCTAAAGTTCAGCTTTAACTTGGCTAAAAGCGTGGTTTATTGCTTTTGATAATTGTGTTCCCATCGGTGTGTGTGTGTGACTGTGTGTGCGTTGGCCTGAGTTTCAGTGTGTGTACTTGCGGCCGCCATAGTTTTTTTGAAATACAAAAGCTTTTTGTGTGCTAAGGCAGCTCTGTGTGAGCAAAGCTTAAATGAAAGCGAAAACACTTGCATTTTTCAAACCACAATTTGCACTCAATGAGTATGGAGAATTGAGTGGAAAGATTGTGAATATAGAGGGAGAAACGAGTGAAAGAGTGCGATGTGAAGGACCTCTAAAACAATTGAAAGCAACAATGAGTTTTTTTCTTAACTCTTTTGTTTTTGGCTTCGTTATTTTTAGACAAACCAAATTTCTCTAATAATATTTTATGAATTAGTAAGCACTGAGATTTTAGTCAACATACTTCACTTCAATTGGCTGCAAAGAAACTAAATTTTAATTTAAAAATATTATTTTTTTTTTGGCATTTACTTTAAATTTAGTTGATTTGTATTTGCTTTAAGATCCTATTAAAACTGAAACAGGTCTCATTGCCATACAAGGAGTCGACAACAGAAAAATTGTTTTGGGTTTTTTTCTTATTTTTTGTGGTTTTAAACAGGAAACTTTAGTTTGCAAATACTCCAAAATTATACGTAATCTAAAATACCCTAAGCATTTCAAGCAACAACCATAGCGACTGATACACCAACTAAAGAGGCCGAACAGATTGTCACATTGGAACAATCATGGAAACTTAGCTCTAAAGAGCATGTCTCCTTTTTTTTTTTTGCTGTAGCAAAATTTTTGTTCCCAATTACAAGTGGACTGATTAACCTCCCCCCTCCCGTTACAGGACTATCCAAAGATTATTTTCCATGTATCGACCATCCTCCATCGCCTTTACTGAGGCAAAGTTGTACTCATCACATACTGTCAACACTGACGTGGTCCAAAATTGTATGGAAAATTCGTCTGGTGAAACTTTTCAACCCTAGTAAAACATTTATCAAGTGCCACTGTATAGGTAAGCCAGTAAGACAGAAAGATCCGTCTTCGAAAGTTACATCTTCACTTATATAAAATTCTTTGTGAGTTTGTTTGTAGGTTTGTAGGTTTGTATGTTTGTTCCCTTATAACTCAAGAAATACTTGAACGATTTTAATGAAACACATATCAAAATGTAGGTAATTTCGTTGACCTCATCATAGGCTATATGCTATTTCAGTAAGTTTGGGCGTTTGAGGTGAGCGTGGCTGAAATTTTGGATTTGGTGCTGGAAGGTGAATGGGCAGAGGGATGACTTGCAAAATTTATTTGTATTTCAGTTACTTAAATAATACATATAACATTTATATGTTAACATGAAATTACAAAATTATTGCGAGCGAAGCTGTGGGTATAAGCTACTTTAATATAAAAATCCTAGTACAGTCGAGCCCGCTTAAGTGAAACCCGTTGAAATGAAAAACACGCTTAAGTGAAACGAAAATTGAATCCCCATGATTTTTCCCCTTTTTCATACAAATTATTTCGCTTTACTGAAACCCGCTTAACTGAAAAACCCGGTTAACTGAAACAAAATTTCATTCCCAAATCAAAAATTTATACCAACTTAACTCCGCATAAATGAAACACGCCCAACAAATTTAATTTTAGTTGAAATTTATATTTTTTCAATACAAAATTAAGCTTATGAAAGAAAATTTAAAGTGTAAGTCAAAGAAAAAACGCATCGATCCATAAATTGTACGAACACAAATGTGTGAAGAATTGAAATCTTGTTTTTGCCTTTGGCACTATCCCATTTATGAGAAAACAATTTGGGTAAAAACTGATAATTTTGTCTTAAACCATACTTCGTTTTATTGAAATATTTTTCTGTTATGCAAAATTCGCTTAAGTGAAATATATTTCAGTTGTCCGAAATCGCTTAAGTGAAAAACCCGCATAACTGAAACAGAATGTCTGACAAATTCGTGTTTCAGTTAAGCGGGTTCGACTGTATATTTCCCTACTTTGAGATGGTCGTTTTGTCAAATGTCCACAGAAATTGTGGATGTTGTCCATAAGGCGGCAATAAATATTAACCAAATCCTACACCCAAATTCGTTTCAAGTTATTTAAAATCGAATGATATGGTGGTGGTTTAGAGATATTTACGAAGTACAGGGTGATTTTTTAGAGGAATAGAACTTCCGATAGAGACTGCTGTCAGACCAGCTATTAGACGGTCTTTGACTTGAATTTGGCCTGCCACAATTGAACACTTGGAGTATAACATTACAAGTGTCATTGGCGAGACACAGCCATTTGAAGTCATTGACGGAGTAGTGAAAAACAGGACTTATCGGGTGGCCATGAAATTTGTGAAAAATTGTTTGTTTTATTAACAAAAGAAGATACCCTAAGGCGATTCATATAAGGTTGGAAAGCCTTCGCAACCGCGCAATCGGCTATTTTTTTATAACAGAAAATGTAGGCATGAATCATGAATTCTTGATTAGTGACCCGAAAATTAGCATAGATACCCTACCTTGTACTTGTGTTTTCTTTATACTGTACGACAGTGTAATTTTAGGAAATTATTTCATTCTTGTATTTTTTGAGTCATCTTTTATTCACTTTCAGGTCAACAATATCCGAGTTCTACTTATGAGTTATTGCAACTTGATAAATTTATTGTCACTTCGGAATGCAATTTAAATAACATTTTTCTAAACCAAGAAACAATCTCTGTCTCACCTTGTGGAATATCTACGCTAATTTCGTATGAAGTGTGAATAAGAATTTATTATAAGAGATCAATTACGCAAATAAAAATACGAGTTCAAAATCCTCTTAAGACATCTAAAAAAGAAACCAACAACAACAAAGAAAAGTATTACTCATTTACGTTTTAATTTGTTTAATTTGGATATTTTATAAAACGTTTTGACTCTACAATTACTCACAAGTCAATGCAAAAGGTTCAATGCAACAAAAGTCCCAGAACACAAAAAACGTATAATAATGTGCCAAATAATAAGGCAATCATCGTCAATTGTCAATTGAAAATTGAAATTTATTTCGTTAATATAACAATTATAATATTAACACAATAACATGGTTAATTAAACAACAATGAAAATGACAATAACAACAAGTGTCACACGACTTTGTAATGCAAAAGCCCATCCAGCACCACAACAACAAGAAGACAACAAAAAGCACAACACACACAGAATCCATTCCGGTCAAAAACCGCAAGACCAATGACAGCGTACGGCAACAATAATAACAACAACCACACAAAACTGGCATAAGCGCGGGCGCAAACCCCTATACCCAGAGTACAGTGGGTCAAACGCCATTAAACTCTTATTCGCAATACAATTGAATATGTGAATGGTGACTAATTCAATGCAATTGACGTTGAACCAAATTTAATTATCAACAACAACAACATGTTTACAAAAATTTCAGGTAATTAATATTTTTATTGGCATTGGCGTGAAATTCTTAATCATCTATACACGCTCTGGCCACTGAATTCACAAATTCAACCGAAAATGTGTGAAGCTGTGCACTTTCGACTTTCGCCATGTTCCAAATAACGTCAACGTTGTCCCAATTACAATGGCGGCAGCGGTGGTTGGTGGTGGTGGGATATATTACATAAGTAATGCCAATGCGATAAAAATCTATTAAGCCAGGTTAATTTGTGGTCACAGCGTAACTGGTTTCACGCTAAGCTTTTTTTGTTGGTTTTTTTTTTTGCTCAAATCTTTTTTTTGTTTGTTGCTTGATTACTTTGTGTTAATTATTTTGTTTGAATTTGTTTAAAATTTTATTTGATTTGTGTTTTTTTTGTATTGTCGTCACTTCGGCAACACTGCTGTCCGCGTGTGAGGCAATTCATTTCATTTAGGTTTTGCTTTTTTGAAGATACAACAATGTGCGTAGGGGGGTTTTGAAACAAACAAAGTGTTGTATAAACAAATTTTAAATCAATTTGAATGTGTACAAATTAATAACCACAACAAATTTATTACTCAGGGAATTGACCCTTTTTAAAAAAAATTTATTAAAATGGTACATGGTACAATTTGTGAAATTTGCTGGAAAACATTTTTTTTATAAAATTGAGTAGTTCGTATTTTTTTGTTGTATTTAAGTATTATTGTATGGAAGTGTAAAAATTTTGGACATTAAAAATATAAATTTTATTTTTGACTATCGTTGCCACAGTTATACACGAAGTTATATTTTAAAATATTGTTTGTTTTTTTTTAAATAAAAAATCGGAGCAGTGGAGCCGAATTGTTATGGTACCGCGCTTTGGCTTCGCTCCAGCCTAAATCCCGGAATTATTTTTATCGCAATTTCATTCGCGCCGCCTTCTAAAACTATTGGACTGATGTAAAAAAAAATACAAAAAAAAATTGGGTCGATCGGTCGACGGGAAGACGTACCTCGTACCTGAAAAATTCCTCAGTTGCATGGGAGAGTTAAAAATCGAACTCAAAATTTAAAAAACTTTATTTGCAGTATCGTAGTCTTTATCCATATTTGTATACAAATTCGACTCTTAAAAAAAATCCAAAAAAGGGTCATTAAGGGGTCAAAATCAAATAAGCCAATAAAATTGGCTTATAACTACTAAATATAAGTATAATTAAACAATTTAAAAAAAAAAAGTTAAAAAAAAGTGGAAAATGCGATTTTGGGTTTTGGCTCCTTAATAACCTTTTTTGTATTTTTTTAAGATTTGAATTTGTATGGTTCTAATATCAAATATTTTTCCGTTTTAGGCCAAAAAAAACATAACATTCCTTATATCCTATAGCCCCATTACAGTTTTGAAAGGTCAAATTATGGAAAATATCTAACAAATTTCACGAAAAGTATAGAAATTCAAAACTTTAGGTGACATTTTGTCTACACCCAGAGAAAAAACAACCTAAAATCAAATAAAACCACCTTAAAAAAAGTAGAAACGTTAATGAAAGTCTGGTAAAGTTGGAAATTTTAAAAACAACTACGAAAAAACTTATTTTTAATTTTCAACTTAAATTCAAAAATAATCATACTAATTTTAAAGTTGTTTTCCGATTATTTCAAAATTTTTCCAATTTATATTAAGTTTGCCAGACCTTGATTTAAAATCGTTCAACTTTGTTTCAACGTTGACAATAGTTATTTTAAGTTTTTTCAACTTTATTTCAAAGTGGTTTTCATTAAGTTGAAAAAATTAAGGAGTAAATACGATCGTACTTGATTTTACTATGTGCCATATGAGAAAAACAAGATGATTTAACGCAGGCCTTAAAGGCCTGAGACGTTATTCGTGCCGCAGGCGGTTTCGAAATTAATTTTGTCACAAATAATTGTACTTTCGAAAATAGAGCGTTTTTTATACAGCCTGTTCCCATAGAAATGCAATAAATAACAAATACAAAAAGCCAGTTTCAAAACCTATTCGAATCAGTTTGAAAATAAACTTTTTGACTGTTTCCATAGTAGTCTAATAAATAACAAACAAAATAGTCAGTTTCAGAACCATTTCAGTCAGACTTTTTGATTGCTTCCATAGCAATATAATAAATAACAAACGAAATCTACTGCGGTGAAATCGCTGCCTGTGTGAGGCACTTTGCGTTTTCCAAGCTATATTTTTTAAATATCGAAATGGTTCTGGAAAAATTATTATGTAGAGAATTTCCAAAGAAACAAAATTGTATCATTCCGAAAAAAAAATAAAACAAAGTTTTCGAGATAATCACGCTTAAACTCAAAATAAACACAATGTTTTTGTCGATTTGATAACAAATTAGCGCTATTTATTTATATCGGATTTTGGCATATTTCAGACAATTGCTTTTGCTACTTGATGACTTTCCAGATGCAGTATTCAGATATAAGACTACAAACTGTGAAAACACTTTTTTCTGAATTTGGTGTCGATAGAAGGGTTTTTGGAGTCGTTATTTCGAATTTGGTGCAGGTAATAGTTGGCCCATTCGGGGTATGGAATTTCAGGCAAAATATTTTATCCAAGCGTTTCTTTTTGGCGTCAATACTATTGAGACAAGTTAGAATATTAAAGTAAATAAATGTAAATTTCGAAGTGTAAAAAAATTTGTAAGAAACGATATTTGGTTCATTTATTAAAAATCTTTGAAAAAATCGTGGCGAATTCGCTCCATTTTACCCTACAATAAAAAGTAGTGTGCTCTAGAGTTCACTACTGAAAGGAGTGTTCGCTCGTTTTATGCATACAGCCCATGTTTTTCACTCTGATCTACTTTACACAAATTTGTTTATCTTTCTTAGCTCGTAATACAAAAATATCATGTCAGTTGCCTGAAATCAATGTCTCATAAAATAACAATGCTCTGATATGGGTTATCACACTCTTCCTGGGTAAAATGTAATAAAACACATTTCCTCAAAATATTTAAAAAATTTCAAACAACAAAAAATGTAGCGTTTAACTACAGTTTTGATTATAAAAAAAATACACTAATAAATAAGTATTTAATAACTATTTCCGGAAATTATATGCTTTTAAGGGTGATTGAAATATAAACGCTGTAAAAAAACAAAAATATGTCAATAATGAAGGCACGTGTGAGGGAGTTGTTACGTCACTTTCAAATAATTTAACTAAAACGAGATAGAATTACAATTAAGACCAGGCAAACACAAATCAGCTGTTATACTAAAGGCTGCAGAAATTCAATAATTGCTTATAGAAAAAAAATTTTAAAAAAACATGACTTCAATGTGGAAATGTTGTTACGGTCTATGAACAGCTTTTGTCTAAGCCATAAAAAAGGCAATAAAATTAGTTTACACACTCAAAATCCAAGTGATTTCAAGTGGTTAAAGCTTCAATACAAAAGAAATTTCGTGGGTTTTCGTGCAGAAATCCAATGCATACGAAAAATCTATCAAACCGAATGCATTTATTTCATTTCGGTTCGTTTTAATTCGCTTAGTTCGGTTGGCAAACCAAACCAAGCGTGGTAATATTGATTGGTACAGAAAAAAATAACAACAACAAATAGCACAAATATAGCCCACTAATGCATATTTATAAAACAAATTATGAATATGAAATATACAAAAAAAAATAGTAATAATTTAAGAGAAGTGTATCAACAAAAACAACAACTTGCGTTTGAATTTGACTCTGGAGTAGAGTGGAGTAGAGTAGAGCAGAGAGATTGCTTTCAATTGGCTTGAGGTTTAGCCTGCTGACATAATAATGGCCAATTTCAATTTGAGTTGGGCTGCCTTCCCGCTTTTTTTTTTTAATCACTTTTTTGCGGTTTAGTCTGGGCTTATCTCCGTTGTACCAATTTTGTCATTTTCGTTTCTTTGAAGTTGCATTTTTATCGATTTGTTATTTATGCGTATTTTCTATCTTTCTTTTTTCAATTTATAATTTTTTTGACTTTTTTTGTTGTCTACATTCGGCACATTGGCTTTGTTATACAATTTCTTAATGAACATATAGTTTTTTTTTTTTAAACAAAAATTGAATTTATTTTTTGTTACGAATTTTTTTGTTTTTTTTTTTGTTGTGATTATATTACATCATTCTGTTCAAATGTTTGATGACAATTTTGTTGATGATGAAAATTTATTTTTTATGGTCTTGTTGGCGGATTTTGCATAAATCTCCATTATTGGCATGGAGCACTGACCCGACCGGTCTGACTGACCAACAGTCGCCGTCAATGTGGGAATTACGAAAATTATGTTAATTTAATAAATGAGTTACTTGCAACAGATTTGTGGAGTTGACATCTATGGGAGAATTGTATTTAGTAGTTTGGGAAATATTGTATATATTTTATTTATTAAATTTATTACTTTTAGTTACAAGAAAAAGTCCATATGCCCATGAAATTTGAGGAAAATATATAAATCGAATTGGTGTAAAACATATTTTAGCGTTTCTTCATGTAAATCAAAGGCGCAACCAAAACCGAATCGTGTTTGTTTACACAATTTTAGTTTCCTAATATCTGTGAAAATGGGCAGATACTTGACAAAAGACTCATCTGCTATAGATACAACATGAGCAGCCACTGGCAGCAGTTTAGGTGGAAGTGCATTAAAGCATTGTCAAAGGTTGAATTAAACTAAAAATGTTTGTTACGTGTACTTTACACAATGCGTCTGATCCAGAGTTATGAAATTAAATAACATAAAAATCTATAAAATTAATTTTTTTAAAATACTACAATTAATGAAAATAGCTTGAATCAAATGAATCTTAACTTTGGAAAAATTGTAAAAAATTTTTTAGTATGGTTTAGTTTTCCCATACTTGCAACCTAGGCATGGTTTTGAGCCGAGTGTGTTTTCACTGTGACACACTGAAAAGTAACCGTATTTATCGGGTACCGGTTACTTTTTTTTTGCTTTCAGTATGAATTATGTTTGGCGCTGAGCATTTAATTTTTGTTTTTATTTGAACAAAAAGCAAAGTAACCGGTTTTTTGGGTACCGAAAAGTTAGACTTAAAGTTGTAGAGCAAACACTGCAAAGTGAACCTATCTTTTGGTGTGTAATTTTACATACAACACACATTTTTAAGTGTATATTTATTTTGATAAATAAAAAAAACATACATTCATGATTTTGACATGTTCTATTAACACGCATGCGTGTTTTTTAAAAGCACTTACAGTGTTTATACACGCAAAGTTGTGTGTAAAATGTGTCTACAAGTTTGACACACTTTAGGTGTGTATGAATAACACATTTCACTTTGCAGTGTAGAGCTTATAGCGAAATACCTTAACATATCGGAAATCAGCGTATGAAAGACTTTTAGAATCAGTGTGTTGAGTTGTGTTATAAATTGCACGGCTTCGGCACTATAAACAATACAAAAGAAAACTTCACTGACGTAGTCTCAATGCCGTCCTATATACGGTTCCAGATATATTCCATAATAAAATGCAGGGTTGCATTGGAAGTACCACGTGGTCTTATCAGATCAAATCGACTTATTTTCATTAGAATGACATTGACACCGAAGCCCAAGAACCTAGTCTTAATGGTGTGCTGTGTATAGTTTCTGAAATATTCCGTATTAAAAATCAGGTTTGCATGGGAGCTACCCCACCTATTTAATTTCTGATCGGTCGGTTGCACTGTATAATATGTTCGGAAAAAAAAAGAATTTTAAAAAAAACGAACTTTTATTTTATTAGTTACAAATTCTTTATTTACCTGTCAAGATTCACTGAAATTGACGAGGTCAACCGCTTATCGATTTGACACGGCATGACCTATTTCGGATGTAATAATTGAAATATTGTATTAGTCATAGAAACTCTAGTAACGGGAGTTTTATTTATTGATTTATTGCCTAATAAATTCTAATTTCTTTTGCCAATCAAGTTCTGATATGTAAGACAAGTTCTAGCTAAAATTCCTTAAAGAAGTAAAATTTCATTTATTAAACTAGAATTTTCCATTTCCGATTTCCTATCTTCATACTTAATCTTAAAAAACTGAAATCATAACAATAACAACAACGAAAAAGCACAACATTATCAATTCAAAAATTAGCAATACAAGTTCAAGTATTCGCAATTGACCTGAAATCAATTATTCATGAGTAAAATTGAATGTGAATAAACAATACGTGCCCGAGCACATCTTCCGTCATCAAAGGCTTGTTAAATGCTCTCTGACATTCTATTAATTGTAATTATAGTAAATGAGTATTCATTTGAATTAATTTTAGAATAATAAATACAGTAGAATAATAAAAAATAAACATTAATTTGTTTATGACTTTATCAGTTTTAGAGGATTTACAAAATGTGATAAGCATAAAAAAAGTAAATATTGACATTAGTATGACATGATTCTCATTGAGTAAGATTATATATTTTAAATTTATCCTTTGGCTAAAATATAATTTAAAATTTTTTTTGTGGAGTTTTGTGGGCGAGTCTATTGATGATATTTTCATTGCAATCATTTTTTTATCTTATTTAACAAAACTATAAATGCGAAGCTATTTCTGTGTGTTGTTCCTTATAACTCCTAAACTATTGAATCGATTTCTTATGTTTTCGGCTGCATAGGTACCCGGTTTTTGGAAAGCCTCGTTTTTCTTTTCTATCGCTATAATAAATTCCCAGTACTGAAAGTTCGGTTACTTTGTTTTTTGAACCAAATTTTAGAACAACAGCCAACAGATTGATACTTTGTAATTTATCCGAGTAATCGGTTACTTGAATAGGAATTTCCAGATAGTGGTATTTGATTTCTTTTTCTTTTTTATTTAAAAGAAAGCTCTTAACTTTTTAAAGTAAAAATTATGTTGCTTCTGGATATGCTATGAGCTATAACAAGTGAGTAGGTTGGTACCCGGAAATAGCGGTTACTTTTCTTTTAGATTAAATTTTAACGTTTTGAAAGTTAAGGTAATTGGTATGTTTTTTTTTTAAATTCATGTTTTTATTGTTTTTTATTTTTACAGTTGAAGTCAAGAGATAGACACTGTAATTTATTTCGGTACTCAGTTAATCCACTAATGCCCGTAGTTTCTACGAGTAGATATCTACCCGTGTTTATACCTATCAGGTATGAGATACACATACCTAAACTTTGGTGTGAATTTCACTTCTTCGTCTTCTTATGTCATGTTGTCCCTCGAGGGCATATTGGGCATCTACGAAACATTTCCAACATGTACTATCCTTCGCGATGAACTTGATCTCCTCCTGTTCGAGTTGCAATTAGAATCTGATTGCTTTTGGTCCATAAATCTACATTTGAGGTTGTTCTTGATGTTCCAGTAGGAAATGCATAACCTCGTGCGTATGGAGATTGCTCTTAAGCTCCAAAATTTTCTTTAACTGCACAAAGGAACCGCGGACTTTGGATATCTTGTTAAACAAAAACCTCTGCAACACCTCCATCAGTAGAAATGATGCTTCCCAGACATGTGTCGATTCCTGCATTTAGTCTTTGACGAGTTGATCCTAAGATCCGCTTTGTGGTTTACAAAAAAAAGTGCCCACTAATTTAGAGTGTTTTCACGTAAAAAACCAATCAAATCTTCGGTCATTCGGATTTAAATTACAGATGAGGAACGTAAAGGTGCACTGAGCAATTCATTGTGTGTATTTTTTGTCGAGAATTATAAACTGCTCCTATTCTAATCATTATTTGAAAAATTTAAGCAATTTTAATTTCGTCCTTCTCCTAGTTTGATTGTCTTTATATGCAATCTTCCATTAAATGTGAAGTAAAATTTTAAAAATGGTGTTCATCCAATCAGTATTAATATACCTACATATATCTTCCAAATTTCATTGACTTTTCAACTTTAAACGTATTAAGTTGGATGACAGATGAGACTACCCATCAGCAATCATAATTTTGCATACAATCGCGATTGTATTCAGTCTTTTGTATAAAATGTCAAAAACTCAATTATCGGACAAAAAAATCTTTAAAAATTTCAGAAATCTCAAATATTTATATTTAATTGCTTTGCTGCTGTGCGCCAATAAACGCTTCCGATTTTCAGTGTTAATTACGGAATAGCTCGACAGTTTGAGTGTCGCTGAAGGCGTATTAATTTTGATTAATTGTGCCAAAAATACAAACAATATAAAAATATATCGCTTGATTAATTTAGGTGGGAAATGCATATAAGGTTAATGCTGACGCAGTGTTAGATGGCTAACCTTTACATGTTGTGTTCGAAGAAAGATGATATTCCCATGAAAGTTTCTTAAATATTTCAAAATATATATTATCGATGTGAAGTCATTAGTAGCCACCTACAAACACATGTCTGTACGTTTGTAAACTGACCAGAAAGCCAACCCAAAGGCGAGCTGTAATTTGAAATCGTGATTTGGTTGTAAACTTGACATTTAACAATGCAAACTGTGTGTGTGTGTGTGTGTGTATTGACCATCAAAAATTGATTTTAATTTATGAATTGTTGCTTGATTGTTGATGGCTGCATCATTTCATATTATTTTGTTTATTTGTTTTGCTTGTTAATAATTTCGTTTATGTTTGTTTTATCGCGTAATCAGACACACACATAGTCAACTAATTAAGGCTTGTTTCCAATTCCAAAAGCATGCATGCATTTCAAAATACTTCAGAGAAATATGCAAGTATTTCGAAAATGCATAATTTAAGATTATTTTTTTTCATTTTTATTATTTTAATTTAAAAGGTTACCATTGCTATTGAATAAAAAAATGTATAGGTAAAAGTTAAGATTTTTTTTTAAATTAAATAAAATTTTGGGGAGTATTTTTAAGGAAGTATTTTGCCACACTGGTTCAGATTAGGTAAACAAAAATTTGGTAATTTTTTTATCAAAAAAAAAATTTTTTAGACATTATTTTAATAAACATTTTTTTTGCTTGTTTTTTAAATTATTGTTTTTAAAAATACAAAATTAAAAAAAAAAAATTTTTTTATAATTTTTTAAAAAAAATTTTTCTTTTTAATCTAATTTTTTAAATCATTTATTGCTTGTACTAATTAATATAAAAAATGTTAATACAAAATATAAAAAAAACTATTATTGTTGACTCAATTATTGACCGCATAAATTAATTGCATCGAAAATCGATTATTAAAATGCAGCCTTGACTTCAACATTTAACTTGATGAACCAAAAAATTTCCATATAAGAAAAAACATTAACAAAAAATAAGAAATGCAAACAATGTAACTAAAAACAGCAACCACAGCGATGACAGCGGGCACATTGAATGATTGAATGAGTTTTAATAAATGAGTAACGAGATAAGCGGCTCCACCAATAGTAATTATTGGTTTTTTGTTGTTATTGTAATGCCAAACACATACATAATTCAAAATCAAAAATCTTCACCATTCCACACACACACACTTTTCTCTTGCAAAAAGATTGCAGTAACGTATAGAGTTTGTGTCTTCAGTCTTTTTTGTTGAGTTAAAAATATAGAGTTTGTGTCTTTAGTCTTTTGTTGTAAGTCAAAAATATACAGTTTGTGTCTTTAGTCTTTTTTCAGTCTTGAGTCAAAAATATACAGTTTGTGTCTTCAGTCTTTTCTCTGAAGTCAAAAATATACAGTTTGTGTCTTAAGTCTTTTGTCTTAAGTCAAAAATTTTTAATATTTTTAAAAAATATTTCACAAAAATTAAGGCTTATACACGTGTTCATATATTTGCTGTTGATGCATTTCATTTGTAATACATTAACCCTTTTTTGATCTGTAGGCAGTTCATTCGCCTCATTTGACTGCATTTGTTGTACTGGGGTGAGAACTTTGCTTCACTTTTTTTTTGCGTTTCAAATTTCACAACTTTTTGTTTTGCATTTGCGTTGTTTGACATATGCTCGTCGGTTTTAAAATTTTTTTATTTTTTTAATTTAAAATTATGTGGTTTTTGTCTTGACTTTGACAGCAATTAACAAGGCTTTTGTATATGAGGCTGGCAAGGCATTTGTGAAATTTATGAATTTTTTATTGTATTACTTGTAATTTGGCTACATTAAAAAGTGTGATACAGCAGCGAAATATATGACGAAATATTTGTCACAATAATTACAAAAAATTAAATTTATTTTCAAAAAATAGATTTTTTTTTTTTTTTGAGAAATTACATATTATATATTAACTGAATTTTTTTATTAGATCAAAACTTAAATGAAATTATTTTTTTTTAATAAAATTTTTACAAAAAATATAAAAATTGAACTTAAAAATAAAATTAAATTTGTTTGTAAATAAAAATATGTTTTATTTAAAAAAAAAATATTCCTTGGGTAATATTTCCTATAGCCCTAATGTATATGGTGTCTTATTCTAGTTTCCGCAAAGAAGATTTATTGAATTTGTGGTATTTATTGAATTTGCGAAAATATCTTTGCAATACTTGATTTCCATAAGACAGAATTGATTGCAAATATTTATCATTTTACAGCGATACATAAGCTTTGTGTCAACATTGCTTTGTAAATTCGATCATAGTGGGAGTAGTTTGGAATTTATTGACCACAAATTGCTCCAGTCTGGCGGGTCACATATGGAAGTTGCATTAAATATAAATGACGTAGATCATTCCATAATTGAAAGAAAGAAGAAAAAAACTGAGTAAACGTACAAATCCACCAATTCATTACAGCAGTTAGCTTTAAAGCCGTCTTTTGTAAAGGAAATTTCTGAAACCATAACAACACAAGATGGCTGTTTCGACAACTTCTGTAGGCTGAGGCAACGAGAGATTTGAATTGTAATCAGTTAAATTGTTTCTTTAAATAGTACACCTGATAATTTACTTTTATATACAAATTCCAGTTTATGTTTTTACCACATATAATTTTATGCATTGTAGTAAGTTGCAGATGGAAGCATATCACTCCCAGCAAGACTACTTAAATTTTCTGGACCTCGTACGACAGGACGAAGTCTAACTTTATTCTGTCTCTAACTCGGATGGAATGTAGACTCACAATTGGAATAACAACAGGTCACTGTCTCATCGGGCACCATGCAAAACGTATGGGTCTCCCATCCATAGACTGGTGCCGCAACTGCAATGGGCCTGATGAGGAGGAAACTCTGGAACACTTACTCTGCACCTGTCCGGCTTTAGCCAGAAGCAGATGGAAGATTCTTGGTAGAGCAACGTTCAACACGCTAGGAGAAGTCGCAACCACTGAACTTAAAAGTCTAAAAGCCTCCGCAATAAAGTCCGGCACGTTCGGGCTAGATGTAGACCATGGAAGAAGGTCTACAATCTTCACGTAAAGGATAAGAGCGCTTTGCGGTATTGCTATGAACTCATTGTGGCCTATGCGATGCTTATAGCCGCCAACCTAACGGTTAGGGCCTTACCTAACCTAACCTAGTAAGTAGTCAGGCTTTTGTAGTAGATACGTTTTTGTATGAAATTAAAAGATCACTTGAACAAGCAAAAAGGACAAAACAACATGAAAAAGGAAACAGTCCAACCAAGGCTTGAGTCATATAGCTATTTCAAAACTTGGCAGTCTTGTCAACAGCGACTCATTTAGTTGTTTGCCAATTATGTTGTTTGGAAATGGAAATTATTGAAAATCGGATATGAAACATGCCTTACCTTTCATATAAAATGGCTTCCTTATTATACCCTACACCTCATGAGGTATGGGTATATTCACTTTGGTCTGATGTTTGTAACACCAAGAAGGATAAGTGTCCGGTATGGAAAAGTATATATATTCTTGATCAGCGTCACACCCTGAGTTGATTTAGCCCTATCCGTCTGTCCGTCTGCCCGTCCTCTTTTCTTGTAAACACGATTGCAGGAGCTAGAAGCTAGGGATCCCAAATTTTGTATTTATCCTTCTTAGGCCCTAGAAGGAGTTGGTATTGCAAATGGGCGAAATCGGTCGACTGCCACGCCTACCTCCAATATAAGTGAAAATCGTGTTTTTACCGAAATTTTAAGATTTCATCGAAACAGTATGAAATTTTGCATAGTGGGGTTTTCGGGGTCGCTGATTTCGAATTTGATGTCGGAATTTAAAAATTCAAGATGGCGGAATCAATATCTCCCAGTAGGTGTAGGGTATATATAAGTCGGCTTGCCCGACTAAAACTTACTCACTTGTTTTCCTTTATTTTAAGAAATACCTAATTTGAAATGTGTCGGTAATGAAGTGGAAATGGAAATTGTCGAAAAATCATAGAAAAATCATCGAAAAACTATTGATAAAATATCGAAAAATTGCCTCAAAATGGTACAAGAACGTACCGTACTCGCCAGCGATGTAATTTTTTTTAATGTACCCAAATGACATGAAAAATTGTACCTTTTCCAGGAGAATAGTATCTAAAATGTTCGATGTTCGCACCTTGGCTCGTTGCAACATTCAAACACTACATCAACTATCTTAAAAAATATAAATATTTTGCACTACGACCCTCGAGTGACCTGGCAGATCTTATAGCTAGCTGCATATCACGGAAACGACTTCGTATCTAATTTATAACCTAATTCACAGACACTATAGTTTAGCCGGTTCCGAATGGCAAAGTGAAGTTTCTTCGCGCCAAATTTTACTCTCGTAGGTTCACCATTGCTTGAAGTGGTGCCTTGACGACAGTACCAAAATTTTTTTCTCTGCGGGGAGCAGTCCAACCCAGATGTTCTTCCTTAGCCGCGTCATTTCGGGCAGTTAATTTCGTTGTTATTGAGCTTACATCTCGAAATGTTTGTAACAATTCTTTCAATTTCTATTTCTATGGCAATGGATACTTGATTGGTCACCCTGAATTATCCTAAAACCATTTACCCTATTTCATTAATTTGTCAAAAATTCTGAAAATCCTTAGTCATTTTTACAAAATTCCTTAAATACCCAAGCATTTCCGTTGGCAAAAAAAAGTCCCAAAATATTGTGTCACCCAAGGTTCATAGAAGTTTACCTCAATTCCAACGAAAACAATTCTTAGAAACCGTGTTGCAATATATTTTCCATTCGCCGTACACCAGCGGCCTGATGTCAGTCAACACACATAAATAAGTTTTGGGAATTAATTAACAACAAATTGTTACTGAAACAAAACACCCAAAAGTAATTTTTTCCATTGTATGTCAATATTAATATTTCGAACGCTTTATTCAGTTTCGGCTCCGGGGCAGATCCGCAGGGCGAACGCCCTCTTTATGGCTGATTAACCCACATTGAATTGAGTACTGCTGTCAACGAGTTCAGAGTAAATGTGAGCTTCGAAAATGCCCGTGCGAAAGTGTAAGGAACTGTTTGAAGATGGTCAATGCACTCTGAGAATGCAACCAGCTTTTCAGTGAATACCGAGACTGATGCTGGTGTTGATGCTTTAGTTCCGTTGAATGTTAACAATTAAAATTTACGCATTTGTTAATGCCAACATGTTGGACAATTTATTTGCATTATTGTTTATTAAGTGGAATTAAAAAATGACACCTTCACCAAAGTTTAATTGGAATTTTGCACCTTTCATGTAATTTATTTTTTAATTAAAGCAAAAATATTTTTTTAATAGGAACAGAAATATTCAAATTATTGTTTTTTTTGCTAAGCTCTGTGTGGATTATAGTTTTACATAATATGCAAATTTACAACGTTTTTTTTATTCAAAGGATATTTTATTTTATTCTCCTAGCATTTGCCTTATTTTGTTAAAATTCAGCCAAGAGAAAGTATATTTTAACACTGGCCCGCTCCACACTGGCTGCACTGAAGGTGGAAAAAAGTGCATATTCACCATAGGGCAGCGGCATCATTTCCAAAGCCTTCACGGGAAAGCCAAAATGTTCCAAGTTCAATTCAGTCTGTGAATTTAAGATGAAGAAAATATTTATGAAAGTTCCCAAATTAAATTCCATTTACCTTCAGCGGACACCTGTTTAGTGTACTCTGATTGCCCAGCGTATTCATTATTATGTTTAGAAATGGATGATTGCGTTTATCCAAGTATTCGCAAACGTCCGCGGAAACATCGTAGAGAAAGGGCTTGTAGCCGCTGGCCTTTTTCATCAACTGCCAGCGCATCTGGGGAAAATAATTCAGCGAAGAAATATAATAATTTTAAGAAAACTACATAGCAGCGAAGTTATAAGGTTAGGAAACTTTTAAAGATTTCCCTATGACTCTTGGTCTACCGGCTGCACTTTGTCCGATATCATTGAAAGAATCTGTTTTTTTTTTAAATAAAAAAATAAATATTGTATATGGAAAATTTTAGTGCCCGAATACTTTCGATTGGCTGAATATGTCGTCATATATAGAGTTGTCGTTGAATTTTTCATACAAAATTGAATGTCAAATGAAGATTTAGGAAAAAATCCCATTTATGACACTATATAGGGTGTAGAAGTCGACATGGTCCAAAAGTTGGGCATCCATTTGGGACCCAAAAATATAATAAAAATTGTATATGCATTTATGGCAAATCATCACCCATTGCATCTTTAAAATTAGGCAACGTTTTAAATGAGCTACATTTTCGGTAGTCTAGTGGAAGCATGCTAGGTCCAAGTGCTTTTACCCTTTTCTAAGTTTTCATTATTCCTTTTAATACATGAAATTACTATAGAATTTGTGGTGACTTATAAATTCCACTTAAACTTTTCTACTTTGTCATTTAAAAGTAACTGTTGGTGGTAAGGCGAAATTCGAGGAGTGCGAAGAGAGAAAGCGAGATTCGTTCGTTCTGTCTGTCTGAAAATATGTCGTTGCCCCCGTTCCTCCCTTACACTAATCTATCATCCTCTTTCAGAAGAGTCATTATCGTTGAAAAAGTCAACAATTGCCTATGTTTACTCTGTTTGAAAAAAATAATCAAATTTTTTTTTTACGGAGTGTAACTTCAATTTCTTTTCACAGGCACAATTGTGGTTTAACACTCAAGTTTGAATTAAATTTGTTTTCTCTCTATTATCATCGCATTGATACTAGTTTATATTCAAGTAGAATTATTGCTTGTTGAATTTTCTGTATTTTGATACCATGTTTGGTGCACCTTTCTTTTACTGGTGAAAACCTGTAAATCCTCAAAATTGGTAAAATCGGGGTAGGGTAAAATACAAAAAACAAAAAAAACAACAAAAATAAGGAAAATTATGCTTCAGAATTAGAATATTTCATAAAAAATTCCAACATTTTTGTTAAGCCTAAAGTAGCATTTTAAAAAAAATTGTGTCTAATTGCCCTAATGGTGAGGTTACCAGGGGAAGCAAAAAAATTTGGATTTCGTCTTGTATTTTTCTCATTCTGATGCATATCGAGCCCTTCCCGCAAAATTGTCTTAAGCGACATATTTCGAAATTGAGTTTTTTATGGATCCTAATCTCTATAGAACATAATTTTAGGGGCGATCGCCCAAAATGGATAATTTTGTGTTATTTCTCGTATTTTTCTTATTCTAGTACTCATTTTTCCAATAAGTCTAATGACTCTCAGAAATAACATCTATCCACATCTTTATCCAAACACACTCAAAGAGGGCTCAGAAATAAATGGAGCAAAGGAAATTTTACTAGGACAAACCACTAGGCCTGAAACAATCAAAAACATTATTGGACACTTTCAACCTAAAACGGCATAACGAATTTATGAATTTATCAGAATAGATTGACTTATCGTATTCAACCTAATGTAGCAAATCGAGTTGGAGTTTATATTAAGTTGGGGTAGAGTAGGTTCTATATTTACTAAACCGCAAAACAATAAAAATAAAGATTCATTCTAACGAACTTAATGTATTTAATAACTTTGATCGAAAAATTAAAGTTTGCTTCTTGAATCATTTGTTTCCTTGCTGCTACATCTTCCGATTTTTTTACATACATATAATATATGAGCTCATTTCAACCATTTTTAATTTCCTTATTGACATTTCGCTATTAAACTTTTACAGATACACATTTTGTATACCCAAAAACCAAACAATTTAACAACTCATTTCAACAGAAAATGCAAATCATTCAAAAGCTCTTAGTTAAAAAAAAAATGCTACGCTGATAAACTTGATAAATATCCTCAAAATGAATTAGCTGAATGGTAATTTTCGGGAAATTTTTCTAGTTACCAGTGTTCAAGGAATACCTTTCAAAGCTAATTTTTGCATTCAATAGAGGCGGATTTACGTTCCCAATTTCCAAGTGACAAAATAAGCTACACCCTAATTTTTATACCAAAAATTTCATACAAACTTACAGTATAATCGAACGATGGTTTCTGCAACAATTTCACTTTAATCGACAGCTCATTGACATCACGGCGAATGGCACGCAAGCGACACAAACTGATTTCCGAAAAGTTCGCATCCAAAATTGAACATTGAACGTTGGTGAATTTTGACAGGCCCAGGCACTAAACATTTGAATATATTTTAAAGAAATAAAATTTCAAATTAGCAAATTGAATTAAAAAAAAACTACTCACATAATTGAAGTGGACCAACAGGCAAAAGGCACCACAAACAATTAACGAAAGGCGACCAAAATCGTTGGAAAACGACATTTTCTTTCTTCCTTCAAATGACTTGCGAAAAAAATTCCAACCAAAACTGACGCAGAGTAGCCACAAAATGGAATGGCAGAAGCATTTTCGTCATACTTAGACAATAGCAAAAAAAAATTATATAAATTTCGGTACAATCGCAATTATTTTGCAATTTTGGAACTCAAGCGAAATGAAGAGATTCTAATCGTCCTATTGGAAATGAATTAAAATAAGCTTGGAAAGCTTTTAGAAGAGTTTTGTTTTCTGTGTTGTTTTGTGTTTTGTTTTATTTTTAAATTGAAAACGCTTTATTTGAATTATTTTATGAGAGCTTCTTATCATTTATTCATTGGAGTGTTGTGATTTTTTTGCGAAATACCATAAAGGGAATAATTCAATATTAAATAATTAACCAAGAGCTGTGTTAGGTGTACATAAACAATGAACGGAATTTGTATCTGCTCCGATAACAATTTGTAAATATAAAAGTATTAAATTAAACATAAGCGGGAAACGTAGAATGAAGGGTGAAGAAAGTTTGCAGAGGCCTAATCGCTGGCATCATCATCCTCTTCCTCCTCATCTTCACCATCGCTGGCGTTGCTCTCATCTTCTTCGTCGTCTTCATCATCGCTGGTCTCTTTTTTGTCCTTTTTCTCCTTTTTGACTTTAGTCTTTTCGGTTTTAGATTTATCAGCCTGAAATAAAAAAAATTAAATTTGAATCAAAGAATTTTTATACTATATATTAGGGTGCCACTGATATTTAAAAAAAAATTTTTTTAAATCGGATACGTTTTAGACGTGTTACAGTGGGGTGAAAATTGGGTAAAAAAAAAATTGGGTAAAAATTTTTTACATATTTTTTTTTTAAATCGCAGCAAAAAAATTATTATTTGTGAAGTATATTTTTGGATTGGGGAATGATTTGAGAATTGATATCAAATTGAGAAATAGAGAAAGGCCGCCAATAATGTATTATTTTGAGAAATACTGAACCGATTTGAACGCAGTTTTGTTTATTTGGTTGGAAAAGGTGTCGGGAACGAAATGGGAATGAAACTGTAACGATATGGAATTGGACCGGAACAAAATGGAATTAAAACAAAATTTTTAAATGGATCAGGAAATGGAAATTATCGATAAATATTAAAAAATTATAGAAAAATTATCAAAAAAAAATCGATAAAATTTTCGAAGAATTTTCGATAAACTATCGATAAATTGTCGAAGAATTATCGATAAAAATTCAAAAATATCGAAAAACTTTCGACAAAAAAACGATAAAATTTTGAAAACTTATCCATTAAATATCGAAAATATTTCGATTAAATATCGACAAATCCTCATACCAATCGAAAAATTATCGATAAAAAATCGATAAATTATCAAAAAATTATCGATAAAATTTCGAAGTATTCTCGATAAAAATCAAAAAATATCGAAAAACTTTCGACAAAAAATCAATACAATTTTGAAAAATTATCCATTAAATATCGAAAAATTTTCGATTAAATATCGACAAATCCTCGTGGCCGCCAAATTTGTACTATTTTCCTTTATCTTGAGAAGTTTTCTAAAAAATCGAAAAAATATCGATAGAATATCGAAAAATCATCAAACCTTCCATACAAAATGGCCGACAAATTTCTTTATTTTCCTCTATCTTGGGAATTACTTAACCGATTTGGACTCCGTTTCTTATATTTGGTTGGAAATGATGTTGGAAATGAAATGAAAGTGAACCGCAACAAAATGAAATTGAACCGGAAAAAAATGGAATTGGAACAAAATTTTGAAATGGATCGGGAATAAAGTGGAAACGGAAATTATACAAAAAAATTTTTTCCATAATTATCGAAAAAATATCGATAAAATACTAAAATTTCAAAAATTGTTGAAATAAAAAAATGTTTGAGTCTTAAAAAAAATTGATTTTTTTAGTTAACTATTTTTTTCTGTTTTAAAATAATAAAAAAAGTTTTTTTACTTACAGTTTTGCTCTTTTTCTTTTCGGGCTCCGAATCCGAGGTGGCCTAAAATTGCAAAAGAATTTTGAGTTTAAAAGAAAAATCAATTACAAAATCCTCTTCCCTAAACATACCTTCTTTTTATCGTCATCACCCGAGGCCGATGACAACGAATCATCGTCTGAAATATATTCTTTGCTCTTGAAACTTCCCGAAGTATTGGCCGACTTCTTTGTGGGAGACGAAGTCTCGCTTTTACGTTTCTTGGGGCCAGCCAATTTGCTCTTGCTCTTGACGGCAGTGCCAGCCTCCTCATCGCTATCATCATCGGCAGCCGCGGGCTTGTAGTCCTTCATTTCATCGACATAGCGTTGCTTGTCCTTGGCGGCCTTCTCGTCCCATTTGGTCTTATCCTTAAGCTCCTTCCACATTTCGCCACCCTTTTTGGCGATTTCGGTCACCTTAATGCCGGGATTGTCCTTCTTGATGGACTCGCGCGTATCGTTCAGCCAGATCATGAAGGCGGTGGTTGGACGCTTCGGGTGGTTGGCATCCTTCTTTTTAGTGTTTTTCTTCTAAAAATGGGAAATTTTTTTTTTATATTAAATAATGCAAATCTTCAAATCTCGTCTCTATTACTCACCGTTCTCTCCTTGCGCTCTTTCTTTTCCTTTTTCTCTTTCTTCTCCTTCTTGGGTTTTGATTTCTTTTCGCCAGACGCCGCATCACCACCCGCTGCACCACCACCACTGGCATCTGAGTCGTCCGACGATTCGCTTTGGACATTGCTGTCATACTCCTCGGCCACATCAGACTCATTTTCGTTGGGCTTGAAGTCCTCATCGGTGGACTCCTCCTCCGAGCCTTCATCCTCTTCGCCATCCGAGTATTTCTCACGAGCCTCGGCCTGTACGCGCGCCAAATACGCATCAGGCTCCTTTTCATCGTCCGAGTTGCCAAAGTCAACATCCTTATAGCCGCCCTTGTCCTTGCCCATGTTGCTGACATGCAGTTTCTTTTGCTGAATGAAGTCAAACAACTTCGCGTACTCCTCCTTCTCAATGGAGCTGAAGATGTTCACGGTGCCATTCTTCAGGGTGATCTCAAAGTCGAAGCTGCGCGTAGAGCCGCCACTGCGTGCGAAATTCACCGAAGTGATTTCCTCGAAGCGTATGTGAATCGGAGGCTTGTGGATATAGATGAAGCCACGCTCCAGAGGATATAGATAGCCGGCAGCAGCCTTAAACGAACAGCCCACGGCAGCTGTGCCCGAGTGACTGCAAAAAGATTAAATTTTGAGGTTAGAATTTCCAAAGGAACAAAAATATTTCGCCCAACTCACCCAATGAAGTTCCCCGGTCCGGTAATCTTGCGTCCGATGAGCACCTTCATCACCTTGCCCATGACTTCGTACAAGGGGCCCGACAGCTCCTTTTCCAGCTTGCCTGCGTACTTCTCCTTCAGCTCTTCCTCGCTGAACGGCAGCTCAATGGAGGTGTCTTCTTCGGGCCCGAACAGCAACACTAGAAAATGATAGCGCGTCTGACCCTGCTTGATGGGCGGATCCAGCGACAGCACAAAGAACATTTGGCGATTGTCCTTGTGCGGCAGCAGGAACAAACGCAGCACCGAGTCCATCGGAATCTTGTAGTCAAATGTCTTGCCGTGCAATTGAAAGAACGTGGAGAACACCTTGATGTCATAGCGACCGCGCGGTGTCAAACAATGGATCTCACGGAAGATGGCAATGGCATCGCCCGAAGCCGAAATAACCGATGCCTTGCTCATGACATTGTTCTGGAAACTCTCGACCGGATCGTCGTCCGCCGACTCCACGGCCGGAATATGGAAACGCATTTCCAGCAGGCCTACCGGCGCATCATCGTTCTGATGGAACTCCAGTGTGACCTCGTTTTTGCCCGTCATACACTGCGACACGTGCGACAGCGGCACTTCGAAGATGGTCTTCGCCTCCTTGTCGAAACTCAGTACGGAACCCTTGAATTTTGCCGTTCCCCAGTTCCAGCCCTTCACACACATCTCCTTCTCCACCATTTCTTGGGCGTAGGTTTTCTTAATGAATTTGGCCACCTTTTCGTTTTCACTGTCTCGGAAGCCGCAGAAGCGATGCAGTGCGCCGTTCTTGGTGAAAATGCGCAGTCCCCAGTTGCCCACAAACTTTTGCGAATTAATCAGGTCAATGTCGTCTGCCGCTATTTGCTCCACCTTGCCGGTTTTGTTGTTCTTGAAGACGATGTGCTGTTCGGTGAGCTTAAGGCGGCCGGGGGTCTAAGGAAGTAATTGTTAATACAAATTTCGCAATAAATAGTTGGTAAATAAGTATTCTCACCATCACTCCACGTATTTCCGCAGTAATGTCACCATATTCGAGAGCTTCCGCCATGTTTATGCGTTGATGAGCAAATTCAATTTATTGGCAATTTCACAATTTTGTAAGCCGATTTAAAACTTAATTTCGCACTCGCAGATTTTAGAACGCTTTTATTTCGGCGCGTTCGGTTGATTTTGCGATTATTTTTTTGGCAACTGACAGCTGCTAATTTTTCACATTGTGAGGTTAGATCCAGTGTTGTCCACCAAAGAAACTAAATAACCGCAACTGGAGAAATTTTTTAAAACGGGGATGGACGAGCTGTGATGTAGGGAAAACCCAAAATAGGCATTAAAATTATAATCGAAAATTTGGACAAATTTCTACAATATTTTCTAATTACAAACCAGCCTAAAATACACAATAATTTCAAGCTAAATATTTTTTTAAATTTAAGCTTGATAACGTAACAATAGGTTTCTTCAGTGAGTGGGTGAGAAACGCAGCCAAAACGATTGTCCAACACAAGCGTAAAAAAACGAAGAACACAACTTTTGTATGAGCAAATAGACAATAGGGTGATTCATTTGAGCCTATTTACACTATCAGTTCCATGACGAAAAATCTGACAAAGAGCTAATAAGAACTGCGGTAGTGAAAACGGGATAGAACATTTTGCACCGAAAATCCATACAAAAAACGTAAAAGGTGGCAACTCCATGCTTCATTTATTTTCATTTACATATAAAAACTGCCAAAATTTCGTCATGCCCATGTCAGTGTAAATTCTAAAAACGGCATGCCCATGCGTCATGGGAATGACTGTGTAAATAGGCTCTTTAAAGTGTGAAACCATTCTCGGAAACGATTCAGTTGTGCAGATGAGCAGTCAAAATATATGAAATTTGACAATTCTTTTAAGAAACTTCGTGTTTTCGAGGGTTTTCCCACTTTAAATGATTACCCTTAATGTACATTCATTAAATGAATTTCATTTAATAAATATAATTTGTAAAATTAAGTTGGTAACAAACTTGTAGCAACTAGTGTATTAATTGACATCTCTGCCTCAAAATCCTATCCATCCCGATTATTACAGCGGCTTATCACACTTCATTGTTTTTCCCGGTAATAGCAATACGATCAAGGTGGCAACTTTTCAGAAATGTCAAATTGAATCAAAAAATCAAAACAAAAGCGGTTCAAGCGGGATTTCACATTGAAACGCAACAAAAGTTCTGCAAAAATTAAAAAAAAGGCGTATAAAACTAAACAAAAAAAAATCTAAATGGATCCTGTGAGTAAATTAAAATAAGAAATTGCCACTTATATTTTCAACAATACAGTTTTCATCACTAGGAATTGCGCTCAAAAGTGGAGCAATGCTGCCGTACAGCGGAAGACTTCACAAAATTGTACTACACCTCCTTCGACAAACGCCGACATGTGAGTGGAACTAAAATGAATTAAATAAACCAACTAATGTTGACCCTTACAGCAAATGAATCGCCTCTACCTCGACAATGGCCTGTTCGTTTGGAACGGCAATGGCGCGACGGGCAAAGACAACATCCAGAAGTACTTCATTGAATTGCCCACATCGGAGCACAGCATTACCACGCTGGATGCTCAGCCCATTGTCGACGAGGCAGTGGCGGGCCAACTAACCTATTTGATACTGGTGGGCGGCACTGTGCGCTACACAGATCAGCCGACCAAGCCGTTCCAGCAGACGTTCATTGTGACGGCGCAGGAGGACAAGTGGAAAATTGCCAGCGATTGCTATAGACTGCAAGATGCTCTGGCCACGGCTGAGACAAAATGAGCGAATGATTGAAATTAAAATAAAATTTTGTAAAAAGAAATGAATTTTGTTTAGATTTGAGAGATTTGCCATTTATTTCCACTTCAGCACACTTTGCACTTTGCATATCCATTCACGCGCACACACTCTTCACTCTTGGCGCCTACTTCTCTTGCTTAGCCTTCTTAGTGTCCGGTTCATCGCTACCACCATCCGCTGCAGGCGTCGTGCTGATGCTCGTACTCGTATCCGAGAAAATCGGCTTCGGCTGCGTTGTCTTGTAGGCAGGAGCAATCCAGTAGGGGTTCTCGGCCGCATCTTTGGCATACTTCAAGATGGCCTCCCTCGGGTCCTGATCGTCGTCCACACGCTTTGACAGGCCCAAATTGCGTATAACATACGAGGAGAGTGTGCCGCCCGAACTGGCCACGCGACCACCCTGGCCGCTGGTAATGGGCAAGTCGGGACGATGCGATTTGACCGGATCCAAGCGTTCCTTTTCCATCTTCTTCCGCGACGACTTGGACTTCTCCTGCCGGAACATGGGCAGGGCGTGCGGCGTTATGATCTGAGTGACACCCATCATTTCGGTGTGCTTCTTCTTGCGATAGGTCTTCACGGCGCACAGCTTGGCACCGCGTATACTACGCTCGGCATCGTAATAGCACTTGACCACCCCATTGCCGCAGCCCACGAAAATCTGATTCAGCTTGGGATGCCAGAGGGTCTTGATCACATGCGAATCGGTGACGGCTATGCGTTTGACCTCCTCGAACGTCTGAGCATTGTAGAAATAGAGATTGGCCTGCTTGGAGCCCTGCGGCAGGGACTCGCCGGTGACGAGCAGACGATCGTCGGGACTGAAGCAGCAGTCAGTGGTGTCATAGCGCGAGAAGAGATCGGTCCAAGTGTGCAGTGGCTGACGAAAGTGGCGCAAGTCCCACAGCTTCATGGTCTCGTCATTGGAGCGCGTAGCAATTTGAGTGCCTGCGTGAGGGAGAAGACAGTATAAAATACTAGAATCAAACAACAAACAAAAACTCACCCAAATACGAGAAAACCACCGAAGTCATATCGAGGCCCTTCTGATGGGCCCCACGCACGCAATGTGTGGTATTGACAAACACTCGCCGCGTATCCCAAGTCTGTATCGATCCATCCACACAGCCGGCCGCTATCAAGGTGGCATCTCTGTTGAAAGCGCAGGCCGAGGCGTTTGTCTTCAGGCCACCCTGCGCCCTCGTCTTGATCACTGTCTTCTGCTCCTTCGATCGCAGGCCGTGCCAAATGCGCAGCGTGCCATCCAGGGCCGATGTGAGAAACTCCTCTTTGGTAAACGGATGCCAACAGCCCGCCGTCAACTGGGACGTGTGACCCTTGGTGCGCGTCATATCGCTTATATACTGATCCCCCTTGACGCATTCCATCTTCTCGAAGCCATCGCGATCGAGTATCTTCGCTTGCGAATTGCCCGATATCACCAGAATCATATCGCCCGTTACCGAATAGTGCAGCGCACGCAACAGATGATTTTCGCACGGTTGAATGGTGCGAAAGCTGCGCATGGACGAGTCCATGCCCGCAAAATCCCAAAAGCACATGTCGTAATCAATCGAGCCCGACACTAGCCGTGCTCCGGCTGGGTCACCTGCCAGCGCCAGAACGGCACGTGAGCCGTGCTGCATTTGCACTTCGTGCGAGTCGGGAATTTTACGCTCCGGATGAGCTTCATCATCGTCGCCGTCGTCGGAATCTGTGTCACTCTCACTGCCATCGTTGGTGGCTACTTTTTTGGTAACTGATGTGTCGCTTTTCAATGCCGTAGACACATCTGTGGGTAAGGGTCCTATGGTTTCCTCGCCCCCATCCTCGTCCGAGCTGTCCGCTTGTGGCTTAGCGGGCGCCACTTCACGCGCCTTGGCAATTTGTTCCTAAAGCAATAAATGGATTTATTTCCCCGTTAATTATTAATTTTTACTCAAATCCAAAATTCCTCCTCCCCCACTCACATTAATATCAAACACCTTGGCCACCTTTCGTCCGAAGCCCGAAATGCCCATCACTTCTTTTAAATGCTGACTCTCCAAATCGTCAGTGGCATCTTCCACCTGACGCAAAAGTTGCTCTTTGTCCATTTTCTTGAATCCTGTTGCTGCAATGCTGCTGCTGCTGCTACTGCTTGTGGCCTCGTCATTGTTTGCCTTGTCCGTTGACTTGCTGAGGTTTAAGTTTATTTTGCCAAAGGCTATTTTACCGCGATTCATTCTGAGCAAAATTTTATTTTATTGATCCTCGTATGCGTTTATTATTTATTTATTTTGTTTTGGCATATTTTACCAAATCAATTTTTCAAGATTTGCGGTAAAATTGCAAACAGCTGTTGTTTCGGACGAAGGCGTCGTTGCCATATCGTAACCGCTGTAGAAAACGGTTGGTCTGTTGAAACAACCGCTGCAAAAATATGTAAATAATTCTGGGATTTTATTTTTTTTTTTAGTTTGAAAATTATTTTATTTCGTGAAAAATAAAAAAGTGGGTAAAAATATGCAATACGCATTGCAGAAACTTTTATCATTACATGAAACCAATTAATTACATTCATTACGATTTCCACAAACCACTTTAGCCTGTCTGATGCAGCTTCATCTCAGGAATCCAACAATGCCAAAATGGACATAAGATGATTGTGCTTTAAGATATCGATATACTACTTTGAGTACTAAGTATCGAATACATTTAGAAGTAATCATTCAATGAGAATTTTAAAGTGAAGGGTCGAATACTTTTTGCCCCATCACTATTACCAAAGGAGCCAACAAAAACGAGTTGTAAGATTCTGCGAGCGGAAAATCTGGTTTTAAATTGGATTCAAAAATTGTTAAATTGCGGGTTTGGCATCGGTGTTCACAGCGAAAGTCAAATTTCAACAAATTACCAAATTTAAATACGAAAAGAACCACTCAAAATACTACTTAACAAACATCGTATAAAGGAATTACAGAACCTCCAACTTAAGCTTACATAACCTTCAACTTAAGCCGGAGGCCGCGTGTCTCAAATCATTACATTTTTCGAATGGGAAAAATGAATTCGGCCTTCAAGAAAGATCCTTCGGCCAGTTGCAACGGAGAGTTAATACCAGTTTCAGACCATACAAACAAATTGTTAGAGCAGCTCAAAGGCAGCCAGCAATTGTTTGATATGGTACTTATAGCAGCTGACGATAAAACAAGGTGAGATATTGGACAATAACTTTAAAATAAGCAAGATTCCTAACATATTTTCCATTCGCAGAGTGGCAGCCAATTGACAGAAAATTAAGAGATGTTGGAAGAAGTGGTCGCCGTCTTAAGTTTTAATAAATTACCAGTTTCCTATTTTTAATGAATTATTAAAGTATCATTGTAATTACCAATAGTATCAAAATAAAGAAAATCTAATGAACAATAATTAATATCTTTAATGACCGCATTCAGCGGAGACAACAATTCTGGTAGCGCTACCTTTCGGATTTAATAAATTATACGAGATAAGAATACTTTAAGATGGCTCGAATCATTGGTAAATACATCGTTAGTACCAACTTAGGAACTGCCAATTCACGTTTCACTCTTTTTATTTGAAGTCGATTTGAGAATTAACGTTTGAAACCGACTCGAGAACTAACCCTTTTCTGGAATGTAAAACTAACGTTTGAAACCGACTCGAGAACTAACCCTTTTCTGGAATGTAAAACTAACGTTTGAAACCGACTCGAGAACTAACCCTTTTTTTTTACTCGAGAACTAACTCCCCTTTTTATTGAGAAAGCTATGATTCTCGAGTCGGTATCGACTCGGTTTCAAACGTTCGACATTAGAGAAAAACCTTTGATACCGAGTCGTTCTCGAGTCGATATCAAACCTAAATATTTGCTGGGTTCAATGTTGTTGTTGTAGTAACAGCCTTAATAAGGCTGGACACAATCCTTGTCCATCAAAGGCAGGAAGGCAAATTGATTTCCCTTCCCACACAGCTTCCAGTGGCACATCGTGGAGAGACAGTAAACACTTGCGGTCAGGAATCGGAAAGTTGCAAAATTGGGTCAGTGTCTGCTTAGACATCCCAATGTCTGCCCCAATGCATCCTAACCCGGAACAACGTCACCTACAGTACAATTCGATAGTTTTCCTACAGTACAATTCGATAGTTTTCCGATTTTTCGAAAATTTGCAAACAATTGAAAGAGCTGTTGGGTTTATTTTTAATTTTTATTTGTTAAAACGCATAAATATTTTTAATTTTAACTAATAATAAATCATTTATTTCGCATTTAACACATTGTTTTTTCTTTGTTTTTTTGGAAAATAATACTTACTAGTTTTTTTCACTTTAATTTTTGTGTGTTTATTTAAATGTATATAACATTATATTTATTAATGTATGTTGTATATACATTGTACATATATATTTTATTTATAATTATTATTTGTTTAAACTTTACTTAATAACTTTTACGATTTGTTGTGAAGCATGGGGTGGGGTATGGGTTTTTCTTCTCTCCTCTCTTCTCTTCTCTTTTTTTTGTTTTTTTTTATTTTATTTGAATTTAGTTTAATTTAATACTTTTAACATAAAACTGTAATGTTCATATATTTTTAGTATTTAATATTTATTGCGTACTTCTGTGTATAATGTATAACATAAATTTAAACTTAACTAATTTAAAATATCGGCTTTCTGTTATAAACTTAAGTGAACATTTTTTTTGTTTAATTTTATATTTTATATATTTATTTATTTTGTTTGTAATAATTTTTTTAATACGTTTTATTTTATATTTATTTTTGTTAATATTTTGTTAAACTCCATTTTGGTTTCCATGTTTTTTTTTTACTTTTTCTAAACTAGCTTAAAAACGTTTGCTGTATATTCGCTAAACAAATGGTTCTAAATGCTCTGATTTTTCTTTTGAAATACATATTGTTTTTTTTTTATAAATTTTCTTTTTTTACTAAAAAGTTTAATTTCAACGTTGAGCATAGTTCTTGAAATCTGAAAGTTTTTCATATAAGGTGGGTGGAATTTCGCAAGTACATATTTTGACTTATGAAGAGATATGAGATTTATTTTTCTATAATATAATTTTTAGTTTTTGTTTTGTGTATTAACTTGGCTATAAAGTTGGTTTTTAAAAATGTTTATAGTATAATAGGTTCAGTTGAGTGTTTTTGTTTTTTGTTTTCCTTTTGATTTGATTAATTTGAAGCTCTTTTTGTATGAAAAATTAGGGAAAATCGAACATTTTCTTGCACAATTATTTTGTTCCTTCTTAGTTTTGTAAATTCTTTCATAAAAATCGAAACAGCTGAAGTGTTTGCAGTGCTCAATGAAATTTCGATTTCGAAAACGTACTGAATTGACTGAGTTTTGGTTTTTTCTTCTTCTCTAATTTATGTTTATATTTAAGTTTTCCAATTATAACATTTTCCTCACTTAATTTTTTTTTATTTTTCTTTTCTTTGAATTTTAATATTTTCAGTACACACTTTTTTGGTGAACTAATATTTAAATATTTGTTTTAATACTTACATTTGAATATATTTAATTTTTTCTAATAATTTTCTTTCTTTTAAAAATATTCCTAATTGCCTAACAATCATTTGCATTGTAACAATTACAATTTGTGGTTAAGGTACATCGATCTACAATTTGTTATTTGTTTCATATTGTGTTTTGTTGTGAATATTTTTTTGTTTTGTTTTTGTTTCATATTTATTACAATTTTTTCAACAGCCATTTATATTTGAACCAAAAACAAAAGTGATTAATTTTTTTGTTTGTCATTTTTGTTTTGTTGTTGTTGGTTTTTTTGTGAAGCACACAGGTACTCGCATTAATACTTCAGGTAACAAATTGTGATACAAAAAGAATAAAAAAATTATCAAAAGTAAATTTTTTAATTTAAAAAAAATTAATTAAAAATTATTAATTATTTTTAAAATGAAAGATAAATGAAATAAATTTTGGAAAAAAAAATATTTTACTTTGACACAACTTGCAATGCAAGACGACTTATGTGGCCACTGCCGCATTTGAAGCGTTATACTCTCGTGAGTAGAAGATAGCATCACTAGCCCTTAACTGAAGAGTCCTTGGTGGGACTGATGTCTTCACCAACGACTCTTTTGAAGGAGCTCCAGAACAAATTTCCTTCTTGCATTGATCTCATTAGGGTCCTTTTATATTGAACAGTCTTTGCGGTTATATAATACCATCAATTTGCGGTTATATAATGCATCAATTTCTGTGGATGCTGCAGTTGATGGTAAAGTCCTTTCAACATCCACAAGGATTTCAGTGACTCTCATAAGTACTTTGCATATTCTTTTCATGTACTCACAGACACATTGGAAAGGCGTATTCAATTCCTTTTGAATGAATACCAGGACTCGTTAATCCGTTAAGTACACTTCGAGAAAATCCTGGTTGAAAATGAACCCACTTTTCGAACTTTTTTCGTGAAACAGAATATGCAAAATACTTATGAGAGTCACTGTTGTGGGCTACATTTCTCAAAGTCAGAATCCTTCCGTGAACCTGCACTAAATATAAAATTTCATGGAAAACGTTTCACCAGTGCTATTTCCAGTATTTGAGGGCTGGGCAGCATTTCTCATAGTAAAAATTCTTCACCCGCAACTCAGCGAAATTAATCGAACTGGACTACTTTTAGTATTTGTGGGAGTAGAAATAGTAAGGAAAGTGACACGCCCCTTTGTAAAGTTATATCCACCATGCAGTATGGGAGGTGCCACGCCCATTTGCCCAATCACAACCCCATAGAATGACTAATTATTTTTATATTTCTAGATTGAATAAACCTTTTATCATAGTTCGTCTCACGGTAGAGTTGACCAGGCGAGCCCTCATTTCCATTGCTGTCATCTCTCCGATGTTCATTGTATTCGTTTTCAAGGATGATCTTTCCAATTGAAAAATCAGTTATCATCGTGGCCTTTTTAAGCACAGTAGTAATTTTTCAGTACATTCCCAATCAAATATTCAAAAAAGGCTCACCCTGAATCATTTTCAATTTCCTCCTTCAATGGCGTACGGCAGTCACTTAAATTTCGAGTATTTCTCTCATGAACGGTATTGCCTCTCCTCAACACTTTTCTTATATAAAAATAATATATACAAAATTGAACTAATTTAAAAAGTTTAAAAAAAAGTTTGTTTTTTTCACTTTACACTTACAAATAATTTCTATAAAACAAGACATGTATGGCAAACTACACTAAGGGGGTTGTATATATGCTAATATATGTACATGAATACAATGTACTTAAAACAACAACAATCACATCGATATTTATATTGTATGCTTAACAAACTAAATAAGTGTATTTTTACTTATATAACAACATTGATTTGTATATAACGTGAAACATATTTATTTGTATATAAAACAAAATAAAAAAAAAAAAATATTTAATAATTAAAAAAAACAAATATTATATTTTTTTTAAACCAAATATCACAATTTTGATTTTTTTTACTAAGGTTTTGTTTTATATTTTTTATTTTTTATTATTTTAATTTTTATTTCATTTTATTTTAGGTAACTTTTACTTTTAGTTTTTGTTTTATTTTGCATTATTTTATTTTAATTTAATTAAATTTGTTCTATTTTATTTTACTTTACTTAATATTATTTTATTTTACTTTATTTTATTTTTTTTATTTTATTTTATTTTATTTTATTTTATTTTATTTTATTTTATTTTACTTTATATTATTTTATTTATATATTAATAATTTTTTTTTAGAACAAATTAAATTTTTTTTTAAAATTTTTTTTAATATTAGTTTATTGTTTTATTTTTTATTTATTGTTTTAATGTAATGTAATTTTTTTTTTATTTTTAAAAATTTTGTTTTGTTTTTATTTTAAATAATTTTATATTTTTATTCTATTTAATTTTTTGTTTATATTTTTTAAAATTTTAATTTATTTATTTAATTTTCTGTATATATGTATATATAAACTAACTACGGGTACATAAACATAATGCATGCATGTTCAATACATTTTACATTATATACTATTAGGCAACATACACATTTATAAATATACTTTTAAATGTAATCGATTTTTTGTTGTTAAAATATTTTTAAATAAATACTTTTGCACATTTGACACACTTTTGAGGGTTTTTGTGAAAATTTCCATACTAAAATTTTATTTACCTCATAATAAATAAATAATAATTAATAATGATATTTCAAAAATGTATTCCCCATCAGTTTTTAAACATTATTTTTTTTGTCAATGTTGCCACCTTTCAACACAAAAGGTACATGAGTCTCTCATTTTAATAGTTGCTTTAGCTAAAATCTTAAACAATAATTCTGTGACATTCAATAGTTTGACCAGAATCCCTGCCTCTGCCTAAAAATGTTCATTTTGACAAATTACATTTGCATTTTCCATAGTTCTTCCTGTAATCCCTTTAATTCTTCTAAGTACTGTGTTCTCATTTCATAAATGATATACAAAATTATTGATAGCCGGTAGCCATTAGTTTGATATTTTACTTTTCCTTTCAGCTATTGCACCAATTCTCATGACACTTTGGATAAGTAATGTACTAAAATTTGTACAAAATAACCCATTTAGGTTGCAATGGACTTACGGTTTGCTGCAAGTAACTAATCATTCGGTTTTATTTTGATTTGATATCTTTTCAGCGCATGTGAAAAACAGACAAACTCGATATTAAAAAATTAAAAGATATTTAATTTGGAATAAGCTGTTTCGTATATATTCTATTCGTTACTAGTAACCAGTAAATTTACTATTTAGGACTCAAACACATTTTTTGTTTACTTTTTATCCCTCATTAACCACTTTCTTGCTTATCCTAAGCATTTTCATTTACAAAAAAAAACATTTTATAAAATATGTTTTTATCAAAAAAATTACTACAAATTTTAACTACTTGTATATTTTTTAATAGCGGTATTCACAATGTAGAGTACCTATCTCGTAACATGTCAAACAAACCAAATGTGAATACCGCTGATATACTTTATATTTAGTTGCAAACTCATCTAAACATTGTTTTGCCAGTCAACATTTAAAAAACACTTTCTTTAACAAATCCCCTATGATAATTGCCTCTACAAAAGTATTGCTGTGGTAACTGCCACAAGAATCAATTTCGTACTGGATTAGTGACTACTTCTTTGATCATTTTATCAACTATTAACTTTAATACTGCAAAAATGGTAAATATTTGGCACTACGACCATGGCGCGATCTTGGGAACTCACAAACATCAAACCGTTGCAGTGAACTACAATTTAGTACCGGTTACGAACGGCTAGTGAAGCTTCTTCACGGCAAATTATACTCTCGACAAGAGGTGATGCCACACGACTTGTGTTTTTCTCCCCGGAAGTGGAACTTGACACATCTCTATTATAAGTCAGATGTTCAACTTACTCACTGCGATATGGCCACCACAACTTTACTACTTAATTTTCTTAAATTAAATAGACATAACATAAGTATTTTCTATAAAAAAAAAACATTTCTATTAAATTCTAAGTTAACTAATTCTCATTCTTCGTGTCTACCTTTGAGCTTTCAACATTCGTTAATATTAAATAAAAATTATTTTAAATACATTAAAGTATAAAAATGTGAAGAAAATTATTGAAAAATTATTTTGGTATTTAAAAAAAATGTGTACAGTCTTTATTATAAGTATCGACTCCCTTTCCTGTGGTTTGAGCATTTGTGAGCACATTTGTTACAACTCTTTTCATAAGCCTTAAGGAAGATCTAATAACTGACTAAAGTATATATTTTCTGCAGATTTAGTAGCAGAAAGTTTGTCCATACAAAATATCAAACGATGTATAGCGAAAGTGTGAAACTTATAGTTGATTGTAAGAACTAAGGAAGCACTTCCTGATATTTTAACATTCAAAATTTCGATTCATAGAAAATGGAAAACAAATAATAAATGAAATGAATTCACAAAATAACAATCCAAATGCACAAATTCGTATAAAAGTGTAATCCAACCACTGCCTGAGTGTACACTAATTCACCTCTAATTTCCAACTAAAACTAACCTAACCTTTTACTGAGATGTACAAACCAGTAACCATTAAAGTATTTTATACAATTTTCATAATTATTTCCCTTTAACCAATTTAATAGTTTACTAAATAAAACTAGCAAGTAGAGGGTATCTGTGGCTTTTAAACTATTCGATTTGCTTTATAATACAACAACACTAAAAAGAAGAACGGGTACCCATATTAAGTAGCAAACAAAATAATAGCAACCTATTTGTATAGACTAAAATTTATATGCGAATTTATCTTATCCGCACGACAGGGAAGCGTAGACGTAAACGAAGTTATTACTCTTAAAATTATAATTTTTCTTTTCTTTTTTGTGGTTAGGTAATCGGTTACTTCATGCAGTGTTTGTCGTTTATTAAACAACATCACTACATTTATACCTACTTATATTTGTACACTTTTACACTTCTACATCGTAGAATGTGAGGAAGGGACTTTATGCTTATTTTTTACTTGAAGTTGTTGTTGGTGGTTTTGCTGTTATTGATGTCTTTGTATTGGCTGTTGTTGTAGCTGTGCTCGCCTTTACACTGGTTGTGGCCGTTGCTGCTGTAGCTGATGTTGTTCCTGGGACCCCTTTGGTTGTCGTTAGTGTGGTAGAGAATGTCGTCGGCTTTTGTACGGTTGCCGTAATCGGTTTGGCAGCAGGAGCAACAACTTTACTTGTTGCTAGTTTTGTGGGTTGTGTAATTAATGTTGTTGTTGTAGTTGTTGTTGAGGTAATGGGAGCCATAGCTGGTGTAGCTACGGTTGTGGTTGCTGCTGGTGGAGTAGATTTTGAAGTTGCTGCTGTTGTGGTAGTGACAAGGGACGATTTGGGGACAGCAGTTGTTGCTGCGGTCGGTTTGGATTTTGTTGTTGTTGTAGTAGTAGTTGTAGCAGTAGCAGTTGTAGTAATACTACCTCCTTTGGCTGTTGCTATACTTTTAACTGTTGTTGCCGGAACAGTGGGTAGAAATGTTGTTGCTGTTGTTATTGTTGATTTTGGTGTTGCCATAGTTTTTGTTGCAGCTGGTTGAAACGTTGTGGTTGTTGCTGCTGGTTTTGATGTGGTGGACTTGGCTGTTGTTGCTGAAGTCTTCCCTCCTATTGTATTAACAATTGGAGAAAATGTTGTGGCTTTTGCTATTGGTGCTGTTGTGACAGCAGTTGATGTTGCTGGTTTTATTGACGTTGCAGCGCTTGCTGTAGCCACAGTTTTTGTCGTTGCTGTTGTGGTTACAGTTGTGGTGGATGTTGTTGCTGGACCAAATGTGGTCAACACACGTTCTCGTCCGCTACTCATCGTGCCAGCAACTAGTATTTTTGTTGCTGCTGGTGCTGGTGTTGTTGTTGTGGCTGATGCAGTTGAAGTTGTTGCTGCCATTGTTGGCTTGACATTACTTGCTGCTGTTGTAGCAGCAGTGGTTACAGTGGGTTTCATTGGCAACACTATTGTGGCAGTTACTTTAGTGATTTTCTCTCCTTCAGTTTTCTTGGCGACATTTGCGGCTTCGTTGAGAAATGAACCGACGCTATCGTTGGCGCGAAGCTCGGCTTGTATCAGAGGCTGCTTACTAGGACTGACATCGGGTGCAGCTGTTTTATGTTTGCCATTGCCCGATTGATTATTTTTGGAGGATTTCAAAATGCTAGGACCCGGTAGTTTGGCAGACACCGATGGTGCAGATGTTTTGATTACAACGACTGTGGAGGGGTGGTCAGTATTCTAAAGTGAAATGATTTAGAAAAAAATTGCAGTTAATACAAAAAATATTTTAAAAGTAATCGATTTTTTTTAAAGTAACAGTGCATGTATGAATATGAACCATTCATTTCATGAGAACTCTAAATTTTAAAGATCGTTATACAATTTTTGAGGACGCAGTAATGAGAATGGGCTTAAAAAATATCAAAAGTAATCGGTTTTTTTCTTTAAATTAATTAAAAACAAAATCTTTTATATTAAAAAAAATGTTACTCAATTATAAATTTAAAGAAATATTTGATGATTAATAAAAAAAAAAAAAGTTGAAAAATCGAGTACCTGTCTTTTTGAATTAAGAGAGTACTCGCTTCACCAGTTTCCTTATTTGAGCACTTTTTAATCTTACCTTTTTGGCCTCCACCTCCTTAGTGGTTCGCCCACCACCACCACTGCTACTTTTAATAAGAACATCATCGTTGGCGTCACCACTCCCTATCCGAACAATGGTACTACCCGCTTTCGACGATGACGCCACCCGCTCTCAGAGTTGCATCGCCTCATCGCGGTAGCCATTGCCGTTATCGTCATAGGGTGACACATCCGATGGCAGGCCATTGATCAATATTTGAGTATTTGCCACACCATCGTAATTCTCACTCTGATAACGTTCGGCATGCAAATTGACGCATGGCCTGCCCGCCGGACCCCATTCCGCAGTGGGTCTCAATAAATACTTGATACGCTCTTTGAATGTCAACTGCTTGGGAGCCTTACATATCTGTTGGAAAGCCACCAGGAAAATGACCAAGACAGGTAACAAGCCCACAATCCAGCCCACAGCATCGGCCCAAAGGGGATAGACATAGTGGCCGTAGGAGGCGGGCTTGTACTCCACCCAATTGAAGAATAGAATAAACTGAGAGAAATAAAAGTTAGAAATAATCGTTAGAGATGACCACTTCACTTACCAGCAGTGTGGCGGGCGTTATGTAACGCCACATTGTGGACCAAAACAAATTCCAGAAACGCGAACGTTTTCCTATCATGCCTTGAATGTCGTTCAGGAAACGTTGCGAACCATAAATCCAGGCAATGAGCACACACTCGGAAATGGCTATCAGAAGGACAGACCAATTGGCGGCATATTTGTCCATCAGTTGCAGCCAGTACATGCCACTCTGGAAAGAGAGAATTGTATTTTGCAATGGAATGCGGTTTGCGTAAAATTTTACTTACATTTGTTGTGAAACCCAGGCCGCCAATGTAACCAAAAATGCCCACAAAGAGCACAACCCAGGTTTTGTATTGTCGTAAATTTGGGAATTTATCCAAAATGGCAGTGGTTACCGTTTCCATTAAAGCAAACTAGAGCGAGAAAAGTAGCAAAAAAATGTTATTTCAAATGGTTTTAATGCAAATATGCGAAAAGCCTTAACCCTTTCAAATTGTACCTGCTTCCCAACTCTGTACCTCCACCACACAAATTTCTCACCTGTGAGTCCAAACCGAGCGTCAGCAACATAACGAAAAATAATACCGACCAAACGGGCGACACCGGCAGGCGGGTAACCACCTCAGGATAAACGATAAAAGCCAAGCCCGCACCCTGATCCACCACTTTCTCGACTTCAACATCCAATTCGTGTGCCAGGAAACCGATTATCGAGAATATAACCAAGCCAGCAAAGAATGAGGTGGCAATATTGCAAAAGGCAACGATGAGTGAGTCCCTGGAAGAGTAAAATTAATGAAATAAAAATACCTTCGCAATAAGTTTCCTTTTGCACTCATACTTGTAGCAATTATTTGAGAATTTATTATACGACGATAAGGTGATGAGACCACCCCAGGCGGGACTAAGAGCGAAGAATATTTGCACAGCTGCATCGCCCCAGACCTAAGAACGAATGAAAAAGGGAAAATGTTTTTCTCTAGTAACCAAAAACATTTTCCAATGAAATTTTCTCTTTCAAACTCACCTGAGCATTTGCCAGTTGCTTCCAATCGGGCGTTAAATAAAATAATATGCCCGTATTTGCACCAGGTAGTGTGACGCCTCGAAAGAATAATATCACCAGCACCACATATGGGAAAAGTGCGGTAAAATAGACTACTTTACCCGACGACTGAACGCCCTTGCACAGGCAGAGGAACACTATGACCCAGGCAAGAAATAGACAGCCCGCTAGGGAGAGTCTAATGTTGCCCGTTTCTTCTATGCCCGACGAGAGACCCAATACGTAGTTACTGTGTTCAATTAGGCAAAAATTTTTATATTTATTGGAAAAAAAATATAAAAATTTTCGAATGACACTAAAACTACTTACGTGAAATACTCTTCAGCTGGTGGTCTCTTCAGTGCATGAAGTGCCATTTCCGTTATATTGTGGTCATCCGCATAGCTTGTGTTGTAGCAGGTTCTTAGGTAGAAGGTGCCATTAATCGCATCGCACTGATCGGCCATTTCGTAAGAGAAGCAATCTGGAATTTTATTTTGTTAATAATTTTGTTTATAAATTATACAAAATTATAATTTTCTCCAAATTGTATAACTCGGTCACCTCATCGATTTTATATTAAAAACTAGACAGTGCACTATCTTAACTATATAGCCCCCCCAACACAATTTGTCAAATTTATAAGAAAATCACGCATACAACAAACTGATTTCAAGACCCTATTGGGACCCATTTATAGTAGCTTTGGAACCTTGGACCATGCTCAAAATCCGTTTCTAAACATTTCCAATCGGATGCAGCAAAAGACAGAGTGTCTCAAGATATACATCAGAAGGACATCGCTAGATCGGTTCCGTATTTGATGACATGAAAGATTTGATCTAGAAATACGGATAACCAATGATTGTTTATTCTGAGTCCCACTAGCAGAATATATTGAAGTTTTTCTTGGGACTGAGGTTGTATCACACGATGGTTTGAGAGTGTGAAACCTGAAGAGCTTCATCAATAAGTGCCTCTGGTGTATTTAGCGAATCTGGTGGACCAATGTCATACCGAGCAACGAACTACATACCCTTAAAAAAATAGCTATCCTCTTTCAGTTGCTACAGTATCCACACTCAGCCCACACAACGCCCACTCTTTGCTGCCTCAGCATCCACTCTTTGTTGTCACAGCAGCTGATGTCACAACATCTACTTTCCGATGTCGCAACATCTACTTTCTGATGTCGCAACATCTACTCTCTGTTGTCGCAACATCTACTCTCTGTTGTCACAACACCCAAATATAAAACTATTGTTAATATATTGGTAGCAGTTTTAACAGCTGATGTTACGAGGTCAGTAAGTGATGCTGCGACAACAGAGAGTAGACGATACCCAGGAATTATGTCGAAGCTTCGAGACGGAAAATCCTACAATGTGGAATTCTTTTGTTTGGGGCCCTTTACCTGATAAATCCATTCAGAAGTATAGAAATACACATGTATTTAGAATCGAACATTATAATGAAACAAAATAATGGAGTTTAAGCCAAAAGCTTAAACATATTGCTGCCTATGCAAACCTACATCGACCCTCGGCTCTTCGGCAAAGGCGCCATTATTAACAAATCAACATCAACGAAGGAAGAACGACGCAGCAGCTTCAGATTCTCCTGAAGAGTATTCAATGATCATATAAGTAAGTCTCTTGAAGTATTTTGAAGATATTGCACCATCTTAGTTGATAATTTTAATGGGACGAATAAAATATTTTAATTCACAATTTAAAAGAAATATTATACAGACGTATTTTATAATAAATATTTTATCCTTTCAATATAATAGACTCACTTTAACAAATAGTTTCACAAAAGCCATCAGAGACTTTTTTTTTTATTTTGTTGCCATAGTTTCGTTTTTATATAAGTAAGTACACATGCATAGCTCTGTGTGTATGAGATTAAATATTTATTTCGCCAAATGAATTTTCAAATGAACTTGTTTTTTTTTTGACGCTGGTCGCAAAAAGCACCAAAGCTGTGGTAGAACTTAAAACTTGTAAAAACATAAGCCAAAAACCATTTGTTAATGAAAATGAGCCACAAAAAGGGTAAAAATTATAAAAAAAAAATAAAGTATAAAAAGGAAGGAAAAAAAGTGAAACGAAAAAATATGAACCCAAATCGCAGCCCCATTAAAAGGATAAAGTGGACACAAAAAGGACATTCGAACCATTCATACACACACCTACCCACATTCAGTTTTAAAGTTTCCGTGTTTTGTGGTTTGCTTGGACATTGTACTGGACACGTGTATGTATCGTTTGTGTAGATGTGTGTCTGTATTAGTGCATTCCAAATCCATTACCTCACCGTACTTGCTGTCAGCTTGTTTTGCTTTTGTAATGGAGTGTTTCTCTCCATGTATTTTAGTCTGCGTAATTATTTGCCAACTTTGTTATCGCACGAAAATGAGGTCATTTGTTGCCTGATTTAACTTTGCGGTTCTTGTTAACAATTTGACCCCCCCCACACACTCACACACAATTACTTGTCGTTGACTTGTGTGACAAACGTTGTTTTTGTATGGTTGTGCATTTCATTCCTTGCTGTTCACTCATTTCATTCTCTCCCTCACTCTTAGTTCATTAATGCAATTGTGATTGCGATTAACATGAAAAGTGCGGTGCTTCACTGTGAAACCACAACAGAAGCGTACGGAATTTAAGCTTTGATGTTAAAAGGGCCAATTGCAGATGTGGTTGGTTTATACGCATATTATTTGGTTTTATTTTCGGTAAGGTTAAAAGTTCAAAAGGATACATTACAGAGCGATTTGAGGTTTCGAATAACTTTTGCAATCATTTGACGAGAGTTTATATTTCATATGATGGAGGGAGGTTTTACAAAAATTATTTTTTTACGATTCTCGATATTTTGGTACTTACTAAAATACATTTTTCAATTTTAGACAACGGTAAATTAAAAAATTTTATTTTTTCTAAATGAAAAAAAAAATATTTAAAAAAAATGAGGAAAAATTGTGTTAATCTCATATATGTAATACTTCTATATTGCTAGTACAATAAAATTTCAATCAGTTTGAAGAAAATAAAGGGGCGGCTGAATAATTTTTTTTAATAAAAATAAAAAAACAAACAAAATTTCAATTTTAAATATTTGTGTGTTGTTTTCTAATTTGTGCTGTGAAAATATTTAACTCAAATGGCCCGTGGATTCTTTTAAAGCGAACAAAAGGAATAAATCAAATGATATCGTGCTGCGCTCAAATTTATTTCAAATCCGCTCCTGGAATCAGTTGACAAATGTTATATACAAAAATACTAATACAGAAAATCTAATAGAATTTTCAGCTTAGGAGTTCAAAGTCTTGGTACAGAAAAAATGACAATCTAGAGCAGTGCCAGGCAGCTCATAGCCTCGCGAGGCCGACAATAATCTCATTCACACGCACTCGAAAGCTGTGTTTGATCAAAACATTCAATCTAACACAAGCATATAATATTTTTGTGTACATGCGTTCGTCTAGCACTGGTTTGCCTAGCACTGATCAACAGAAAAAAAAGTGGTATCAAAAAATATATAAAACAATTCTTTTTTGTAATAAATTCAAAATTGATTGACTTTTCCGGAAGGCGAGTTTTTGGAACCAAATTTATTTCCTCCATACAAGTGTGCTGTGCTTTATTGTTTTTGTTACACCGTTTGTAACTCCCAAAAGGAGTCGTGGTTGGTATAGAAAAGTATATACAATATTATTGATAAACATAATCTCCTTAGTCGATTTATACACTGAGGGAAAAAAATAGTGAAATCAAATGAAAACGTATTTAAATCAAATATATACGTATTTGATAGTGCTCCTAAGCTGTTTTTATTTAAATCAAATATGCGCGTATTGAATTTCTATATGAGATACTGATTTCGAAATATTACATTTCACATTTAAATAAAAAATATTTAATTCTACTATGCGTATGTGCGTCTCTTGCCATAGTTTTTGAGCATTTCTTCACTTTTCGCATTCCTTTCCTCTTTGCCGGTAAAGGAAATGAAACTGAAACCAAATAGAACTGGATCAAACTTAGAAATGGAACCGGAACGAAAGGGAAGTAGAATAGGAACGAAATGGAGATCGAACAGCATTTTGAAATGGAACGGGAATAAAAGGGAAATTGTCGAAAAATTTTTATAATATTTTAGTAAATTAACGAATTATCGTAAAATGGTCGAGTATGTGTCCTCAGAGAACTTAGACGTGTAGAAGAGCCCCACTTTTTACATTTTTGTTTTTAACAAAGGACCAACAGTATTTGCTAACAATTTTTTGTTATTTTTTTCGATCCAGGTGGTTGTAAAAATTTTTTTAAATGTGTCCCTCTTTGGAGTTCCAGTGGCTTTTTTCATCTGTCGTAACTAACGAAATTTATATTCCATGAACTGCCGTATCTCCTATCAATTATAGCAAACCATTTAAAATGTATTTGGCTTGGAAAATGTCCCAATTGCTTTTCCTTTTAATATAACGCATACATAAATGAAAATTAAAACACATAATTCAATTGAATTTTTTGGAAAATTTCCAAATATTCAAAAATTAGAGCACTTCCAGCTACACGCATAAAAACCCAACCACAACTGCTGTTGCCACCCACTGCCAGCATTCAACTTCGACAATACAACATACGATGGGGACAAGTGTTACCTAAAGTGTCTTAAGACGCTTTAAAATTGCCTTTTCGCTCATACACACGCAGGCAGCAAAGTAAAGACACACACACCCCCACACACACAATAGCATCCGCTCGTAAATCTTAGCGAATGTCGCCTGTGTTTGAAGCCGTGGGGCCACCGTTAGAGCTGTTGTCTCTTCTTATAAGATGGTGTGTGTGTGTGTTCGTGTATTTTCGTGTGAATTCCATTGTAACCTGCACTGCCTTCGTGTGGAAATATATTCTTTGAAATCACCACAGTAGTGGCAATGATTTAATGCCGCTGCCACTGTTGCGCTGTTCGCCTACTTCCGCTTCAGTCAAAATTATGTATAAGAGAGAAATCGATATTTAAGTAAGCGGTTTTGACAAAAAAAAAACCCCTCAAATCTACTTTATCATTTATTTATTTATTTATTAAACACAAAAAAAAAAATATTGTTTATGCTTGCGTGCGTTTGACTGACGGTTTTGACTAAAGGAAAACAAATTGTAAAGCGCTTTGGCTACAGTGTGAAGAGTGAGTGAGCGAGGGACTGCTCGCCACTTTTTTGTATATTGTTTTTGATGACTTTATTGGCGGCAGGACGGAACGCTTTGAAGTGTTTGGATTAAATGGATTCCTTTCTTGTTGTTGTTATTATTGTAAAGTGTATTATATAATATCATAAATTCACTTTAAACGTTTCGCAAGTGACTGCTTCCGGTTGCGGTCCCACCACGTTGAGTGTTAAATTTCAATTATGTCTGCTTTGCATGTGTGCGTGTGTCTGTGTTAGTGTTTTGCCGCTTGTCAGCACTTGTGTTCAAATTGGAGACAATTTTCCATTTCACACAAAATTAATATTTAAATTACAAGCACTTTAATTAAAGCTGAAGGAAATTTAACAATCGGTGAAAAATTATAAAAAAAAGGGAGTAAAAGGGAGAAAATTAAAAAATATATATATTAAAAAAGGGGGCAAAAGACTCCTAAAAATAAATGGGGGAAAAAGGGAAAGAGGGCGGGAGGGTATGGCAACAAAAATGGTTAAAGTTAATATAAGCCCTAAAAAGAAGAATAATTGCAAAAAAAGGAAAAAAAAAGGTTAAAAAAAATGAAGGTTAAGAAAAACTACAAAATGTTATCTGCGGACATCTAGTTTATTGAAAAAATATAACCATATCAAAGGTCCTATCCGCCACAGGGAGCAAAATAACCTAAGAAGAAGATATGAAAAAGATTTAAGAATTTGTATACAATTTGTATGTACAATTTGAATTATCTCACGGGGAAAGGGAGTAGCAATAATACCGTCCGGCATAACCTCAGTCGCATGCAAAAACTCCAATATATATATTTTCTGGTGCTTAGAAAAACATCTCTCGCTGTCCGTCTTTCTAGTTCAAACAGTTTGAATTTTTTTAAATAAAATTCTTTTCTATTGAAAATTACTCATACGCCATGTATAACATAATTCGATATATGGCCATTTATGTCTGAATTAATATAAAAAAGCTTCTCACATATGTTGACCACGCTGTATTATGCTATTTAAAGTTAAATTAGAGGTACAAAATAATTTTTTTGCTAAAAAAATATTTTGCCATACACTACGTATGAGTAATAAAATGGAATCACACAATTTTGCATTTAAAAAACATCAACGATTTGATCTAGAAAAATGTTCCCATACAAAAACTATTTTTTAGAGGCTTTTCCAGACGCCTTACCTTACTAACTTACAACATTTTTCTAAAGTGTGGGGTATGCCTAATTTTTCACAAAACTCTCAGGTACATTTTCAATCAGAATTTTCTCGGTAAGAAATTAACGTATTAAGTCTTTCAGGTACTCATTTGAATGGAATTGAATAGACCTTTTCATGGATAGCAATATCGATATTAAAAATGTAGCCGAGAGCCAATGCAAAATACTTTTGCGACGCACAGTACGAGAAAATTACCCATGATTTCGCACGAATATGTACTGCATCCCCTATGACCCTAATGAATTCCCGGCTCTGGAATCTGTAGTCACAGTTCCACAGAATATGTGTGTGTAATTGCAGCTTCTAGGTCCAATGGTGGTTTTTTGAGAACCACTTTTCGAAAATCAAAAATCCGACTTGAGAGTCTCAACCCATGAGTGCATAGGACATATATGTGAAATTTCAGCTCTCTAGGTACACTGGTGGATTCTGGAAGGTAATGACAACACATTCGGACAGACAGACAAACAATGGGATTTTATATATAATGATGCGAATGTTTTCCAGGGCCCCATTGCCCCTACCAATTTCCACAAGAACTACATTTCTCTTATGTAATCAATTTTCCACATCTTTTCTAATTGGAGAATTCCACGAGAACTGTCACAAATATTACAATTCTAACGAAAATCATACTCAAGTACTAACAGACATTATAAATGCACATATGTAATTAGTGATTACTAGTCTCACATGTAATCAATTGTGAGGCGCTCTGGAAAATCTTATATTTTCGTCACCAAATTGTAAAAAAAATTTGCATTTCCATTTTATTTTTAAAGAAATCGACCACAGCTGACCGGTCCTAATTACAAAAAGCCATTAAGATTATTAACCGCAAGATGAAGGACAACAAGAACTAGAACGAGAACGACAACAATAATAAACATCTCCGCAACATCATCATAATCAGGCACACACACAAACAACACTTGTTGTCCCTTCGACTTGAGATAACTGCTACTTCGACTACTTCTGCTGCTACTTGTTGTTGTTGGTTTTTTTTTTTGTAAATGATTATCAAAATTATTTGAGCAGACATTGTGCTGCTGCGGCTGCTGCTGCTGCTGCTCTATTATGTAAGTTAATTTATGTCACTTGGGTATTATTTACAAATTTATCACAGTCATGCTCCAATTCAGTAACAAAAGCAGCTGTGTCAGCCAAACTCAACCTTGCTCCGGTTGGCTGTTCGTCGTTCGCCTGTATTTGTGTGCGTGTGTCACATTTCAGCAGCAACAATGACATCCGGCGGCAGTGGGTTAAATAACATCAAAGGTTCAGTACAGTTCAGTTCAGTTAAGGCTGATTCAGTCGATTCAGCTGCTTCCTCTGGTTTAGGGGTTCGACATTCTTCTATGGTGAGGTGTCGGCTTTATCTCATTTGGCAAATATCTCTTTGGGTTGCCGAGGTTTCGCATATCAATCACAATCAAACTGACGATAATGGAAGCGGAAAATTGGAAACAATTTTGCATTGGGTTAAAGGATGATGACATGATGCCATTGTTGTGGTTGTTGTAGAGCCACTTCAAAGTGTTTATTCAGTATTGTATGGGTTCATGGGTATATGTGTGTGTGTGTGTGTGAGTGTGTTTGTTTGTCTGTATTTAAGCCGTTCTGACTGTCTGGCAGTGGAGTAGTTTCAAATGGGTGTGCGTGAAAATACAATTTAATTAATTATGAACCACTGCTGGTGGAGTGTGGCAGAGTTTGAGTTCCATAATGTATCATGTGAGTCGTGAAATGCTTGAAAGCTGGCTGAGGTTAACCCCATCATATTTTGTTTACAATTTATTAAAGGTTGAATTTCTTGTGGTCTGTGCCAAGGAATGATTTTGAGTGGATTAAATTATATAAAAAAAGGATCCCTCATGACCGAATTCTCGTTTCAATTTCATGTGGCCCAATTTACTTATGCCCTTATTATTTGCCCGTGAATATTCCAGAGTTTTTCTATTCAAAATACTAAACACTCCACCACACAAACTCAATCGACCCGTCCTCCAATACTCACGTTCAGTGCTCCATTCGGCCTCGCAATTCTGCCACGGCAGTATCGTGCGAAACGAGGCGAACATATAGAATATCGTCCAGGCAATGATTAAATTGTAATACAACATGACAATGGCCGAAACAATAATCATGCCAGTGCCCAGGCCGCGAAACAGCGGACAGAAACGACGATAAATGGCCACGGGACCCAGGGCAGCATACTGACCGAAAGACAATTCCATGAACATTAATGGCAGGCCAGCTATGATCAGCATGATGGTGAAGGGTATGAGGAAGGCACCTGAAAGGAACAAATTTTGTAATATTCAATTTTAATTAAAGTTAAATTATAAACAGTTCATACCTCCACCATTGTTGTAGCATAAATAGGGGAAACGCCAAACATTGCCCAGGCCCACCGAATAGCCGAGCAGTGAGAGTAGAAAATCAAAACGTCCCGTCCAATTGCCGCGTTCCGGTTCGAGTCCATCGTTGAGGCTAGTGTCGAGTGCTATTAGCGCTGCCCCCGAATCACCGCCTCCAATGGTCACCTGCGCCGTAGCGGGCGAGGAGTCTGTGGTTGTGGCCTTGCCTGCGCCAACACTGCTGGCACTGCTGCTGCTATTAGGCATTTTGTCGCTCGGCAATTCCACCGATGTAAAACGGTCGTCCATTTGCTGTTTTATTGGCGGAAGAAAAATGAGAAATGTTAAGTCAGTACGATTTGAATTTGAAATATTTTCTTTAAATCAACAATGGATGAGAGCCACGCATATGTGGCCCTGTACAAAAATGGACGAGCTATTTCCTTTGTATCGATAACTCAATGCATAATCATACATCGGTTGTTCGGATTCCTGAGAAGTAGCTGCATCGAACAGGCAAACACAATTTTTTTCCCAGTCAGTTGAATACATTTTATTGCAACAACGGTGCTAGTTGGGGCTACTATGGTTTGTGGAATTAAAAAATGAGTAAAAAAATCTCATTTTCATACAAAACATACCAATTTGAAAACCTGTCATTTTATACATAAAATTTTTTTTATTGCACAGCAACGCTGAACAATAATCCGTGGATGGAAAAGTATCTTCGCTTTGTCTGACATACTTTTTCGAACACGTGATTAATTGGTGTTTCTCATCGAGAAGTTCAACCAATCAGTTCACCTTTTCGGTGAAAGTAAGGTTGCCACTTTTGATGTTTCCTAAGCATTCTTATACATTTTTATCAAACCACAAGTTATTGAGAGCATATCCGATTTATTCGTTTGCTGACGACAGCAGCCTTTGACATTCATACCCTACCTCTCTGGAGATTGAAAGTAAAAAGTAAAATATGAATGAATCGAATCAATACAGTAGGCGAACCTTTAGAGAAAAAGTAAAATTATCGATAATCCTACGAAAAAATATGAAATTACGATGACACGGTTTGTAACATAGATCAAAGTTTAGAAATACTCTGGGTGGAGGACATTTTATCTTCGTTGTGATCGAAGATAATTCATTTGCTAACCCTTCTTTATACTAATCAAAATGATTGAATGGTGTGAACGGTAAATGAATTATCAAAAAAGTAAAATATCGAAAAATTATTGACAAAAATTCCGAAAAATTATTCATAAACTATTGAAAAATTATTGATTAAAAATCAAAAACTAATTAATAAAATATCGAAAAACTATCGATCAACTATCGAAAAAATATCGATAAAATATCGAAAAATTACTGACGAAAATTCCGAAAAATTTTTAATAAAATATCGAAAAATTATCGAAAAATTATCGATAAAATATCGATAAAATAATAAAAAAATGTTCTAAGAAGGTATCGTACTCGCATGTGCAGGATATTTTAGTAGTTCGGCGAGCGATATTTGGTTCGTCACCTTATGCTCGTAAATGTATGTAAACTCTTGAAAGGTTCTCCGTACGTTCCTGGAGTGTAAACATGTCCCCATAGAGGGCCACAAAAAACTTTTTAAAAAAATAAAAAAAAAGAGTCTTACGAAACACTATTGTACATTTTGTCACAAGTTTTTTTATTCATAGTAAAAAAAAACTATTCGAAAGTTATCAATCGTGTTGAATATTCTAGTTACAAAGGTTTTACAATTTACATGCTCTATTATTAAGTGATTTCATAAATAAGTGAATATTTATATCATTTGCAAAAATTTTAAACTTCGAAAACACTCTGCGTGTTCAGCTACTCCACGAATCTCCACAGTTAGTCTTTGAAATTTGAAATTTAAATCAATTAAATCATTTAATTAATTTTTTCGTCAACTTTCGTTTCTGCATTCTTTGCACCCTTGGCATTTTTCGGCCTCAAATATGCTTTTCTGTAGAAATTTGCAAATAAATAAATCATCACAATCGCCTGCGAAGAAGTTATGACCAGCCAGAATTTCGGGTAGGGACAATTGGTGCGTACTAAGAGTGGCCACGCCTGGTGCACTAGAATGAACACAAATTGTGCAATTTGCAATTTCGTTATGTATTTCTTCCACCACAGCGAGCGTTCCGCACTACCAGTCGTTCTCAAAACACTAATCAGATAATATGTGTACATAAAGGCATGAACCAGACTATTGAGAACGCCTATCATTAAGACATGTCCGCCGAAGCCATGGTATCTGAGGTACACATAGAGGCCCGAAGCCATCACCATGTGATGGTAGACGTGCAGGAAACTAATCTGCTTGTAGCTCTTGCGCAGCACAAAGCATATCGTTTCGAAATAGTCCAAGTATTTGGTCAGATAGTAGATGTAAAAATGCCTAACTTCGGTTGACTTGATGTAATGATCGTTGGGAAATTTCAGGATGCAGCCAGGATCGAATTCGTCATTGGTGAGCATTTGATAGATTATCTAATGGGAAAATGCATATGTAAGTAAAAGCCAGTACAAATTTGAGTGTAACTCACCGGCAATGACAAGTACAAATTAATTACAATTTGTGCGAGATTGTACAAAATCAGCACATACTTTAAATCGAATGCAGGACGGTTTTTCATAAACGTTGGTCCTATTTTAAATACGACAGCCACATATGAGAGATTTAACAGCAGAATAGGCCACACAGAGCCTGTGAGTGGCAGATTTTCATAGGCGGCCCCTATTCCATAGTAAACAATTTTAGTTTTTGTTGTTTTAATTTGAATGTATTTTGTTTTTGTTGTTAATTTTGCCTTTGAATAAAATATGAATATTAAACTAACCGTCTTTGCCTGCTTCCACACTCGTCAGTACTCTGTATATGGACTTTAGCACTAGAGCCATTGTCGGAACGTTTCAGTTGATTTGCTAGACCGAAGCACGTCTTTCGTCTACGAAATTAGAAATGTGACTGATTTGGGGTAATGCTTTGAGCAATACAAATGCAAAGCCATTGAACTTGATATATTTTGAGTGCACATTAGTCAGACGAATTCATTTCTGTAACGGGGCTCTGAAAATTCATTGGGCATTTTGTGTGGTTTTTAATCAAATTGTTAATTACAGCCAAAATTGTATATGTGTGGAATTAATGGAAATGAAAATGAAACACACAAGCGGATGGGCACAATGGAACCTTTAGCCCCCATTTGGGCACATCACTGATTTATTATTAAAATTAATTCAGACCGACGCTTTGCAGCCAAGTTTTTAATTTGAAGTCATTAAACGTGAGGGCATAGTACAACTTTCGTTGAGCATTGTTAAGACACTGCAGGGCTATCATGGTCCCTGAGACCCATATCATCTGGGAAAAAATTCAATTTTCATAGAATTGGTGTGAGAGAAAGAATTTGTTCATACGTGGCCGGTATAGAAAACTATATGTATTCTTGATCAGCATCACCTCTTGAGTCGATATATTTTTGTCTGTCCGTTGGTTCGTTATTTTCCATGACAACTGCCGCAGCCATTAGGCTGGCGCCTACATTCCTCTTCTTTAAGCTTCTACTTGGACGGTATTGAAAATGGGCAACATCGGATACTCACCGCGCCTATTTTCCTCTTTATTTTCGTTTATCTTGAGAAATACTGAACCGATTTGGTTGGAAATTATGTCGAGAACGAAATGGGAATGAAACTGAAACGAAATGGAATTGGACCGGAACTATATGGAATAGGAACAACATTTTGAAATGGATAGGGAATGAGATTGAATGGAAATTGTCGATAAATATTAAAAAATTTGATAAATTATCGATAAAATTTAGTAAAATGATCGATAAAATATCGATAAAATATAAAAAAATTATCGAAAAATGTAAGTAAGTCTTCCTAAGTTTTTCAATTTTCATGTTTTTCCAATCGGTTTTCCGTTTGGTGTAATTAAATTTCAATTGCGCTCCTGTGCCATTGTTCTGCTGAGTTCAATGCCTACGGCGATAAATTCATTGGGTCAGTGACTTTCGACTATTTTTTGTTCATTAGAAAAACTTACATCGTTTGTGGCAAACGAAGCTTAGTGTGGTGTTCTCATTAATTTGAAATATTCAGGTAATAGTCGCTCATTCGAGTCATTGCCCGTAGTTCAGGAATAGAGTGGGATGGAATGTGATAATTTTTTTTTATGAAGAGGTAGATTTTGCCATGAAAACGAAAATTAAACTCGATAGACTTTGAATCCATTCTTCAGTTTCTTTTTAAAATATCAATTGAAATTTCAAAGAAAAACTTATTCAACATTGGCTCAATTGAGACACTGGACGTTTGGTTTTTGAGTTCCGCTTTGCCACATTAGTTCCAAAACCAATTTTCTGTATTTAAATAAAAACTTTTTTCAACTAAGACAATGTGTCGAACACGGGCCATATACACGGTTATCTATGAATACGCATATAAATAAATGTAATAAAGATAAATTAAAAATAAACTAAAATAAGAACCAATAAATTAAAACGAAATTAAAATCAATAAATTTCCATCAAAAGATTACTTTCACTTTTAGCCGATTCTTTTATTAAAAATTGAAATGACTTGTCAAGAAATTACACTCTTTTTTTAATGCAATCAACACTTTTTGTTTGTACTTTAAATAATTAAATCCGAAACCAAAGAGTTAAAGTGAATTGAAAATAAAAATAAAAAAAAAATACATTAACACAAAATTACTCATGCAATTTCAATCAACAACAATAAAATTCGTATACATTTTAGACGTTTTAAATTATGCACAATAATTGCTTATGTGCAATGTATGGCACCATGTGACCTTTTTTTGCATTGAAAAACCGGGCGATTACTTGAGAAGGGAAATTACATACAAACAGACACACACACAAACACACTGCTTATTCGTTTGACACTCATAATTATTGACACATGATGACAATCACAATCGTAAAATGTAATTAAATTATAAAATCCATTTCAATTTCAAATGAAATTGAATAAACAAAATTGTTGTTATGCAAAAAAATAAGAAGAAATAAAAAAAAAAAAAACACTTCAAGTACAGTACAGTAGCCAGAGCATCTTTCATGGAAAAACATTCCTTCCGGGTAAAATGCACAAATGAAAATGTGGCGCACAGATAAAAGCTTTGTTATGTGTGTTTGTGTGTGTGTGTGTATGACCGACTCAACACAGCTTGTCGTCACCTCCACGTTTTTACCACTCTGCCCGTCCACATAACCTTCGTATTTAATAAGGCGTGATTTAAATACCATGCTTAATGCTGTGCACTATACACCAATAAAAAAATGTTTACAATTTTAGTAAAAAAAAAAAAAAATAAAATAAAATAAAAACAGAATTATTTTTTATCAGACTGAAGCTTAAAAAACCTGCACCAACGAGTATGTATCTTCTTTAATAAATTTCAAAACATTTTTTCGATAATTTGAAGTAAAATTTCCATAATTTTGCGACAGTTTGTGTTAATTTGTTCGATAGTTTCCATTTCGATTTAATTTACTTTGAATTTCGAAATTTCTTCCATTTCCTTTTTGTTTTGGTCCAAGTCCAAGTCCATTCCGTTCCCGTTTTATTTCCGTGTTTGTTACATTTTCATTTCGTTCCGGTTTTTCGATTTTCAGTAATAAACACCAGAGAGCCATACCAATAGGTTGTTGGATAGTACATATGAAATCATAGTACAGTAATATCAAAGACTGGGACCTAACCAATTTGACCGCCATATCCTCACAGAATACCTAACTGATTATTTTTCCCAGCGATAACAGCTTCATTTGATATCGAACTATCTGACTCTGATAACTGTAGAATCTGCAAACGCCTGATCAATTAAAAAAAAAAAGCAATCAAAAGATTTTTTGGCATTTTAATCTGAAGCTGTCAAAACCTGTTTACCCGCCATCGGTAGCACAGTGTAATCCGGATTACAGTTGTTCGGTCACCAAATCCGTGCGTCATGCGGATGTGCTCCCTGGTCGGTTGGGTAAGTGGAATTCGTGGTAAAAAATAAAAATAAAAAATGCAATAATAAAATTAAAGTAAATTAGCTTTATTCCCCTTTCTTCGCAATCTCGTGAATACACCTATTATTAATCTTATGCGAAGTTAGTTACTCTTATGCGTAAAGAAAATGTATTTACTATTATCATGGTCTAAAACTGCTGTAGCAAACGAATTTTCCTACAACTGAAACTTACCGATGCAGCAAACGTGTGTAGATGAGTTTTATCATTACATTAAAAACAGCAAAATATATGCCTATTCCCTTAACAATATAAAATAACACTCAATCGATTCCCTAAGGCACAATCATGTCCCTTTTCAGTAAAATGGATTTTTTTTTTGGAATTTTATAGAAAGAAATCAGTTGAGCTGTTTGGTGGTGTGAATAAAGGAATACTAAATGCTATTTCCATTTAGTTTTGAATGCAAATAGCATTTAGTATTCCTTTATTCACACCACCCAATGTTATTTATGCAAATCATAATAATATTAATTGAAAAATGGCGAAATAAAAATCAATTTCCATTCAAAACATAAAATTTTCTAAAGTTAAAAAAGAATTGTTATGTCCATTCTGGTTGTCTTTTATGGTATGTATCAAAGCAAAGCATAGCTTTGAACATTTCAAAATTCTTTTGAAATCAGTAGTCGTAGCTGACAGGGTCGGTTGTGGTAATATAAATATTAGTTTCTGTCATTAGTCCATTCGGTTGTGGCTGATATTATCAAATGCATGCCCAACAGAAGAACACATTTTGCTACAATCGTTCATATCGTCCTAACAGAATTATATATTTTTATAACCCTTATATTAACTTGCTTTGGGTGGTCAAATCTGCGGCGAGCTTTTTCATACACTTCCACATGAGCTAGAGAGCTGAAATTTGGAACACTGATAGAACTCCGGTGACAATGGGGTCCATTAGAGGCGTAAGGGCCGTGGGGGGCTCAAACCTGTTTTTTTTAAACATGGCATAACTTTTAATTCCTTCAAGCTACAATGATGAAATTTGGTAGGTGGGTTCTTATTGACAAAATGATATTTTATACCCTTTGAAAAGGGGGGGGGGGGGGGTAGGGGCAAAGGGGAGCGGGATGGAGCCAATTTAAAGTTCTAACTTTCGTATTTTTTAAGCTACAGGGCTGAAATTTTGTACTTAGGTTCGCATTCGGGAAAAAGAGTAAAAAAAAGGGGAAAAAAGGGGGGGAAAAGGGGGGGAGAAAAAAAATTTAAAAAAGAGTAAAAAACAAGTTTTTTAAAATTTAACCCTTTAACCGACTAAAAAGCAGAAAATAAATTTCCTTTAAATTAATTTCCGCAATTTCGATTTAAAATTAAGGGATTTTGGCGATTTCAAAATCTGCAATGATATAAGGAACAAAGTTTTAAATCGAAATTGCTGAAATTAATTTAAAGGAAATTTGTTTTCTGCTTTTTAGTCGGTTAAAGGGTTATATTTTAAAAAACTTGTTTTTTGCTCTTTTTTACAGTTATTTCTGATCGAAATATGTCTGTCTTATACGATTTTCGCTTGCTTCAGCTGAAATTCTATAGCTGCAACTGCTCATTTAACTTTGTGTACAAAAAAATTACCTTAATAACTAAAATGCATTCATTGCAGTAGTTCTATTTCATTTTTATAATAGAACTACTGCATAATTTACTTGAAATGTGATGAAAAAAAACAGAGAAAGAGGATAATCCGCTTAAAATATTTACACTGGATACCACACTATCACTTCCACTTTTGACTACGCAATTTGCTGGAAACGGTTTACTTTTTCCTGTAAACGGAAAGTTGGCGAAATGTTAACGATATTTTTTTTCTAGTCTAGCTAACCATTTCTCTAAGAATACATACAATTTCTGCGTAGAGCACCATATACAAGCATTTCTCATATTGAGTAATGAAGGTGTTGTCGGTGGTGATGTTTTCAAAATTGTTCTTTTGTCCATCAAATAAAAATTTTTATATCACTTCCAATATTCTTTTTTTTTTCAGTGTAGAAAATTGTGAAATATTTACTTTGGAATTTTATAAAAAAAAAATGTCCAAAAATATTTATAGCAAATGAAATAAGTAAAAGCAAAAAAAATCAATTTTTAGAATTAACATTCACACTCCACAACGAATTTCAAATAATTTTTTTCTCTAACAAAAATAAATAAAATTTTCACTAAAAATTATATTTTTCAGTGCCATCACCGGCACAACAAAGTAACAGACCTTGTGCCTGTAGTGAAGGACGTGTGGCCACACTTGATGCTGACATTTTAAATGATACTGGTGAAAGAAAACCGACCCAAAAACAACAACAACAACAAAATCAACAAACAGCAGTCGAAAATGTTTGGCACTGCGCCAATGAATGCAAACAGCAGTTGATGATGATGATTTGCTGAAATATGGCACTCGTTTTGCCCTTTTCACGTTTTCTGGGCAAATATGTATGCAGGCAGTGTGCACTTTTTGCTACTTTGGTAGTAAACTACTTTGAGTGCATTTTCCATAAATAAACTTTAGGGTGTTGGTATCATAGGGTTTCATACAAAGAAAGGAAAAAAAAGAACGAAATAAAGTTCAAAAAATATGTTACCACTTTTACTCACCTCCCACAGATCGGTGTCCAAGCGTGTACTTGACTCTTTGTTGGGCTTCAAGCGTTTTGGCTTGGATTTGGATTTTGACTTTTTATCCATGGTTTATTTGTTGTTATTCTGTTATGTTTTTCTGTGAAGGGGTTATTGGTGGTATTTTTACTTGATTACTTTTTCGTTTGTTTTGGCAAATGTATGAGCAATTTGTTTTTATTTCGCGAAATTTGTTTGGCAAAGTGGTTTCAACACTGTTGCTGTGGTCTGAATATTGTTCAATTTTGATTCATGGTCGTGGAATTTTCTCTTCTGAGTATTTTAAGTGCACAAATTGAGGGGAACGTACATTTTTTTTGCTACTTTTTAAGTTTAATTTTAAATTTTGAATTAAGTTGAGTCCTTTCAGGAAGATCTACCTGCAAAGGGAATAGAAAGGAAATATGAGAAATTATAGAAGAAGAACTTTACTAATAGAGTAACAATGAGTAACATTAATATTATCAGACATTAAAAGAAACTTTCCAAATTTAAATCCTTTGCCCACGTAATCCAATTGGAATCGGAGTTAATTTTAGCTTGAAACTGTTGAGTTCTATTTAATTTCATTCCATTAAAAAGTTTTGTCAGCAAAGGAACTAACAAGCCCGCCTCCCTTTTTGCAACTTATAAATCCTAGCTAGTAACTTATAAGCCCCACGAGCATCAACAACCAATAATTTTTGTATTTTCAACCACAATTTAAAAGTTTTTAAAATATTATTTTATTCGCAGAATTGTGTGGATAACACAAAATTTTATTTGCAGTAATAAAAACCAAACTTTCCGAGAAATCGCGTTTCCAGGAGAAGACTAGAAAATTAAAAGCAAACATTATTTTTTAATTCAAATGTAAGTAAGTACTTTTATGACACACAAAATGAATGGGAATGACATACATTTCATTTTCTAACTCATGTTCTCTAGAGTTACTCAGACTCAGGAGTGATGCTTAATTTGTACTTTTAAGGTTATGTTCGAGGTCTCAAGCAACGCCAAAATACTGTTCAAATGTTCTTGAGTTGGGTTCCAGTTCTTTGTAATTTTTTGAACATATTTTTCAATGAATATTCCTTAATTGCTTACACAAGCAATCCATGTGCAATTTAGTGAAAATTCTATAAACATAAAACAATAAATTTTCAAGCGGAATAGTTGGAAATTGAGAAAATTTCAAGACTTGTCATCTGTCAAAAGTAACTGTCCTAGTTATTACTCTTTGACACCTCAAGGAACATTGTGAAATTTTACTTGAACCATTTCTTGAGAGCTATTAATTACGGTCATATTTACAGTGATTCAGTCACATAAATTTAGCAGACAAATTCTTTATATTTTGCAAATTGAACCATTTAATTTCCTGGTTTAACTAACAGCTAATAAAGTTAATCAAGGACCCTTTGCATCATTCAAGTTTTCAATATTACATTGTTAAAGACATTTTAAGTTTTTGTTTTGTAAATTTCTCATTACTCTGTTAGCCACTGACAAACACTTTGGCGAGAAGGTGTTTATAGGTTTTTTTTGTTGCAGATAACCAGATAAATAAGTCATCTAAACGAACATTGAAAAACCTATGAGTGTAATTTATATAGGGCTACGTGTGGGACACACCAGGGAGGTATTATTCCAGCTCTGTTATGGTTAACAGCGATAGACAAGCTACTACGCAAATTAGCTGGAGAAGGGTTCGAGGGAAACTGTTATGCATAAGACATTTTCATTTATGGTTTGTGGTAAATATCTGAAATGTCCACCTAAAATGATTCAAGAGTACTGAATGTACATGAACGAGGATGATTCCTAATTTCCCTTACCTTGCATTAAGGGCAAAGAAATTCAGCTAGAAAATAAGGGATTAATCCCCGATACGAAAGTATTATGGAAAGAGAACATTAATAGCAGAATAGAATCTGGGCAATCTGCTGAAGAACAGAAGGGTCTAAATGGAGACTCAAATCAAAAATGATGAAATGGTTGTACACTAGCGTAGTAAGACCAATATTAAGGTATGGACCATACGATATAGAACGCTATCCTGGTGCGAATCCATTGAAAATAAATGCAATGTGTCATTGGACGAGACCACCACTTCGCGAACTGAGAAGTGAACTTGGGGACAACTGGAATAAAACGAAACAAGGAAACTGATGCAGGATCTGATGGGGATCTTCAAGGGGGACCCAGCACTAGAGAGTACCTACTTTAAATACTGTTCACCTTTCGGAAGACTGCAGAAGCAAATTATGCAATTCTCGATATTTTCTAGCCTCATAGATGTGGGAATTATCGATAGGAAATTAATGAAACTGTTTGTTGATGGCACAGGGAGTTGGAAGGAGGAGTAGATGGTACTGAGAACCCTGGAGTAACTTTGGTTTTTACCTTGAATCGTTCTGAAATGAACCAATTAGCACAACGTCCATCCTTTCTTTGTACTATTGATGCCAAACGTGTCTTCAACTATTTTCAAAAAAATTTTCTTGAAACTTTCAGAATACGCTTTTAGTAGAACACCTTCAAAAAACCAGCAGTTGCCAGTGAACCCCTTGATTTAATCTATAAATCCATTTTTAATATACATATTTTCCACAAAACTTCGTATTAAATTTGATTACATTTTCTTTGCCACCAAAATACAAACAAACAAAAATTGAACAAAAATAAAAATAGCCAGTCCCATCCTCCAAAACTTTTCGCACTTTGTTGTGATTTTTGCCGCTGCCATTTGTGTCAATTAATTGACACATTTCACATACCAAATGCTCATATTGGTTTCTTTTAATTACTGACAGCCCTGCGACCGCACGGTACGTGAATGGACTGGGCCGGGCTGTTTTGTGTGTTTTCGTGTGTGCTTGTGTTTGTGTCGCAGTGTTGATTGGATGTCAATGTCAAGGTGATAGAGCTGATTTTGTGTTCGTTTTGGTTTCATTTCATTTCAGTTTGAGTTTGTTTTTCGCAAAAACTTCTCAATGTCACAAAATTTCATAATTTTTGCACTCGAGGATAATAATAATATGTGTTGTGCTAATTAGAAAATTATATGAAATAGAATTTCATACATTGTAACAAGGCTAGTGTGTATTATGCTTTAGCTTCGACCTCACCAAGGAGGCATGGGTAAACTTATTTATCTTTAATTTGTATTTGTTTGGGAAGATATTTGGAAATTTGAAACCGAAGTGGGTACATGGTTGTAACTCTTCTCCTAGTACCCATAAATATATTTGACAAATGCTTTCATTCATTTATTATTACCTTGAAGGCAATGCAACACAAAAAAAACGTATTTAGGGCCAACAAAGCAGTTCGAATCAAGCCACTCTTCGTTAAGAAAAACTGTGCTTTTGGAAAACCTTAAATGACAAATGAGTTATTGATTCTAAGTACTGTTATATTCTCAGTTTCTTTGCTAAAAGTTAATGTCGTTAATGTTGACTTTAATGAATGAATAATCTCTTTTTATTTTTGTACATTCCATATTAACATATGCAAAAAATCCTATTGAGTTTCAATATGAATAAATATTTCCTGAGAATTTTAGCTGACAACTCATTTCTGTTATTTCTTTCTTACTTTATCTTAAGTTTTCTCCTTAATAGTACAGTTATGACAAAAACCATTTTAAGCTCATTAAGAAATTCCGTGTTTCCTTAATTAGTTCTCGGCTTACTGGGCGTATGAGTAATATTTATTTTTTCCAGAGTAATATTATGAAAGTTTTTAAAACAAATTTAGAGCAATTTAAGAGTTTTTCTTATTTTTGCTTTTATTTGAGCGGTATTAGAAATGGGCAACATCGGATTAGAACCAAGCATACCAAAATGGGCGCTCAATTACCAAACTAAATTAAATTAAATATACGTGTATTGGGATTTTAGGGATTAGAGGCAAGAGTTTCCAAGTGTGTATTTGTTTAAGTATAAATCGAAGTAGTTTGACATAAAGTTAACCATGTGAAGCATTCTGGACATTGGTTCATCATTGCCATATTCTTTGCGATGAAAAGTAAGATTGAAGCGAGGTACAGAGCGAAAGTTACTTGTACTAATATTCAGGGAAACCATCAGGAGTAACGCAGGACAGTCAATGGTATCGTATAAAGGTTGACGTATATAGAGTAAATCGGCTATTTGTCTAAGTCTTTCTAGAGTTTGTAGATTGATAAATTTGAAGTGATCAGCATGATGGGGCAAATGGAAACGGTCGTCCTAAGGGCACAGCTAATGATTCTGCGTTAGGTTAGTTTAGGTGAGAGTGGCGGCTATATGCCTCACATAGACCAATATGGTAAATAGTGTTACCACGATGCTCTGTGCTACTCGAAGTTAGCAGTTCTTCCTTCATGGTATTTATCCAATCCGAAGGTTTTGGTCTGCAGCGCGAAGTGTTTCAGTTGTGAAAGTTGCAGAGTATGTAGTTATCCCCATTAGCGAGTTAAAGAAGACTTTTCCCAGTATCCTGGGCCTACTTCTAGCTAGAGTTGGACAAAAACAGAGTATATGGTTAAGTGTCTCCTCCTCTTCCGGTTCATTGCCAGACCCATCCTATAGCTGTGATGGCAAATAACACAGTCTCCAGTTACAACTCTCACTGTCAGTCTGCATTCTGCCCCTTTTAGAGAGACGATGTTGCTCGATGTTTATACCCTACACCTCATGAGGTATGGGTATATTCACTTTGGTCTGATGTTTGTAACACCAAGAAGGAGAAGTGTCCGGTATGGAAAAGTATATATATTCTTGATCAGCGTCCGTCTGTCCGTCCTCTTTTCTTGTAAACACGATTGCAGGAGCTAGAAGAATGCAAGGGATCCCAAATTTTGGATTTATCCTTTTTAGGCGTAGAAGGAGTTGGTATTGCAAACGGTCGACTGCCACGCCTACCTCCCATATAAGTGAAAATCGTGTTTTTACCGAAATTTTAAGATTTCATCAAAACAGTATGAAATTTTGTATAGCGACCCCGAAGGTGATTTCGAATTTGATGTCGGAATTTAAAAATTCAAGATGTCGGAACCAATATGGCGGCCGAAATTTTAAGATTTCATCAAAACAGTATGAAATTTTGTATAGGGGGGTTCTTGGGGTCGCTGATTTCGAATTTGATGTCGCATTTTTAAAATTCAAGATGGCGGATACAATATGTAGTAGGTGTAGGGTATATATAACTCGGCTTGCCCGACTGAAACTTACTCACTTCTTTTTTTTCAGTTAGGTCAGACTTGCTATGTTAATTTGGTGTGACTTTTATTTATTCTGTGAAAGGAATTGACCGAATTGACCGAACTGCAGTTTCAAAATTCACTCCCACCTTAGTCAACTCGTCTGCCTTTTCCTTTGTCTTATATGTCTTTCAATGTGACCCGGTACCCACACTAAACTGACTACGTTATCTGCGTAAAGTTTGGTGGCGGCCATGGTGCAGTTGGTTAAGGGACTCCCCTCTTCTGTGTCACAATCGGGAGGTATAGGGTTCAATCCCTACCAGGGGCAAGATAGAGAAAAAAAATTGTCTGTAAGACCGCCACCTCTCGTAAACATTGGCAAACTTACGAGAGTATAAGTTGCCAAGGGATGCTTCAATTTCCATTCGCCGTTCGGATCCGGCATTAAACTGTAGGTCCCAGCATTTATCATATACATTATGACTTGCCCATGATAATTGCAGCAAGAAGCATGTGGTATCACAATGGACCTAATATGGTCTAAGTGTGTCGGTGTTCCGGCAGCCACCTAACCCAACCTATGGTAAAGTAAACTGATTTTGTAAGATATGAATTAGTGAATTCTTTGGACCAGTGTTAAACGAAACCCATGACGAAAATTAATTTCTCTATCACAGATAATGCCCAAGTCGCGTAATACCTTCACTGCTCGTTCCAAATTAGGTAGGTTCTGGTAGGTGGAGGAAGACGTTTTCGGGAGTATGTTTTAGTTTGGGTTTTGCTGACATTAAAAACTAGAAAATTTGTTTGATAGTTGAAGCATATCGTCAGCATAGACTAAGATATGATGCTGCTTTTGATCTCGAAATACACATACATTGCCAGGACGATTGTTAAAGAGCCGAGATGGCTTCCTTGTGGGAGTACATTCCAGGAATTTCCAAGTAATGACAATGAAAGTAAAAATACTCGACCATTAAATATTTTCCGTTCATAAATTCGATACCAGTTTCCCCAATTATTGCGAACATTCACAAGCCTTCAGTAGAAAGGCTTTATTTAACCTCTGCCAATTTTGTTGTTTTTATTTTTCTTGCAAGTTTCTGACCACTTCCACGATAATCGACTTTTATGCGCTTTCTTCCTATATGGCAAGAAACGCCTACGGCAAAACTTAAATACAACCACAGAAAGAAAAAAAAAACGAAACGAAAAGGACAAACAACCACACTTACAAGGACTTACAAGCAGAAGCTCGCATAAGTATACATACACACACACATGCATACGCCCACATAACGACACAACACAACCATAATCCATCATATCACACGGCAGATTATCAGGCGCGATGACATCAAGTGTCATTGACGTTCGTCATTTTCTTGAGAACTCATTAATCTTGAGGCTGCAAAAGAGTGCCTCATGTGGGGCGTTAACGACAACGACGACGATGACAAATTCAGGAAAATAACAACAACAACAACAACAACAACGCCAATGGACAGAGTATAAAAGAAATCTGAATTGCACATGTTCATGTTTATGGAAATGTGATTTGTTGTTGGTGTTACTGTGTATGTGTTACATATCAGTACGGAAGGAACTCCTTGTGCCACTCAAGAGCAAAACTAAAACTTTTTTCGTGTGTAGAAAAAAAAGAGAAATTAAAATGTGAAAAGAGCGTTAACAGATAGGCTCACGGTAAGTTGCCATCTTTAAGATAATGGCAGCTGAAAGGTGTGTACGTGTGGACGTGTGTGTGTGTATTTATAGGTGAACTGTGGGATTCTTCATTAGTGGCACTCTTGAAAGCGAAAGTGGTCCTTTTTGGTATATTTTATGAGGCGGATCGTTGCCATTTAAGTGAGCGTAACTAATTGCTCACACGCTTACATATAAATGAACGCTCGTATTAGGCCTCATTTATTTGGGAATTAGGCAACTTTTTTGGCTTAGAAAAAGAAACTTTTTTCATTTGAGCTATGCAGTGAGATGATTGCGTTCATGAGTTTAGAACATTTGCTACGAAATGTTTGAACTGGCTACGATGCAAGCAACAAAGCAAATAAATTATGGATAAGCTTTAATAGAATTCCATAAATTAAGACTGATGCAATGTAGAAATATAAATCCACTACCTTCAAGCAGAAATTCCAATGAAAAATTTTCACTTACCGAAGAGTACATTAAACCAAAACAAAAACACTAACAGGAAAAACAACAAGTGCGCACACACACACGCACACACTTTGCATTCAACGGGAAGCTCAAAATTCTTGACATGTCGATAAGATGAAAGAAAAAAACAAACTGCATACATGAAAAGAAAGGAAATAAAATGAAAGGAAAGGGAAAGATACGATTTCGTTGATGAGCATCGAAATGCCAAATGTGCAAATTTGCGAGCGTATGCAGGAAAGTGTAAAGGAAAAAAACTAAACGGAATCAAACAGTGGCGACATTCATGCATGCAAACATGCATAAGCTCATATTCAAAAGCAACCCCCACAACTCCCCCCACCCTTTCTCAAATAGAACTATTTTAAAATTCAATAATCGATCGCCAAAGTTGTTAAAGCACACACACACACACACACACACACACACACACACACACACACACACACACACACACACACACACACAGTAACACACACACACACAAATAAAATAGCACAACGCTGCGATGCTGCAAAAAGTTTTCAATGTCTGCGCATACAGCTTGAATGCATGCTCATATTTGCAATAGAGTGAATATGTTTGTCAGTCCGCTAGGGTACATACATACATACATATGCATAGTATGTGTGAATATTTATATTTCAATATTAACAAAAGCAGGCTGATATAGCTGTGTGTGAATGGCATATGAAGGGGGGCAAGGGCGAAGGCATTGTGGGCGTTAATAGATAGAAAGAGGTAAAGAGTGTGTGTATGGCAGGCTTTTGGTACTTCGTACGAGGTGACTGAATTTATAGTTTAGCGAAAAGACCTTAAACTTTCTGCTAAGATCAAGTGCAAAAACTATTCTCATGTCATGTGGCGTGAAATGTGTTCTTTTAAAATATTTTCCGAATGTTAGTATATTATTGTGAACATTTACACAAATTAGGGTTGGGGGGGGTTTATTTTTGTTATAAAGATGTCTTTATTTACACTCAACTATGAATGGCTATTCATTCTAATTCGTAAATGGGTGTCTTTGCACTCTGAATTGATTAAAATTGACAGAAGGTCGACATGGATTGTATGACAGAAATCGCCTACGAAAAATTGTAAATTTTTACTTTTGTACTAAATTTATATGAAATAAGAACTTGTTTGGTGAGGCCAAATGTTCTGGACACCCAAAAGAGGTGGTCAAGCCAGAAATTTATATATATAAAAGAGACGTGTATGTTTGTCACGAGTAGACGCGAAAACTACAGCACCAATTCTCACCAAAATTTATATATGTTTTCTAAGGGTGGTGAGTCGTAACATGGCCCCATTTTTCCCGCCCACAAAACGTTAGAAAATACGTATTTCCCTCACATTTTTGCAGAAACTTTTTTTTTTTATAGCAAATACCATATGATCAACAATCAACTTGGTTGCCACCTAGGACTTAATTTCTCCCTACCAAAACAGTGTTACCATATCTGCGGGTTTTACCTTCGGTGAAATTTGTACCTTTCGGTTTCAGGGAAAAAATTTGCTTATAGGTTAAGTTTAACAATGCAACTATAAAAGTTTTTTTGGCCCAGCAAAGAGGTTCGGTCCCAGCTAGTAGTCAATAAAATCCATGGAATGATAATGGACGATCAGCTGAACGCGTATGAAAAAGCTATTCGAGCAATGGGTGCCGTGATAGCTCACACTCGACCAAAAGCGCAACCGTGTGACCACACCAAAGAAGTGTTTGGCAAAGTTCAACCGCAATCCGAACTAGTTTTTGGACGTGGACGAAACCTGGATACATCACCACACACCAGAGTCAAAGCAGTGGACTTCTCCGGGTGATTGTGCACCAAAGAAGTCCATGATGGGTCTGTCAGCCAACAAGGTCATGGCCACAGTTATTTGCTATGTCTCCGTGTCATTCATATCGATTACCTTGAAAAGGTTAAAACGGTCACCAGCGAATATTATTCACTGATGTTTGACAGATTCTCCATGCGAACGCACCAGCGTACACGAGTGTTGCTCCTGCGACTATTACCTATTTCCAAACCTGAAGAAATGGCTCGGCGGGTGCATCCACTGGCAGCTGTGGGGTCGTTTTTACACCGATTTCTGTGGTTTTTATGGCTAGGGGTACCGTGGGTGATATTTGAGTCAATCTCAGATTAACTTACATTTTTACGTGAGCCCCTCTGAGCGGTGGTGATAGGGATCCTTTATGTTTGGAAAAATGTTGCCAAATGCAAGTTAATGGGGGTCGGTCATATATTTCACCCCTCTTGTAGCAACATCTGCGCAGCTATGTAGTTAGGAGTAGATTCCCCACCCATTTTTTGTTACTTTGACCTTTATGAGGAGCCATTTACCCCCACTACATTTACACGCTCTAATTTTTGACTCACCTAACACATGTCAAAATGTAGAATTTTATGTTTTTTGCATACATTTCTCTGAATTTTAGTTTTTATTTTAAAAGTTTTTTTTTTTCCAAGAATTAATGCAATGATTAATTTTTCCAGTGATTTTGGAAGTTTTCCCTTTTTTTGATAATTTCTAGTTAAATTGGCTTAGCGGTTGTCGTCTGCTCACAGATGAGAACCTGTGCTAAAATTTTGCCCAGAATTTGTTTGCCTACCTAGTTCTGACTTTGCAAGGCCAGGCCGTGTTATGTAAAAGGTTTGGTTTCGAGGAATCAAATGGGATAAACGGTGAAAAGTTACTGCCAAAGCTAACCACTATGGGAATTCTACTTAAATTGGGTGATGAGTATTGATTTTTGTGTTGTCAAAAAGTATAGAAATGCAGTGCTGAAAAGTGGGAAAATTCCACTATTGACTTGGATATTCTCTGAATTAAAGCAATGCCACGAGTGACCTGAAATTCTAAGAATGCCGTATAAATGGAATGGGACAAATTGAATTACTTGCCTATATGACTGGAATTTTTTCGATTTCACCTCAAATTTTTTTCTCGTGTATTTACTTAATTGATGCAAAAACTTTGCTGTCCTTTTTTTTCTATTTAAATTGCTTGACTTTTAAAGGAAACTTAATTTTTACTACAATGCATATGTTGCATTGTGGATTTTCTGTACCACTTTCGCATGGAATTGGAAACTAATTAGAATTCTTTACTCAGCATATAACAAACCACTTTGAAAATGAAAATATTCCAATGATTTCATATCTCAAATATTCGAAAAACCAAAATATTAAGTGAGCACCTGAGCGTATACGTAACATTTAATTGCATGTTAGCATTTGCGCCTTATTAACACGAAAATTTTAAAATTAAGAAATGAAATAAGAATGTTTTAGAAGAGAATAGACTTATGACTAAAGTCTCAGTTAATTTAAAAAAAACTGTATTTTAAAAAAAATCCTTGAAGTTTTCTAAATATTTATTTAAAAATTTTCGTTACAAAGTTTTGCTAAAAAATTAGAATTTTCTATATATTTTACCTTCACTTTTCCTACTGTGAATTGTGCACTAGTTCACAAGTTGGCAACAGTTTATTTGTTTTGACTTTCCTTAAATTTAATCTTCCATTTTGATTTGAAATTCTTTTTTCGAGGAGCTTTTTGGGCACTTCAAACCAACTAGCAGCTTAGAAACTGAAAAAAAAGCAACTAGAGAAAAGCAAACATCACGTATGTGTGTATGGGCAGGTGTAAAATATTTATGCTAGCCAAACACAGACACACAGGCACATATACTCGTACACGAAACGAAACCAAATGCACAATTACACTTGCATGTACACCGACAAACAGCAAAAAACACACTTTCCCATTCACCGCCACTCACTTATTCACTCTCACTCGGCATATGTCAACTTGCATACACTGTATGACCCTGCGACAGAGATTGTTTTGTTCCGTTCAGTTCAGTTCGGTTTTCTGTTCACTTTGTTTGTTTATTTTGTACGTTGAATGTTGACATTCAAAGCTCAAACCCCCCACCCCCCGTCCTCTGCATCACCTGCTGGGTACAGCACTGTTGTCTGCCATTTTGTAGCTATTGTTGCTCTGACAGTTTTTATTTGCACGAAATGGCAAAATGGCAAGAGCAATCAAAAAATACAGAAAAAGAAAATAAATAAATAACAGAAATTAAATAAATAAAACGTAAACATAAACAAAGAGAAACAACAGTCTGGACAGAATACAGCAACAACACAAAAGGACACATCCAATATAGATAAAATGAAATTTATTACTCAAAATCTTTGAGAAAATCTCCATACAAAAATATTTTATTAGAAAATATTTTATTTGCTTCTTCAAGTATTTAGGCTTAAAATAAACATTTGCTTTGGTAAACTGAAAAAATATTACAAAATCATCAAACCTTCAGCACTCACTAGTGCTTATATGTCACTTTGCTGATATTTTATTGTTTATTTTTGTATTGCTATTACCTACTTATGTCCTCCTTCTCATCTTCATTCTATACGATTTGTGCATTCATCTTAGAAGACAGGTGAAAATATTCGTCTTGATGGCATTTCACTGTAAGTACTTGTTGAGCTCTGAAGTGTTTCAAAGTTTTTTTTAAATGTCTATTTTTTTTTTATATTGCTTTAAAAATATTCTATAACAGTACAGTCACTTTACAGGCCCTTCTCTCAATCAGTGAGGTGATTTATCTTCCGGTTACTAGCAGAAAGATGTGAAAAACTAACTGGTAAAACGCATTGTTTGTACGTTACAGGACACTGAGAAGATGGCGTTAATACATAAAGAGATTATTTCAGCGATTGTCGTAATCTATCTACCTACCCATTCACACTAAGAGACTAACAGACAATTGATTATGACATCAATCAATTATGACATTTCATTTCCTTTAATGTTTGCTCTTTTCTTTCCTGTCAATTTGTTGAAAACAATATTGGTGAATAAAACTAGAGTTGCACTGGAAAATTCGCACAAATAATCATTTTGGAAGAATTTTTATTATTCTAGACACTGGTAATTCATTTCTTCTAGCCATGTGCTAGTGCTCAAAGGATCGGTTATCTGTTCCCATATACATTCATGGTGCACGATTTGTGGGAAACCAAACCTTGTCCAATAGTCGATAAGTATTATCGTGAGGATAAGTGTCATCGTTGGAACGGTGGCTGGTTTAATGGTATGCAGATGGTGTGAAAACCATTTGCACTTTATATTTACATAAATAGATAGTAATGTAAATTGCGTTCGTATTATACAATTAGGTACTTTTTAAAATATATAAATGAAGGCTTTGGGGAACCGAAGCATCACGTTTGATTAAACCTTACTCCGTGCATTTCGTTTCGTTTTGTTTGTTTTTTTTTCTTGTGTGAAATACTTTTAGTTTTGCTTATCAAAGTATATTTAGTGTACGAGTGTACAAGCGAAATCGCTTTTATGCGAACGTCTTATTACTCTATATATCACTATTGTGAGCCCCCCATTTAGTGAATGCGCTAGCAAAGCTTGGTCGTCACCTTTCTACAGCTTATACACCAGAGAATGGCTGCGGTGCACCGCACTCTCTTGTACACCGCATGTACACATCGATACCTTAAACACAACCATCCTATGTCCGTTTTCATGAAAACGGAATTTTTGGATTCCTGAGAAGACAGGCTGTAGTGGTTTTTGGGAATCGTAATGAAAGTAATTGAAAAATGCGGAAATAAAAATCAATTTCCATACAAAACATACCAATTTGAAAACTTATATTTAATTTTCTAAAGTTTTGAGAAAATGGACATAGGATGGTTGTGCTTAAGGTATACTTAGATTTTCTATATCCCACTCACAAAAAATACCTTTAAAAAATCACCGTCACCACCTTACTCAAAACATAAACGACTTTTCGGTGTTAGACTCTATCTCTCACTCATATACTCTGAGTATAAGTTGTTCTTCATTGAATCAAAGTGTTGTGTGCGTAAAATAAATATTCTAATTTATGTGAAGCAGAATAATGCGATGCAAGAGTTACCCGCACATACCCAGCAAACAATTTGACTCTTTTAAGGCTCTCATTTTGCTCAGAAAAGACTCTAAGTGGAGCCGTATATGGCGTTTCCCTTCCTGTAGGGGCACGATGAAATGTATGAGACTGTATGACTCTAATTGGAGTCCAAAATCTGACTCTAAAATGTGTCTTAAATATGATTCAAATATGAGGCTGAAATATGGCTCTAAAATATGACTCTAATATGTTTCCCAAATATGAACCAATTCTAATTTTTTTTGATATCTGCAATGGACAGCTGTACTGTTGTGAGGTATGGCCATGGAATTCTATTTCAAATATCAAATCAAATTATTAACATTTCAAATATTAAAGAAAAACTTTTTACATTTCCCGGGGTTTGAACATGGGACCTCCTGTTTCTTAACTCATTGCTTAACCCTCTGAACTACGGTGCCTATATCATTCATGCCGATAGCATATTTTGAAATTCAAAAATCATTTTGGCTCAAAAAATCCTTAAAAATTAGATACTTTTGGGACTCTAAATTCTGAGCGCTCAAAAAATCTTTAAAAATTAGATACTTTTCGGACTCTAAATTCTGAGCGCTCATAATATTGTTTGCTGGGTACTTATTGTTACATTTTGCGTGTGTGTTAGAGATCTCACAGCGAAATATTTTGTTGTTGGTTTGATAAAATCAAGAAACGCGGACCAGCTTTCATCGCTTTCGCTTTGTTCTTACACGGAGAGAAATGTTGGCTCAGGATTTACGACCATGGAGTCCATAAAATTATTGTTACTTAATTACTAACTATAATCATTAATTGTGAATATTAGTCACAAATTATGCAAATTCGTACATAAACTATGCATATCGATTGTGAATACATTATGATAAGGGTTTATGAATTTCGTGATTTATTTTATTATTCTTGAAGAATAATGGATGATTAACTAGGTAATGAAACTGCACGTGTTATCATGAATTATGAGTAACTGGGTTGATTGTCATGAATTGCTGAGCAATATACAATACATTTAGACGCTTTTACAATAATGCCAGAGTAGCCGAATCGGTTAGGCGTCCGAGCTGGAGAGGATGATGTCGGTTCGAATTCCGGAAAAACTGAATTTGTGAAAAAGTTATTACAAATTATTCTAAGCAAGTTGGCAAATAAAAAAGTAAAATTAAATAAATAATTAAGTAAAAAATAAAAAAAATTTTAATTTATTTAATTGGAAATATGCGCTCAAATTATTATTACGAATGATTTATTTATTCTCACTTAAGCCTGAAATTATGAATTTTTAATCATAATTTATGATTTTTGTTTGCACAATTTATTCCATCATGTCATTGATTATGTCAAAAGGGAAAATCATAATTCATGTTTAAGTGGAACAAATCAAGCAAACACAAATCACAAACTATGATTTTCACTTTTAACAGTTCTTATGATTAAGAATTCTTGATTATTGACTTCTAATTAATGGATCAATATCGTGACTAATTTTTACTTAATTGATTCCTATAACGCATGATTTCAGCAAGCATTTCCCTCCGTGTAAGGACTTAAATTGTCATGGCAAGGTAGTCTTCCATCTCAGAAAGATCGTTTGAGGTTATTTAATTATACAAAGTATATTCAAAGTCTATATGAACGAAGGAAATTTGCTGATATTGTAACAAGATATGTTACCAGATCACTGGATTTACTTGAGCTTCTGGATAATGTTCAATACCTACTGATCATAGAAGTAGTGGAATTATTAATAAGATGTTTTATCAACCTCTTAGTGGTACTAATTATGTCGGATTTACTTTCAATTCTTTGAGTGACTTTGTCAAGGATTCTCCTAATTATGAACAACCATTTGGCACAGGGCCGAAGAAAGCTATACAAGCTTATGACATCGAGATCAACTATTAAAATAAATATAAATTAACGGAACAAGTTAGGCTCTTCCTCTTACAAAATTTCACTTCTGACCCTCCGAAAACGAAAACTGGCAATATGTCGGTCGTTATTTAGGTATAGAATCCATATTTTGGGATTCCTTTTCTTTTCGCTTCTATTTGGACGTTGATGAAAATTAACAACATCGTTTGAGAAATTTTCCTATTTCTCGATTACAGTATGGCCGCCCGAATTTCTTTATTTTCGTTTATTTTTAGAAATACTGGACGCCGTTTCTTTATTGCTGGAAATTATGTCGGGAACGGAATGGGAGATGTACTGGGACCGAAACGAAATTCAGTTGAAACAAACTTAGCAATGGAACGGAATGGAAGTAGAACCGGAACGAAATGGAAATGAAACAGGATTACCGAAAAGTTATCGACGAAGGTATTGTATTGTCATAGCTTCGGCCATACTAAAAGAAGAATTCTCTTCCAAGATTTTTTTAAAATTTAAATATTCAATAATTTTTAAATCAAAACGAATTTCTTATGCCCGAGAGATATCCCCCCCAATCAACATATGTGCATTAAAAATTGTTCATGCTTCCTTAAAGCTGAGATTTCCGGGCGATTTTTATGAATAATGCACAAATAAAAAGAAGAACAATTTAATGCGAACAGCGACAAATGACAAAGTGGCAGCCAACAGCGACGAACACACAAGACCGGTGTCAAGCGTGGCATGAAAATATGAAAGAAGAAGCATTTCACGTTATACGAAAAATACTGTAATTGAAATAATGAAAGGATGCGGTCTCGCAGATGAAGGCACAAAAGAAAATAAATAAATAAATGAAATGAAATGAAATCAAGCGAAATCGCAGCAGTGGCACAGGCAGATCCTTGTCATATTTCATATATGCAAAAAAAAATTCCATGAAGTGGGCATGAGTGCGTGAATAGCACACACACACACACGCACACATATCCTGTCACTCATTGTCAGAGTAAAGTAAACAAATACTCACGAATATTGCATTAAAATTGCAAATTTAATTTTTTACACTCAAGTGCGCGAAAAGGTAAAATTTGATTTTTATTTATTTTTTTCCATGTTTTTGTATACAGTGGCTTTTTAGCAAAATATTTTATTCATTCAGGTTATATTTTTTTAGCATTTTTTTTTTTGCCTTTTTTTGTTCCAAAGAATATAAAATGAGTTTGAGCACCGGAAAAACATTTCACGTTTTTTTTTAATATTTGCATTTATTCTATTTTGCATTTCATTTGGTTTAGAAGTGACATTGCAGTGGATAATTGAAATTTTTTAGGGTAATGAAAAATTCAATGTAATTTTAAGTATTGGATATGCGTTGATATGTCCAATTGGACTCCTGATTGGAAATGATATGCGTTGAATGTGTTAAATTTAGACATTTCCATTGAAGTCATAATTTAAAAAAAAAGCAATCAATTGAAATAATAATTTAAACAAATTTAATTGTATTTTGAAATTTAGTGCAATTTGATGTAATTAATCATTGATCTACATCATTGACTAAAAATTAAACTAAATCAATATTTTTTAGCGTTTGTATGACTGATCAGCACTTTTTGTTGTAACTAAAGGCTGATTCAGTAGAGAACAATAATGCGAAAAAAACCACAAATCATCAGGGCTTGTCTTGTGAACCATTTCGAGGCAACTTGGCTGACTACGGGCAATTATTTCGATGGGGAGTAGTATCGTTGCGTCGGGGCTATCGTTTGTCCTTCCGCTGATCTGGGTCTGTGGAATCTGTGAATTAATATTTGTGGATCCGTAAGTTTGCATCGGCTACAGTAGCTTCGGCGATTTTAGGTGCCTTCGCGTTCTAGTCTCGAGGAATAAAGTTATTTGATTCATCGGTTATAGCTTCGGTGAATTAATTGTTAGCTTAAAGGACCCATTACTCAAATCATAAACGCAGCGCAGAAATCAGCTGACTGAGGCTACCTTACCCGAACTCCATACAAACAATTAGAAAACCCACTGCAAGCGTCAATGTAAACATAGAAACCTGCGGAGATTTGATTTATTACGTAAAATCTCTTCAGCTGTTTACTTTCTTGACAAAGTGGGTTGCCACTGTGCTACAATTTTACTTAAACTAAGGTCCAATTTCACAGTGCGCATTTAACGTGGGTTTAATTTAATTTTCATTCACAATAGACGTTTTCCCATAGTAAATTGGAATTTAAATGGCGGATTTTCTGCCTTTAAGTCACTGTGAAATTGGCCCTAAAATAATGAATTAAAATTGTCAAAATTAATTAGAAAAATTAATATTAAATCATCTATATATTTAAACAAAGTCGCGAAATGTGTTACTCATCGCATCAGAAATCAACGGAGCACCCGATTTGGATAATTTCTTTTGTGTTGTCTTCGTCTTGGTGGTACGATTCTATGTCGGTCAAGAAAACCCGGAAAATTCACCCGGAAAAGTGTGAAAATCGTGAAAATAGCCAATTCACTGCATAGTTCTGGGCCGCCTTCATATATTTGTAAGCGAAAGGCTTGCGTGCTTTCAGGATCATCGTTATTAATGCAAGTACTGCCGCACACCATTGCATACTTTCTGGGGTTACCATAATTTATTTTTCAGTTAGCATAAAACAGAACATAGCACAGGTGCAGAGGTTTTATTACATTATAAAAGTTTTTTAGGCCCAGCAAAGCGGGTCCAACCCATCTAGTTTTTGATAAATAAACAAACAAACGTTTACGTAAATACTGGGACTAACTGAGCCTTAAGTTATATTCGTTTGCTGTCGGGTTTTCAGTCTTCGGTTGACAATATTCAGTGGATGTCAGGTATTAAAGGTCTAGGTGGTTGGAGAGATTCCCACGTATGCCTCTCTGAGTGCCATCCATGACTTTTGACAGAACATCGCCAAAGACAATAAAAACAGGATTGGTGAAATTAGACAACCGTGACATGCTGCTGCACCCGGCATTTAAATCCATTGTATTGGGCGCGAATCAGACGAATGATTTTCGGGGAAATTCCTCGCAGCCGTAGTGAGTTCCAGATGCAATGGCTATGTATGATGTACTATAGTCGACGAATACTAGAGGTAGTGCCGTGCGCAATTCAACCGACTGCTCCACAATTATCCCGCAGTCTCTGGTATGCTGATAAGCATGTCAAGTAGGACTCAGTGGGATTCTTGTGAGCACCTTTGATAGAATCGATTTGCTGCATGATTCCTCAAAACATGTTTGCATGCTTTTAGCATTTCTATCAAAATTTGGTCGAGGCCGGCGGATTTGTTATGCTTGAAGGTTGTAATTGCTTTCATTTCTTCGGTGGCCTTGACATTAATGTGCTGCTACGGGTTTTAATGGGAGAAGCTGACGGAGATAATGATACCGTTTGAAGAGGTAAGTCGGTATTGTTAGGGGTTTCGGAAAAATGTTCTTTCCAACGTTCCAATTGGTCTTCCGTGGCTTTGTGTAACCTCTGTCTGCTGTCAATATTGAAAATTCCCCCAAAAACTTTTTTCTTACTAATACCAATGGCATTTTAAATGCATGAGAAAAACAATTCAATGCACAAAATTCCTTTGCAAATTCAATTTATAAAATGGAAGTTCACTTGAAAATTTTATGCATTAAAAATAATTATAGAGAAAAATGCAATTCTCAGTTTTATTTTTTTTTTTTGATTATATAAAATTAATTGAATTAATCAGCCAAATAGTATGTAGTTGTATGGAGAAGAACGGAAAAAAAATATGCGAAACCAAAATTCCCAGGAAATTGCCATGGACAGAAATACTCATACAAACACACATACACAGTTTCATGACGTGCTCTCGCTGTATGCACACGTCAAGGTCAATGTAATGTGGAAATCTCCGTGTGAGTGTAGTGTGAGTATATGTGTTTGTTGCTTTATATTTGAAGGGTACATGTATGTATGTATGTGTGTATGTATGAACGGAAGCACCGCCGCGTACGCTAAAGTAAACAACGTAAACATGCGAAACGAATGAACGAACGAACGAAAAAAAAAATCTGAAAGATTTCACACTTGAGTTGACCGAAAACGAAATTGCTTCAACAGCGTATACGTAACTTTTAATTGCCAGTTTCGGTGTGTAAGTATTTTGTCGTCTCCATTACGCATACGCCGTGTTGTACTTAAATTAAAACAGAAATTTGCACTTAAGCGAAATAGAAAAAAATTCTATTGAATGAAAAAAATTTAAGTACTGTAGGGGGTCAAGAGGGGAAATTTTTTGTGTTTTTCTGTGGAAATCAATCAAAGTCAAGCAATAATTTTTACACTAGAAACATAACCAAATAAATAACTTTCACAGGCTTCACACTTCATGCTTCATTTGCAAACATTTAATCGAAAACTAATTCCAAATAATTACCATATTACTCTGGCAACTAACATACAAAGTATAAATACAGTTGCCTGCCAGAATATGTATATAATTCCTGGAAGGAAAAAAACATTTTCAAACGGTTCATATATTTGCTGTACAAATAATATTCGCAATTGAAAGTAAACGCTGCAGCGACAACTTTGCTGCAATTTATCTAATGACTTGTGTGTCATATTCGGCGAATTGTGCAAATGACAAATTGGTTTCGGGAAAAAGCTAACAGAAAAAAAAACCGCTTCAAATCTTATTATCATTTAAATTTATATGCGCATAAATTTGAAAATAATTGAATTGCTTTAGCAAAAATGGTTTGGATGTGTGTAGCTAATATATATGTACATATGAATGTCTTTATGTTCTAACAAAGTCTTTTACTTTTATGTGGTCGAGAGATATGAATTTCCAATTAGGTGGCCTTTTCAAGGATGTAACCTTATCCATTTTACCTTTGCTTAATGTATTTTTAATACAAATGTGTCTAAGATGTATTACACAGAGAAAGTTTTTTGAAACATGTTTGCTCATCATCTTACTTAAGTTTAATATATGTACAACAAAAAGTTTAATAAAGTCAACAAAATAAACAAACACATTTTGAAGAACTTTTTATTTAATAATTTTTGGCAAATAGTTTAATTTGCTCCTAATTGTTTATGTAATTAAAAGTCATTAGTAAAGTTTGTAATCAAGTTTATTTTCTATGGTTTTATGTTGTTTACATTTATGTGATCAAAGGCCACATCAGTGGAGAAACAACAATGTGAAAAAGAGAAATTAACAAGGTGGACTACTTATTTTGGGGCTGGCCACTCCCCTCATCAGAGACAAATATATGTATAGGTACTGTCCTATATATACTTTCATTTACAGAACAAGTATCCCTAAAATTTATTTAATGCCCAACATTTATTCTTACTTTTGCAACCCTAGGCGTATGAGTGTTTTCTTATGGTTTTAAAAATTACTAATACGCCTAGTGGTCTATAATATTCTACTATTTCATTGTTGCACCAACTTTACTTTTATGTAAACAAAGAAGGCCATAAATTACCAAAGGAACAATACGATAAGCTTGAAGCCTGAATAAAAGCTCTTTGCACTGTTGATTTATTTGCTAAAGTTTTCGAAAATATTACTATGTTTGAATGACATAAATTTTGTAATTTCTTCAAGAGGTGTACACGAAATGCTTTATAGTAATTAGAACCTTTTACCTTCGGTTTTGTAATAAAATAAATGTTTCAAATAAGTAATTTTACATATATCTCCTATGTACCCGTAGCTTGAAACACCTGAGACGGGTTTTTTGGTTTTCAAAATGAAGGTGGGAGTATAGTATTTTACTAGCCAATTTGAGTAATTTTGAATGACTTACAAAAATCTAAGAATATTAACATGGTTACTATTGGAAAGGTCTATTGGACTCTGTTCGAAGGTATACCAGGTGCCTAAACTCGTTAAGTACCTATTGAGAAAATCATGTTTATTAACCTACTTTTAACAACAAACTATTTGGCAAAAGGAAGGTTTGTATAGTAAAATGTTCCTGAATTTATAAAACTTTTTGAAAATTTTTAAAAACGGAAATTAAAATTTTCAAACATGGTTGCAAAACCTATTTTTACAGCGATCCGAAAGAGGTAAATAATCCAAAGTCTAAAATGTTCTGTATTTTGTGAAAAATTTAAGAAAAGGTAAATCCGGAAATATATTAAAAGCAGTCACGCCTACTTCCCATAACAAATGGTAGACAAATTTCTTTATTTTTGTATATCATGGGAACTACCGATTCTGACGCCTTTTTTTATACCACCACACACACACTGTGTAGGGTATATTAACTTTGACACAAAATTTGTAACGCCCATAAGGAGGCGTGTCCGGTATGGAAAAAAAATATATTTTTGATCAGCATCACCTCTTGAGTCTATTTAGCGATGTCCGTCTGTCCGTCCTCACGATAGCGGTCGCAGTTTTGGAGATATCGACTGAAACTTTGGGTACATTTTTTTCTCGTGAATACTGAGATCATGTTTTAGAATCCGACAATTCGGACAGAAACTGGGCGCCGCTCCCATATAACGAAAAAAATTGTTACACTTTTCCAAGTATTTTTTATTGCTGTATTCGATTGGAAATGTTTGGAAATGGATTTTTAACATGGTCCGAGCTTCCAAGCCGACATATAAATAGGTCGAGATGGGGTCTTAAAATAAAATTTTTTTTTTTGGTGGATTGGAAATTTTTAGAAACGTTTTTTGAAGGTGGTTTGAGTCTCCGAAACTACCTATAAATATCTCAAAATGGGGTCTAGAGACAACATTTTTTTATGTTCAAAATACTTCTAAATGGATACTATACTGTGTGGGGGTATTTCAGCTTCGGCATAGTCGAAGATAGTTCATTCTCTAGTTTTCAGTTGTAAATGATGTCGGAAATGTAATAGGAATGAAGTGAAATAGAATGGGACTGGAATAAAATGGAATCGGAACAACATTTTGAAATGGATGGAAATGAACGAAAAATTTCTTAATAAATTATCGAAAAACTATCGACAAAATATCGAAAAATATTCGATACAAAATCGAGAAACAATCGATAAAATAGAAAAATTATCGATTATTATTCGAAAAATTATCGATAATTTTATATTGCAAAATTTAAGTAAAATTATCAAAAAATGGTAGAAGGTACCACTGGTATGTGCAGGGTATTTTTGCTTAAGCCAGACCGAAGTTTTCTCTATCGTGGTATAGCGAATTCTTGTTGTATTGACATATTAACTTAGGGGTATTTAGGAATTCAACACAAATTAATGTCTAGTAATCGCTGAATGATGAATAATTTTCTTTTATATAACTAACAAACTATCTGCGGATAAATATGAAAAACTTTTGAATTTATGTATCTCTTAAGCAGGAAATTCAACAAAAAGTGAAGCAAAATTGTTTTGAAATACCAAGAAACTTAATTCAAAACTAAACAGACTTGTTTACATTCTTGGAAAAACAGCTTTGTTAAATATACAAACGTCTTCTTGTCATATGGACAGACAGACATACATACGAAATACATACGCAATAGTATGGATTTAGCCAGTCCTCCTTGTTGTTAAATTATAAATCCAAATACAGGACAATTTATTATGGTTGTAGTAGTGGGCGTTGTTGTTGTTGTGGCTGTTGTTGTTGTTGTGGCTGTTGTTAGTATTGTTATTGCACTTTTACAAATTAATTGAGCATGAAATTATTGCCACGACATATTGTTGCTGTTGTTGTTGTTGTTATTACTCTTGTTGCTTACAACATTTCTCAATTACAATTGCACTGAACATTGCCACTGCATTGTTGTTGTAGCTTTGTAGTATCCGCTGTTGGTATTGTCGTTTCTATTCAAGGCATATCCTGTAGTGCCTGTTCCCATATATACTCACACACACACACGCGCACTGACACATATAGAGCAACAACCGACCGACCGACTCAACGAACGCACTTGGTTGAGGAAGCGTAGAAGAGACGCAAGGCAACTAACACAACAACAACAAAAAACACCAGGAAACATATACGAAGGATAATGTCGACGTTTCTATTCTATTTTGTTGTTGCTGTTGTTGTTGTTTTTTATATAACGCACAACAGCATCAGGCATCCAGAGCTCTGATTCGATTCAGTTTCAGTTTCAGCTTTTCTATCAGGTACACTATTTTCACTTTGGCCTTTCACTGGCATGAGCGCCGTAGGGGAACAGCGGCGCGCACAGTACAGCGACAGCAGGAAGCGGAGGTTGTATGGGAAGTGAAAGAAGTGTTATTGATGTTTTTTTTCTATAGTCTTAAAAGTAGATTTTGGTATGGAACTTTTTTTTCAGTTTTTAATGCATTTTAATAAAGTTGGGAAATTTGAAAAAAAAAATTTTTTTTCTATTCTAAATTTCAGTATTTTATAGGTACTTCTTGAGTTTAGTTGGGATAACAGTGTGTAAAATATTTTTCACTTTTTATTGTTTTCTTTTATTTGTTTGATACAGGTACGTGTGCTCTCTCAATTATGCTTGATTTCCTTTTACACAAGACAATTTCCAATTGATTTCAATTAAATAAAATTTTTTTTCAATTTACATTTTTTGATTTGGTTTTTTTTTACCGTAATTAATTCAGAAAACTTAAACTTTCTCCAATTGACTGGCTTTGATTTGATACTATAACAGTTACTATTGTTGTTGTTGTTTTACTTATTGTTGCTGTCGCTGTTGTTGTATTATTTTGTCCTTCCTCATCTCTGTATTTGTTTTATGTCTTGGTTTTCCCGTTTTCCACTCCTTCGTCTATTGTTCACTTGCCTCCCACTACACGACTAGTACGGCCATCACTTTGCTGGCTGGTACTTCCTCTATTAGCCTTGCACTTTATACACTATACTACAGCCTTTTGCTCGGAACAAAATTTCTTTTTCACTTTTCACTCACACAAATGCAGAGGCATGCCCGGAACTCACAGAAACTGAAACACACACTCACGCCCGTACACCAGAGACAGAGAGATTAACAGATAAAAAGTTGAAATTGTGAAAAAAAATATATATTTTTTTTTATTATTTTATTTTTAAATTTATTTTTTAACAAAAAACCCAAAAAACAAAAGTAACGCCACACTAGTTTATTGAAAGCACATTAACGACCGAATTTGTAGACATTTCGAAAGCAACTAAACTTTAAATTCATCTTTGAGTTCCTATCAACCTGCTGCTGCGGCGGCGGCGTTGGCAGTGGCAGTAACAACAACAATTATGTATATACCGCTAGGTAAAATCCGAGCTCTGCATAATTTTCGAAAAATATACATACATACATTCTCAGCACGTCTCGTCGTTCGCAGAGATGTTCGTGTGGTCCTGTGCCCATTTTACTCCCTCACAATCACGATTGCGTTCCGTTCATTCGTTTGTCGGCTCTTTGGTTGTTGCTGCTGCAGCTCGTAAATCGTTGGTGTGAATTTGGCAGAGTTGCCAAATATTTTTAGACATTAAAAAAATTTAAATTAGAAAAATTAATATAATAAATTACAGAATAATTCTATTAAAAGTAAAATGTAAAAAATTAAATTTCCAAATTAATTTTCAAATTAAATTTGAAAATTATTATTAATAATAGTTTTTAAGGAAATCTATAAAAAAAAACCTGCCTTTTTGTCAAAATTTTTTTTTATTAAATAAAAAAACAATATTATTTTTAAAAATAATAAATTATTATACAATTATACAAAAAATGTGTAAAGAAAATTGTCATTAGGGATCGTTTTCCTAAATTTTTTTTCTAATTAAATAATAAAAAAATATTTTGTATGACTGTGTAAAAAAAAAATTTAAGATTTGATCAGCGCTATATATTCTGGTAATAGGGCTCCGAAAAAACATTCGCTCGTTATGAGTATTTCTAAATCAAATAGTTTGCATTTTTTAAAATAAAATTATTTTCTATTAAAAATCACTCATACGCCATGTAGAACACAATGCGTCAAATGGCAATTGATGTCTGAATTAATATGAAAACGCTTCGAATATATATTAATCACCACTCATTTATGATATTTGGACCTAAAATCAAGGAAGAAATCAATTTTTTGTTAAACAAATATATTGACATACACGGCGTATGAGTAATAAAATTGATTCACACAATTTTACAATAAAAAGAACCGAAACGATTTTATCTAGAAAAATATTCCCGTACAGACACTTATTAGAGGTTTTTTTCAGACGCACTACCTCAATAACGATTATCGCTAGAGTGGAAATCTTCGGGAAATTATTATCAAATAAACAACGGATTATGGAGGGAAAAACTACAACATATTTCTTTGGTGTGTAACATAATGCAGTCTACTGTATGCATGCAGTTTTTCACATTTGTATGTAAAAAAAATAACTTAATTCCATTCACGATAAGAATGTCTTTCGTTTAGGTACTTACATAAATCTAGGCCTTACGATCGTTCTTCTATCAAATCGAAAACAAATTTTCCCACGTCAAATGCGACAACCCTGCCTTCAATTCTGTCCATCCGCTCGTAATATTGTTCGTGAGTAGCTGCTCGCTACTCGGCTAGGCGGCTCTTCACTCATTTCCTCATTTCCTCAATATGCTCAGCTCGTACTGATGTGACAGACCGAAAGCAGCGACGCGTCGTCGTTGCAAAACCATACTCGCCCTATAGTGCAGTGGGTGGTTGCACGATTTCGATTTAACATGCCCAACAGATGATTTTCACTGTTGATTTTCATTTCAATTTACTAGCCAGTATATGTGTGTGTGTGTGAAGTGTATGACGTGAGTGTGTATATGCAACCAGCGGTATGTGGATGCTGCTGAGAGAGCTTTCTTGAAGTTTTTTTTCCGTCTATAGCCCTTGGATAATAATTTACTTAATTACATAGATACAGCGAACTGGGTGGGCTTGTACTGAAGCTTGAGTGAGGCAGGTGAAAGTTGATAGTTTCAAGTGAGGGTGTACTGTTGAGTTGAATATCTCACGCAGAGAGCTTTTCTTTTTAGGATTTTCTATTAAAAAATAAACGAAATTTTTTATATTAATTAAATTTTTGCAATAATTCATTTGACATTATCCTCCATCAGCAGTTAAAAAAAGAAGCTTTACTATGCAAGCATTTTAAAAAAATATTTGTTTAATATTTGAAAAAATAATTTTTCTTATCATTTCTCCTTTTTAATATTTTAAATTATTTCAAGTACAATTTTTTGTAATTGAAATTTTATTAAAAAATATTTCTTTATTTTTGTTCTTTTATTTTATATTTCCTATATACTACAACTGCTACTTTCATTCATTTATTCATTCATTTCATTTACATTGTCGCTCACTTGTCTCCTTAAAAATTGCAAATATCCTTCCGCTCTCTATCTCTCTGGCCTTTAACTCCCCTGGAGTTACTGCACCCACACCACACCTCGTTTTGTGTGTTCACCTTCCCCCGCCAATATATTAAATATTGCTCCACTCACTGGTTGGCCTTGCACTTTCTATCCTTCGTCATACGCTCTCACTCCTCCCACACTCAATAACAATTGTACACATAAACCTAGACCCACAGGCTTTTTTTTGTTGGCCCATTTCAACCCAATGGAATCCATTGAATAGATACATAAATCATAGTTCAACGTTTGTCACATTTCAATTGTGTGTGTATATGTGAATTCGCTTCCAGTTGACAAGGGCTTTAAGCAATAGTAAATTGAATTAGGAACAGTTGGGAATTTTATGCAAATTTTTATTATTTCATTTAATTTTATTTCATTTATATTAATTTTTGCATTTCAACCAAATGTAAAGTTTTATCTTCAAGAATATTTAATTTGCCTAGAAGTATACTTCATTCTCCTTGTTGTTGTTGTTGCACATCCAGTGACTACGCAAATGCCTTTTACGTTTTACAAGGTTATGAATGAAAAGCTTTCTAATACATACCACATAGTTACTATAAGCAGCAATGTACTTGCACAATTTCATTATCACTGGGCTAGGAAGGAGTGGGTCGGTTGGGCATCGAAAGCTTTCTCTTTTGAAATGGACCACCACCCGGTGAGTGTATAAGAGTGAAATTGTTGCTCTTGAAACTTTTTTTAATTATTCTGCCTATGAAACTTTTGGTTTCAAAATTTATTTTTGTTAATCGTTAATTACAATTTAACAGAAGCAAAAATTTTAATTTTTTTTTGTTCTTGTTTTTGATGTTTTTTTTTCTTAGTTGAGATAATACCAGTCAACTTTAAGTCTGTAATCCAGAAAATACTTCAAATTCAACTTACATCAAAGTAGAAACATTTTCTGTCTTGTTGCGCTTTGATGGTTTCGCCGTGATTTGACTGCACTGGTTATTTGCTGTTGTTATAAAGGATTAAAGTATATGAAAAGGTTTCAGTTTTTAAAAAGGTAATCCACTTTCAATTTGAAATTCTCTGAAGTTATTAATTGTTGCCCTCTTGTGCACACTGGCACAGCTGAGCTCTCTAAAAGAAATTTAAATATTTTTCAATGCAGTTTATTTCAATTGAATTCCATTAGAATTGAATTCTTTATTACATTTGAATACTCTTAAGTTCAGCTTTAACACATTTAAGAAGTTTTTTTTTCCAATTTTTACTAGTCTTTTATGACTTTTCGGGCTTTTGTGATTAAATATTAACATTAATCAGAAAAGCCCGATGAAAATTACGTTTTGCAAAATTTTAAAAATATATTGTTTCTAGAATGTGTTATGAACATTGATGTCCAAATTGTAATGTCTTTTGTGACTCATAAAATTGTTCCTCAGTAAATTTACATATGCGTTCTTAGGTGTGCAAATATTTTGTTTTATTTTATTTGTAAATTACAAGTAATTATATGTAAATTACTTACAGAGTATTATAAAAGACTACACGGAGAGAAATGTTGGCTCCTGATTTACGATTATGGAGTCCATAAAATTATTGTTACTTAATTACTAACTATAATCATTAATTGTGAATATTAGTCACAAATTATGCGAATTCGTACATAAACTATGCATATGGATTGTGAATACATTATGATAAGGGTTTATGAATTTCGTGATTTATTTTATTATTCTTGAAGAATAATTGATGATATACTAGGTCATGAAACTGCACTTGTTATCATGAATTATGAGTAACTGGGTTGATTGTCATGAATTGCTGAGCAATATACAATACATTTAGACGCTTTTACAATAATGCCAGGGTAGCCGAATCGGTTAGGCGTCCGGACTGGAGAGGATGATGTCGGTTCGAATTCCGGGAAAACTGAATTTGTGAAAAAGTTATTATTATTTGTGAAAAAAAGCAAGTTGGCAAATAAAAAAGTAAAATTAAATAATTAATTAAGTAAAAAATTAGCAAATAAAAAAAATTTTAATTTATTTAATTGGAAATATGTGCTCAAATTATTATTACGAATGATTTATTTGTTCTCACTTAAGCCTAAAATTATGAATTTTTAATCATAATTTATGATTTTTGTTTGCACAATTTATTCCATCTGGTCATTGATTATATCAAAAGGAAAAATAATAATTCATGTTTAAGTGGAACAAATCAAGCAAACGCAAATCACAAACTATGATTTTCACTTTTTACAGTTCTTATGATTAAGAATTCTTGGATCAATATCGTGACCAATTTTTACTTAATTGATTCCTATAACGCATGATTTCAGCAAGCATTTCCCTCCGTGTAGCTTAATACAAATACTTACAGTAGTGGAAGTACCTTCTTAATTCTGATGTCAAAACCTGTGAGAGTTCACAGGAGTGTACTGACTGATGATACGTTTACGTCTGCCCAATATTTTTTATTGACACAAAAAATGGCGTTGTTTAAAAAAACAACACCCTGTGGGTTCGATAATAGACTAAAAAGCCAAAAACATCTGAGCAAGTCCCATTTCACGAGGCAAGAGCATGGCTAAAAGTTTACAAAACTGAGAGAAAAAAATAAGCTTTCAAATGAGAGCGCTTAAGAACTGCCAATAATTATTTTACTGTTTTACAGGCAAAGCAAATAAATTGTAAAAAAAAAAATCACACACAGCTGATCGTCAGCTTATCAGTCAAAGAGAGTGCAAAGCCTGAGAGAGAAATCGTAGATAGTAAAGTGTTGCAAATTTTTATTTTTTTTTTGTTTGCTTGTATATTTTATACAATAATTTTGATAAGTTATTTTGCTATAAAATCGCTATGGCTGGAGGAGCGAATGGGCAATAAATAGAACGGCTATTGAGGATTTATAGCAGTGCGCGTTCGCAACGGAAGCAAAGCGGAACTTAGTTGGTTCAGAGTGACAAAAAAGTGGAAATAAAAAAATTGATTTCAATATTAAAAGAAAGGAAATCTGCTAAAGTGAATTTTAAAATATATATATACTTATTGATATATAAGTTTTTTGATAAAAGTATGGGACAAATCCTTATACAAAATAAAGTGTTAAAAATACAATCTTAAAGAAATAAAAAAAAACATCTTTAAATTTGAAGAATATACAAATTACAAATTTTTTTACAACCCCTTTGTGTTTAAACAAATTTTGTAATAACCCAAAATGACTACAGACAGGTAAATTTCTTGATTCTACATAATAAAACAAATTTTTATATTCATATAATTTCTTGTTTGCGTGTCAATGTCGCCGCCGGACGAACTTTAGCCGTCGAACAATTTTTTTTCTTTTGCCTCACTTGACTTTTTTGTTGTGAGATACTCGTATCAGCAACCGGTGTTGGTGTTGTTGCTGTTGTTTTTACTGGGGAATTCTTGTTTCGGAATGCTTGCTTTCACGTGCTTTTTTTCTCAAATTTAATTTTTTAGTTTTTTTGCCTTAATTTTTCGTATTGATTTACGTCAGTTGAGCTAGCTGCATGACTTGACATTTTATATTAGTTTTTTTTTTGCCAAGTTTATGATATGGTCATTTTGTTTGGCTTTTAGTTACGCTACATGGTGGTGTAGAGAGCATATCAGTTGGGATAAAATGAAATTATTTACATAAAATTAGTTTTGGTTTACATATAAATGAAATGTTCAGGATAGTATAGTATTTTTTGTAGAAATAAAACACTAAACTAAAAATAAAAATAAAAAATTCAATAAAAAATAAAATTTATAATTTTGAGAATTTTTATAAAAAAAAACTTCTTGGTAAAGTGCATGTTAGTAGCTAAACGTATATTAATAAAACAGCCCTTCATTTAATAATTAAAAAAAGATTATCTTCTATCCATTTCATCTACCTTCACACAAAATTCTGACCAGAATTGCAACCAATTTAAATATTTTTATACTTTCGCCTGAGATCTATACTTTTGATATTTTACCTAATAAAGCCCCAGATTAGGATAGTCTAGGCAAATATTATCACTAACTTTTTTTAGTCACATGCGATTGTACTTGATTTTAAAAATATCTAAATGCTGAGTGTATTTTTTGCCTTAGTCTAACCGGGACTTAAGTACTTTGTAGGATATTTAATATAACCAGTCGAAACCGAATATACTTTTTTATTCTCTCTTACATTATTTTTGTTTGCATTAAATGTACTATAAAATAACAACAACAAATACCCCTCCCCAGCTGCAAGTTCAGTGTGCAATAGTATTCAAGTGTTACAGCGACTTATCAGCTGAGAATTGTATAATTTTTTTCAAATGACATTTCTAACAATATGCAAGTCTAAGGAACTTGCTTCTAATGCCCTTAAAATTTATTATAATCCAGTCGAATCAATTTTTATATTTTTTTACATTAGAGCAATAACAATCGATGTTTACAATTATTTATAGAACAAGTGCATTTGAAGTAAAATCAATGAGACAAATCTTTATTGAAAATTACAAAATTACATACATAAAATGGCGTTTTGAGAAATTCAAAAATTAAATTGTATTCTCCCAAGATTTCTTTGTGTTAGAAAGGTAAGAAAGGGTAAACGAGAAACTAAAAACCCTTTTAAAAAATATTATACATTTCAAAAATCTATATCGCTTCCTTAATGGACAATCGTGCTATGTTAATTTTTTGAGTTTTTGGTATTTTTAGATTACATCGAATAGATCAAAGTAATTTATTAAAATCATAATTGGAAGTGATGGAAAAATTAAGGAAAGTCCATGACGCATATTAAAAGTCAAATTTAGTTGCTATTAAATGTTAGTGCCAGCTTAGTAGCTGGCAGTTCAGTATATTATCTATCAACTAAGTAGAGTACCAAAGTTAAGTTGGAACTTAATTTGACTATGAATATGGCTCTATATGTCCACAGTAGAACTTTTTCTTTGTCATATCAATTTTCAGTATTGAGTGGTTATTTCTCATGGCGACTTTACATTGGAACAACAGGAAATATTGTCCACTACACGCATTGATTACTATTCACTAGACCATTACGATTCCAAGTATACAAGTAATAATCTGTCTCAATGGTTAGGTCAGGTAAAGGTGGCCTCCGGTACACCGACACACTTAGATCACACTAAATCCATTGTGATACCACAGGATCAGGATCCTTTACTCGTCAAACCAATTAGCGTTCATGATGAACCGAAGTAGACTTCCTATGTTGATTGTCGAGAGGTCACACAGACTATCCAAGGCCCTTCTACTATGAAATAGCGCTGGGCATGAGCATAGTAGATGCTCTACTATCCCTTCTTCTTCCTTGTCTCTGCAGCTCCTACAAAAATCATTAGCGAAGAGATCAAGCCTTGCAGCATGGCGTTCAATCAAACAATGACCACTGATCACAACTATCACCTTTGATCTGTTAGTACCGATATGAGCCTCTTGGAACGTTCAGATCCAGCCTCAATGGTTGTAATCAAGAAAATAAATATGCAAAATATCCCATAAAAATAAGCAAAGTTGTCTTGCTGGTAATAAATTGTCTTCCCTGGTCCCTGCTCCTTCGCCATTATTTGTACACCTTGTCATTGACTCACCCGGAGTACTCTAAACGGTATGATATTAATTATTTATATTTCTAAGAAATACTACAAAGAAACAATTCTCCAAGCTCTCCCATAAGTCGGCTTTTACTTGTTCCATCCACAGGAGCTTGGGTCGCCCCTTCTTGACTTGTTCCTTCTTTAACGCAATTACAAACGTAAACCTTTTTTTGATATAGCATAGACAGACATTCTTTCCAAGTAGCCAGCGGAATCGTTGAATTAGTATACACTGTACTATGGCAATATCATCGTACAGTTTAAAGTATTCAAACACCTTTACATGAAATCCAAAAATAATATTTATCTGCCCAAAACTAGTCTACCTTCTAACGAGTCCAAATTATTCATATAAGCCAATGCGTTTGTTTGCTTGCCAGCTTTTGAAGAGGCACAAAAGTTTGCTGCAAAAAGTTTCCATGCAAATATTTTGATAAAAATATGAATAATGCTGAATAATTGTTTGCCCCGCTATAAAATTGATAACGTCATAAAATGGAAAAACGCAAATATGCTTAACGAGCAATGTGCCGCAACGTCACAAAGTCTCGAGTAACAAGTAACACTGGAGTAAGGCGTGACGATGTTGAGCGCATAAATGGCCAACAGAGAATTGTATAGTTTATTGCCGAATCACTCTCCCATTAGAACTGCTGATCGATGTGATTGATGTGAAATTGTTATAATTGTCATTTCTATTTATCGTGGCTCTGTTATCATTTTAATAGTTAGTGGAAATTTATGAATTTCACCACGCAGATGGTATACCTTTTTTGGTTTTTTGACAACATGTGCTATATGATTTATTTGATATCAGTTTTTTTTATTTAAAATGATAATTTGCCAAAAGTGACCAATTTTGCAGGCGAATTATTTATTTTGCAAATATTTGTTCAATTCGCATAGTCATTGACTAGACACGAGGCGTGTGTGTTCGTTGATATTGTTAGAATTTCGTATGTACCCTATAATTGGGCTTCAAAGGAGTTATACCAAATTATTGAAATTTAATAAGCACAAGTGGAGTATTAAATGTACTAGTTCCATTTCCTACCAGGTAGTTACGAGTCATTGTTTTTTTCAATAATATTTTAATATTACATTGCCTTAAAACAGTAAAGAAAAAAATGAATGCCCTTAACCTTTTGGGTGTAGCGCAATAAATATAAAACAATCAATTTCACGCTCAATGACAAGTGACAGTGTTATCTGTCAAAAATATATTTACGCCAAAAAAAAAAAACACAAGTACTTGTTCAACACAACACACCCCGAGTGCGCTGCTAACACTTGCGAATTACCTAATGCCTAATGAAATTGTTTGCTTTAAATTCGATTCGATTTGATTTTTGCTCGTCCGTCTACTATCTGTCTTTCTGTGTCTGGCTCAATTGATAGACTTGGAGACAAGTTTCACTTAAGCGATTGTCATTACATTTCGTTTAATTTTCAATTTGAAATATGTTTGTAATTGCTTTGATCAAGCGTCTTGTAATGACTAGGCTAATATTTTCTTTATCACATTTCATTTCAAGTGAATTGATTAGAGAGAACACACACTTTTTAATTGACAGATAAATCCCCTTTCTACCAGTTGGTTGTTTTTAAACAGAAGAGACACTTCTTTTTTTTTGGTTTTAAGTGCCCATATGACTTTCGTAGACTTCTCTTGAGGCAAAATTGTTCATGTCACAAGAAATTGTAAAGTGGTTCAATGAAAACGCAATACTTTATAGCTTGTTCATTTAAAATCGGTTCTTTCCAGTTTTGGTCTCAGTATGATTAAGACTAAAATGATAAAGAGTCACTTAGGGCATGTTGAAAATTACTTATCCAGTTTTGTTGATAAAATATGAACAAAATATAATTTAACACTGTGTACGTAAAACCTGCTAAAAATAATTTTAAAAAAAATACTCACTTTTATTGCTTTTTTTCTTGACTTTCTTGATTTTTCAAAACTGGTTTTTATTTCTGTGTATTTTTTTTTTAATTTAGAGAGGCTTCTTAGAAATTTTCAAAAATGATTTTGGTAGAGAATGAGGTGCGGCAATATTCCCTTTGGTTGGAAGTTTGTAAGGCCAATACGTTCCTGTACAACCTGAGTTGATTTTGGTTTGCCGCATTTGTGTTCCAGATTTTTTCAGGGGGGTCACTAAGACAACCCTAAACTGGTTTAGTCCTTTTCTGGTAATAACTGATAAGTACGAGTCTCGGGGGGCACGTGTTAATATTGACTTAGGATGGCCAAATTTTTTGGTGAATTTTTTCTCACTAAATGATACGATTTGAGGGGGATCGTGGATCTCAAGCGAACAAAAAATGTTCTCCATACTATTTTGGACCACGCTATTGCCCATTCAATTTTTTGAAGTCTTTTTTCCATTCATAAGATATCATTCTTTTGATTTCATTCCTCTAAATATTGCATTCCCTTATAAATTCAAAAGAATGCATTCTTTTTGATTGCAATCTTTTATTGATTTCATTCTTTTGAGTGAAATCACAAAAGACTTCAACCTTTTGAGTGAAATCACTAAAGATACTATCATGTGAGGATACAGAAGTCCGATTTGTTGAGCCCCAAGTAATTTCTTTGAAATTCCTCGGGCTGAGAATATTCATATTTTTGCTTGCTTTATTCCATACAATTAGTCTAGTGGTTTGCAAAAATTTGTATCTTCCCAGTTCCTTACTAATTCTGCAGTATGCCACTTAAAGGTTCAGGCCATAAAAGAAGTCGTAGGGCTCCTTTTTTATGCAATTTGTTCTTTTGTTGCCTTCAAATCCTTCATATCGCTGTACGAAACTAAATACTAACTTATTAATTTTTCCTAGTACCAAGGAGCAGCTTTTATACAATCACATGAGCTTGCCTCTTGACTGTCTGACAAGATTTACGTGGTATGCTCTCATCGTCATTTATCGAACACACTCTCTCGCACTACTTTGGTTACGTAAATTTCCTCCTGGAATATTGGTGGGTATTCACCCATTGGAATAGCTTTCTGGAATTTATGACCAATTATCCCGGCTCTAGTTTCGCGGTTTTCAAGTTTGGATCCGCCAATATATACCTGTTCCGGTTTTTAAAACAACTTCATTTTTTTCCAGCAAATCCTGACCTCGTAGTGGCTGAAACATATTCACTTGTTTCTTCTTGCTCCAGGCGGAAGTCGAACCTGATACATTCCGATCGTGAGACCACTATGGCCGCCATATTTGATTTTTCCGTTTCCGATTCAGATCAGCTGAAAAACTGTGACGGAATTAAACTAAAAATTATTTTTCTTAAAGCCATAATATAGCAAAAAGTCGGTGTCCTAACCAAGGCGCCGTCCCACAATAGTCAATATTCCCCTACATAATTATTTTTGAAAAAAAGTCTTTGTTTTAAAGAATTTTTTTGTAATTCTTTATTAATATTTCTAGCATTATTTCCATGAAGGAAGAGATTATTTATTATTTTTTTATTTTTTTTTTCTTATTTTTTGAAACATTGAAATGATTTATTAAATTTTACTGGTATGGTATAGTATATCTGCGTTGATTCTTGCAATAAACACGTTTTACTTATATTCAAAATGTATTTGTTTATTTCCATAAACAAAAGATAAACCGATTCTAAAGAATAAAATTTAAAGAATTCTCAAAAAATATATATGCGAAAAATTTGTAAAAAAACAAGATTGTTAAAATTCCTATTCGAAACACTAAATAAGCAAAAAATATATATTATATTAGAATATAATACTTATAAATATTTAGAAAAGCACATAAATTGTATTTCCAAATGCGTTTCTCTTTAATATGTGGGCATTTCGTTTAAACAACTTAAGTTCAATAAACTTTTGCAATAAAAAAAAAACAAGAATCAAATTAACAATCACACAATTATTCGAAATAGAAATAAATATGATTTGAAAACGCAATTGTATGGCAACCTTCAAATTATAAAAAAAAACAAAACAAAAAGAAGCAACAATTGTACTTCAATTTCACTGCTACTGAAGGTAAAACAATCAATCGTTGGGTACGCACTGGCAAAAATAACACACAAAACAACAATAAAAACAACCACAAAATCCTCTCAAAAGTTCAATGAAAGAATTTTTCACACAGAAATCGATCGAGCGTACCACAGCGATCGATTGAATGTACGCGCTTATCACTTGCTGTGTGTGACGACATGAGGCGCGAGTGATTGTTTTAAATTCAACGAGCACAAATGTAACTTTCGATTTCGCGTTTTTTTTCTCTTTTAATTATTTTTTTTTTATTACTTATACTATATTGTATTGTTGTTTTTGTTGCCTTCAACGATTCTGTGGCACGATTGTATATTTGCTATTTTGTTATGTTTTTTTGCTCTTGTCGTTAAACTTGAGCCCGTAATCTCTTTCGGTTAATTTCGCACTTAGTAGTGGCGTTATTGTTACTACTCTTCTCACGCCTTTCTTAAGGGTAATTGATTTTTAATCTTTAATCATTGAGGAAATTCCATTAGATTTCGTTGGGCTTGACTAGAATCGAAAGTCATTGTGTACCAAGTGGCTGATTGTTAACTTAAGGGATTTTTTTAATGTATTTTTTAACAATTAATCAAGAAACTGAAGAGAAACATAACATGTCAATTCAGCAATCTAAAAGTACTAGTCATTTTTAATCAGTTACATTTCCTATCCCATTACGTTAACTTACCGCTTGCGGATCGACCGCTATTATGGATTCCATATCAATTATAATTTCGGAAGTGAATTTCACCACAAGCTACTTGATTACTTTTTTTTTTAAATTTTATTTATTGACTCTCATGTGATTCTAGTGCCACATATCATATAAACATTCCTTGATGTCATAAAATAGTTCATTTTGGTTTTTTTATGTTCCTACTTTGGTTTCCGTTGCTAAGTCCAAATCTTTTCTCAATCAAACTGGCACATTGAGTTTGTTCTTTTCATTCACATGACTCACGTTTATTCCGTTCAGTGATAATCAGCTTGCGTGCTCCAATTTTTTATTCGCTTTAAAACCGCTTACAATTGGTTTTTGATTTGAAATTACATATAATAAACTCATTCAGAACGTTTGCACGCCAAAGTTCATTTTTCGATTATTTCTTCTTTATATATTCTTTGTTTTTACATGTGAGTTGACTTTAATGCAACATTAAATGTATGTATAATGTTTCCAAGTTGGCCGAAAATGTAAATTTGTCAAATTTTATATATCGTTGCATTCATATGAGTCATTCATAGCGGAAGAAGTGCATAAAACATAATTCTGGAATTTTATAAATTACTGTTAGTAGTAGTCCAATTTGTATGGAGTTTGTAAAAGATTTGCGCCTGCTGAACAGTGTTTTCCCATACAAATGGACCATTTATGGAACTACCACACGTGAACTAGTTAATAAAAGAGAGCCTGTCCCGTTGTTGGACATGATATCGTTTTAAGCGATCCCATTTTTAAGAACATAATTTGGAGTAGCTCTATTGCTTGATTGAAAGCTTCCTGAAAACATAGTTTACACAGTCAATTTGGTGAGGACCAAAACAAAAAAAACTACCCCTTAACATCTCTATCCACATGTTGGACACCTGAAACACACCGCTGTCAAGGTTCGAAATTGAAGTTTATCAAATGTTGCCTTCAATGAAACTAAATCATGGGAATAAATAAAATTAATTAAATTGAAATAGGGCGCGTCCCCTGAACATTTTTTTTTGCTCCTAAGTCCAGAATTGGGGGGTCTTTTTGAAAGTTCTGGTATTTTTTTATGAGACTAGAGCTACAACATGCAGTGTGTGTCTCAACAAGTTATGGGATTTTTTTATTCTGTAGTTGATTCTCAGAGACGAATTTTGTGTAACTGTCCAACAACTGGGTATGTCCAACAGCTGGGCATGCTCCCTTACTAGGGATTGGGATAGTCCGATTTTTCGCAGAGAATTTATTAAATTATTATTGAAAGCGTTTAAGGGTGTACCTACTACTAGCTAAAGCGGTTCTATACATATGGCCTAAATTGGCACTAGTATTTTCCTGAACTGAAACCGTGGACACGTTTTACGTTACCTACAAAAGCAAATCACGTTGCTTTCAAATACTATTCTCCATTTCAGTTGGAACCACTGGCGGTTCTATATAGCTCTTGCATTCTGAAATGTAGGGAGTAGAAGAGAAAAAAACTAGAGAGTGGACTATCTTCGGCTATACCGAAGCTGAAATACCCCCACACAGTAGGAAGAAGTACCTCGAACATATAAAAATGTGGTCTCAAGACCCTATTTTGAGCCAATTATAGGTGGTTTTGGAGCCCGGACCATGTCCAAAATCCATTTCTAAACATTTCCAATCAAATCCACCGAAAAAAAAAATTGGTCTCAAGACCCCATTTAGACCCTTATATATGTGGCTTCGGAACCTCGGACCATGTCCAAAATCCATTTCTAAAAATTTCCAATTAAATCCACCAAAAAAAAAAAATTGGTCTCAAGACCCCATTTAGACCCTTATATATGTGGCTTCGGAACCTCGGACCATGTCAAAAATACGTTTCTAAACATTTCCAATCGAATACAACAATAAAAAATTTTTACCTTTTTTTTCGGTGTATGGGAGCCACGCCCAGTTTTTGTCCGATTTGGCTGATTCTCGAACTTGATCTCAGTATTCACGAGAAAAACATGTACCCAAAGTTTCAAGTCGATATCTCCAAAACTGCGACCGCTATCGTGCGGACGGACAGACGGACAGACGGACAGACGGACAGACGGACAGACGGACAGACGGACAGACGGACAGACGGACAGACGGACAGACAGACGGACATCGCTAAATCGACTCAGGAGGTGATACTGATCAAGAATATATATACTTTTCCATACCGGACACGCCTCCTTATGGGCGTTACAAACGTTGTGACAAAGTGAGTATACCCTGCCACAGTGAGTGTGGGGGTATAATTATATAAAATTCTCCCTTCTCGCTAACCTTTGGTCCGGCTAGTGCTTTAAACCAACAACTGTGTTGTCAATTTTTGATTCATAAGTCCATTGAATCGGACAGGTGATCGTGTAAATGCGGAATTGCACATGACTAATCAACGAGTTACACTTAAAATACTTTTTGTCTTTAAGTCCATGTCTATTAACTGCCTGACCTTGTCTAACCTCCTCAGCATACAACGGAAATAAGTAAAACGCAAATGTCTTTATGGCAGCAAAAATTGGCAATTCCAATGTCAATTTACATACTAAATCCATATGGAGGAGTACAGACACTTGCTTTTTTAATTAAAAACGCATTTTTGTATTTACAAAATTTCAGAAATTTTGCCTTTCATTAAGCCTAAGAAATAAGTAATGTTTGCACTTTGAAGCTTTATTTGTTGTTTAATTCCATTTTGTATTTGTTCTTGTATATTACAGAGAAGAAGACGAGTACAGTAAATTTGTGCCGCACAAGCTGCAATATGAAGTTGTGCCCTCGGCTGATAAGGAACATTATCAGCGGAAGCCATCGTCGATAGTGTCAGATGAATTGGCGGTGGATCGGGCGGCAGCTAAGAGGGGGATTTACCATCAGGTGGGTTATATAATAAATAGTTAATTACAAAAACAAATAGGCAAATATTGTTTTTCTAACGTTAATACTTTGCAAAACCCTTTCTTCATGTGAATCAGACATTTAATTTAAAGAAAAAAACAACAACAAAATATACTCAAGGTGTTTCCGAAAAAAATGTCAACAAATTAAAATTCTAAATTCATTTCATTTTATTCGCAAATTTAAATATTAAAAAAAAACCATTTTGGCCACACGTAAAAAAAATTCAAATTGGTAACAACTTTTTTGGCACCTTTTTGTTGTTTTTGCATATGAATTTATTTCTTCTTTTGATTTCAATTCATTAAAACGTGCCTACTGTCACACTAAGCCATAAATTGTTGCCACTTTATTAACCTTGTTTACGGTTGTATAGCAATAACGGTTGGTTTAAATTAAGGTATTCAGTGTAAAAAAAAATATTTCCCATACCGGGAATCGAATCCGGGCCAGATATCCTAGCCACTAGACTATATGGGATATATTTCAAACAATGCCACAAGCTGTATTTTACAGTTATTCGCTGAAGCTTTTTTGTCGACCTCTTCTGAAGGTGAAGCTTTGGCTCACGCTAATATTGAATTCAAATGTGAACTGAAATTGTGTACTCTTAAAATTTCCACAGCACCGTCATTGTTCGCTCTTAATAAGCCAAAAGAGTGATGTATTGTTTATAAGAGTAATTTGCTTCATTTCCATTTTTATTATAGCAACTTGTGAACGGATTTGTTTGGCCTTGAAATAGTGATAACAACCAAGAAGTGCAAATTCGCACAAACACTTGAGGAATTCCTAAGAAATTTTCCAAAAAAAAAACAACATTTAAAAAAAAGTGTTTTTTTATATTTTTAAATGAAAATAAGATTTATGACACAAATATTTCTTTATATTTTGGTTTCTTCAGCTATTCACCGTCCAACACAACTTTTATCAAATGAAAATTCGCTGTATATTCTGAGAAATAAAAAAGTCCCCAGTCTGACCGTTTTCAATTCAACAAAACTTTGCAAAAAAATTAACTTCTCATTTAAGTAAGGCTCCCGTGAAGCCACCAGTTGGCCTAGGAAGCTGTAATTGCACTTACATGTTCTGTTGAGACCATAGCTAGAGATTTTCGAACCGGACAGATCAAAATGTGAGCATAATAGTTAAAAGTTGACTGTGGAAAATTGGCTCTCTCCAATGGACTTTGAGAGCTGCAATTTCAAATATACATGGGTGTGGGATTTTTCAAAAAAGAGTTCCTTTTTGTATAATTTAATAAATTTTGGGTGTAGCTAAATCCACATGCTCATCCGAAATGTATCCGAAGAGCATCCGGTTTAATTTAGCATCCGCATCCGCTAGTTGGAATTTCATAGTACCCGCAACCTCGATTCCACACCCGCAATTTCACACTCGCATTGAAAATTTGTAATTAAAAATTTACTTTTTATCATTCGTATCCGCATCTCCGACTCAAACTTTCAAAGTATCCGCAAGCCCATATATGTAATACTTCTATATTGCCAGGATCCTATCTCTGCAAGTGTTTTGAGCTCACTGTAAGAGCGAAATAGCCAGCATTGAATTTTGTATTAGTTTGACAGAGAAATCCGAACTGCGAATGTACTTTTTCATATATTTTGTCACTTGATATCAGTGAATGTACTTTCACTATACTGGCAATATTACATGTGTGCGCAAGCCACAGAAAAAAAGTTGTATTTTTTTTTTAAACCAGAATCTTTCTAAATGAATCGCGTTAAATTATACAAAAAGGTCTCCCATTGTTTTTCCACGATACATATTTAAATCTTTACCGATTTTGCTGAAAAGATAATTACACTTTTTTGATTCCTAAATTATGAGAATCGTCATTTAAGTTGGAAATCAAAATGGTCGATTTGGGTACAAAAACGCTTACTTTGACCTCCTAGCGGAAAACTTTCCCATGATCAGATTTGGCTGAAAATTTTACACATTCATTTTCTCGCCCAATAACGTCTTTTTAAGGTGTGCTCTTTTTGAAATTTGCAACTTCATGAAACCATTGTCAGTCTAATGTATACACGTGGGAAATATTAGTAAATAAATAAACTGTTACCTCGAAGCGTTGCTATGACTGAAAAGGAAATTTCTACTTACACTGCAAATATTTTGAATTCAAATTTTCAAAGTCGATACGTCAGATTAGGTTTCACTTGGTACCAACCAAAGCATATTAATCAAAGTAGGAGTGATTTTGACACTTCTCTCTTTCTCTCAATGCATATAATGTCAAACTTAGAAAAATCTTAACCCAAAATAAACGTATTTTTTCAAATTAAAAAAAAGAAATTTGTGTGACAATTTTGAATTTGGGAAATAGAATGAAGAGAAATTTAAATATAAAGCGATGTGCAGTGAGCAGTAATGGTGGAAGTGTACAAATTTTCTAACCGCCTCGTTGTGAAGCAAAGCGCCACCGTTGGATATCGAAGTGCGGGGTTGTCCTGGACCGGATAAGGGTTAAACTGTTTTGTTTACATTTTTTGACAGGACAGACCCTGTACTATTTTGATTAATATGCTTTGGTACCAACAATGTCCTTTTTTTTCCTGCTATATTTTACTCTGTGCAATAATTGTTAAAACAGCTCCAAAAACGGCTAGACACGAGTACTTAATTTTCCAACCCTAATCTATATTGGAATTTGCACTTGGCATACATAACAAAAATCTCTTATTATAGGGAATTCCTGGTTAGTTTGTAGTTTTTTTTTCTTTATCAAGCAATCAAATCAAGTCTATACAATGTCAAGATTAGTTTCACTTTTCAACTTGTTCCATATGCGATAATAATTTGTGATAATCATTATTTGATATTTACACTTGAGTGAGTATTTACACTTGTATCAAACATTTATTTTTATAAGCATTTGGCCACAATTCGTTTGGAAATCTACAATTTTTCAATTTCAGTATTCCTGAAAAAAAAAAATGCTCTCGAATGAGACACAATTCCCTCAAATCACATGATGAAATTTACAAACGAAATACAAATCAATTGAATGAATTTAAGCAAATCAATTAAATACAAGCAACACGCATGTGAAAGTGACAGTAATGTTTACAACAGAAAGGAATAATAATAATAAAAATGATAATAAAAACAAGATTTTTTTCTCAATTGAAGTTGCAATAAGTAGGAAATTAGGTCAAAGCATAATCAAGCAATGGTAGCAATCGTGAGGCACAAACTACAAATAATAAATGAAAACTTAACATTGTGATGGCAATTTAAGAACTGCATCAACTGTTGCATCAACAAAAGCATCATTTGACCTTTAAAAATAAAAATACATTTTTTCTCCTCCTTTTTCCTCTCTATCTCCACTTTCATGTTCATTGTTAATCGCCCCCATTCCAATTGCCTTTTTACAGATAATTGCAACATGTGCTGTCCTGCTGCTTTCTGCGGCCTGCGGCATGCCCATTGGCTATTCTGCGGTACTACTTCCTCAGCTGATGACGGCAAATGCTACGGCCGCATCAACGGAAATTGCCATTGACATTGAAATGGGCTCGTGGATTGGTGAGTTTTTTTCTTTTTCTTCTTCTTCTGTGTTCTGTATTGGTGATTAAAAAAAATTTGTACGAAAATGCTTAAAAATTCTCTCATTTCTCATTACAGCAAGTGTACACAGTTTGGCCACACCAGTTGGCTCCTTATTATCAGGTCCTTTGGCCGACTACATTGGGCGACGCTCAACTCTACTGGTTGCTGTGATACCCACGTTTATGGGTTGGACTGTCTTGGCCATGGCCCAATCGTATCCCGTGTTGATTTTGGGACGTTTGTTGTGCGGTTTCTCTACGGGCATATTGGGTGGACCAGCTCAGGTAAGAAAATATATAATTTTATTTTTGGCCCTATCTTCGCCCCTTTACTCCGCAATCACTTAAAATAAAATTCAATCGAAAGTAGTTTCCATAGAATTTTGAAAATGACGCATCATAATACATTTGTTCAAGGAAACTATCAAATTCAATGAATGTGGGTCATTCACTTTGGCCTAAGTACATATTTCGCTGTTCCAGTGACCCACACACACACAATTTCACCAAAATAGTAGAATCAACCGATTCTAGCGCAATGCCGTCCTTGAACTATGAGTTCATGATCGTTTCGGGCATAAATTTGAAAATTTTATTATTGTTGTGATATTTATACAATTTGTGGTAATAGTAAGCCGCACTCCCACTCCACCCCCCATGGGCATGTCGTATGTCAATTGTTCCACTACTAAATTCAATTGAAATGAGAAAACATCTTCCGACAACAAACAAATCGTCTAAACGCCACTCAACAAAGCCCACAATTTAATCCAAAGTATGGAACAAGATTCTCTATTTTTTTTTTTGCTCACTCATACTGATGATGATTATCTTATCTATGGATGTGCCCATGACTTCTCATCACATCATCAGCTCAGTTCGTAGTTCGGCAATAATTTGCATGCGCCACAAAACGTTTTGGGTGTATGTATGTATGTATGTATGTAGGAGCAGCAGTCCGCGCTTAGATAAATAGTTCCGGATTCTTGACCTCAGTCTATAGTTTAGTTTGGTATGGAAAATATAAGAAAAAAATAGAAAATGAAAAACGAAAACAAGAAATGAGCAAACCAAACAATTTCACTTGATATGACAGCATGACGTGACAGTTTGCGCGTGCAAAATGGTAACAAATTAGTTTTAGCTCTCGTCGTCGCTTGTATTTCGTCCAAGTAGATTTCAGTAAAATTTCATTAAATCGTTTAATCGTGACCCTGCTTTGTATTTCTTTTTTTTTGTATTTGTTCGGCGTCTGCGTTTTCATAAGTATGTAGAATTTTCTAGTTGCATTTTCGCTTAAATGAAAGTGTCTGGAAAAACAAATCGAATTTAAATGGAATTATTAAGGAATATGAATTGTTGGGAAAGTTTATCACTAACCTTTTAGCGAGGGGTAAGTTGTTTATGGGAAGTGTACAGAGCTCTTGCAATAAAACTCGTCAATGTAAACGTAATAGTGGGCTAAAATGGGCCGCTCCTATACCTCCCACACCTATTGGCAGACCTTCTTTCTTTATTCTCGAATATTTTGAGAAATACTTAAAAGATTTTAAAGTAAATTTTCCCTCGGCGTTGCTGGGACATGTACTTTCAGTAGTGAACTCCCCCTGAATCACCCCCGAGAATTCCAGTGATCACCCAACTAATATTAGTGAAAGTACCTTCCAATGAACCCTCCTGTGCACCTTCCCGTAAGATTCTTGTGAACTATCCCGTGAATTCCCGACCATTAATAACATCGAATTCAAAGTCAGCGACACCAAAAGCCCCCTATACCAAGTTTCGTAAATATCAAATGAGGTTTAGGAATTTCGGCCGCCATATTGAATTCGCCATATTGGATCCGCCATTTTGAATTTTATTATTGTTGTAGTACTCGAGTCAACCTTTCCGAAGCACCCACTTTCAGCAAAATCGGTCCACCAGATCCGGATTTATGTCATTTTTAGTAAACCATTTGGAATTTACAATTTTAGTTGTGGTGGGCGTTGCAGGGCTCTAGGTTCAGCGGTTCGGGCTGTGCGTTGATATGTCAGTCTGTCAATCAATCAATCATCTACATCGAAGTGGAAAAAATAGTAATGTAATGGGAACGGTATGGGAATGGGAATTGTACAAAGTTAAATGGGACCAGAAATGAAAAAGGAAGTGAACAAAATAAAATTGGACCGTTACAACATGGAACATAGAACCAAGTTGAAAATAGAACAACTTAATTTGAATAGAACGGAACGGAACGAAATGAACATAGAACAGAAACGGAATGACGTGAAAATGATAGTCTAGTAATCGCTTGCTATTTTAAACCTTTTTAGCTGTAGTCAACGACAGTCAAGTATCGAGATACGCGATTGCATCCTTGTTCGATTGAAAAAACGAGTCCAAGAAAGAGTGACTTCTTTTCGTACCATGAAATTACTAAAATATATTTCTTCTTCTTCTTTTTTTCCAGGTATACATTGCCGAAACGGCCGAACCCAACTTGCGGAGTCTTCTCATCGGAGCGCCCTTTGTCTCCTATTCGCTGGGCATTCTCATAGTATACGCCTTGGGCTCATTGCTGCACTGGAGAGCGGTGGCTTGGTGTGGAAATGTTTTACCCGTCCTTGCTGCCTTGGCCATTTTCTTCATACCCGAAAGTCCGGCCTGGTTGTTGCGTAACAAAAAACTGGACAAGGCACGAAAAGCCTTAACGTTCCTGCGCGGCAATGAGATAGTCGCCCAGAAGGAAATCAACGAAATGACCGAGCGCCTGGACAAAGAACGCGCCACCACCAAAACCAATGAGAACATCTTTCAGCTGTGCTGCCAACGTGTGGCCATCAAGCCCTTGGTTATTGTCATTGTATTTTCGTTCTTGCAAATGTTCTCGGGCACCTTCATTGTGGTCTTCTATGCCATCGACATCATTTCGGACTTTGGTGGCGACTTCGATACGAAGACCGCTGCGATTTGGACGGCCGTGGTGAGAATGCTTTGCACCGTGATTTTCTGTGTGGTCTTACTATTCATACGCAGACGTCGTATAATGCTGCTATCGGGCATCGGTTCGGGCCTAAGTTGTTTGGTGTTGAGCGTTTTCATGTATGCAAGAGTCAATGAGCCGAAGAGCGGTACCGATGTAATTGTGGCCGCTAGCTGCATACTTTCGTATATAGCCTTTAATACCGCCTTGATGGTTATGCCAGGCATCATGATTGGCGAACTCTTCCCCGCTAAGATACGTGGACGTACGGCGGGCGGGGTGTTTGCGGCCATGAATGTGGCCTTGTTTGGCTTGACCAAGGCATTTCCGATTATCAAGTCTGCCTTGAAGATGCGTGGTGTGTTCATGATGTTTGCCATTTCCAGTTTTCTGGTGTCGATCTTCATGTTTATGCTTCAGCCCGAAACTAAGGGACGCACACTGGAGCAGATTGAGGACTACTTCAATGAGAATAATTGGTTGTGGTTCAAGCGCGATAAGAGCTATAAGCAAGTGAAAAATGAGAAAAATATTACTGAAAAGGCTTAGGTTAGGTTTGATTTAAAGTTTTTTTTCTTTAAGTACTTCTTGGTACACAGGAAATGTGATAATTTCAGGAATAGTCAATCGGTGTATACAATAGCTATTCCAATCAATTGTTGACGATACTGTGCCAGAATTGGACATTTTTAAAAAATTAAATATATTGTGTAGCCAAAGGGGGTTATGGGGACTAGAAGCTCAGTAATTATTGGTTTCATATCAAGGACTGAACTCAAAAATTTACGCATTGACAGTGAAGCCTTAATACTTCATAGAGGTACAGAATAATTCCAGGTTATGGCTATTCTCAATGCCTACAATTTATAATACTTCTCAAAAAAAATACTTACATTTAAGGCCGTTCTGTTAAGCAGTTGGTTAAACTATGACTACGTTACAGTAGATTTTTCTTAATCACAATTAGAGCAACCATTGATTACAGTTAACTAAGAATTAACAGACTAGAATCTATAAAATGCCAGAGTCAAATCAAATTAAGACCAACAATTTCATATAATTTCGATGGGAAATATATTTTTGCAAATAATTATTATGTCTAGTTTCCACTACTACATTTTTGTGCCATTTTCAAAAACAGAAATGACCCGTAAAATGGCAACGATTGGCACAAATGCACATGTCAAACGTGGCCATTTTAAGGTCCATGTCTCGTTTGGAAAGTGTCACATAATGCCAATGAAAACCATGCTTTATAAGTTGTTATCGAAAGTGGAGTTGTGATGTTCTTACAATCTATGTAAGTCAACTGCCTTGGAATAATTCGCTAGAAATCGTTGAACGCTTTAAGTATATATATCTTTGAAGAAGCTCAGTTGGGTTAAAAAAACAATGTCAAACATTTCTTCTTAAAAAATGTTCGATTGAAATAAGAAATGTGTGATCGGTTAAACTACAAAATAATGGTCAGCGATTGAGCCATGGCATTGATCGAGCAATCGAGTAATCATCATTTGTGTGCCAATTTCACAGATGAGGCCTACATACTACATAGTTCTATAGTGGATCAAGGCCCTATTCCCAGTTTCTCAGTGAGTTAAATGGACTTTAAATGTCCCTGGTTTGTTATTTAAAGTGTTTTTAATATGAGAAAATGTCTATTGTGAATAGCAATCACACTTAAAGGGTGACTGAGAAACACGGCCTAAGTCCATGTGTCGAACAAAAATCCAAATTCATTATGTTGACTCAAGCAGTTAGTGGATTTAACTTTTGATTTGACGTATGTACTTGAACCACTGTAGAACTGATTTTTATTAAAAACCAATGAATGCATTTCATATAATTAAATTTATATTTTGTAAAAATTTGTTAACCTCATTTTAAGATTTAAGATGCTATAAATATGATATATGATACATATTAAAATACTATGCTTTGGTCGAATTGTAATATTTTTAGTCATACCAGTAGCTAGTTTCTTTTTTAAATAAATATATTTTATAATTAATGTTATTTAATATAAACATAAGTCTGTGTAAATATATGTGTGTATTATATGTATAACGGTGTGTTAAATTATTTTGCAGTACTAGGGGTGCGATTCTATGGATCGAAAGAATGGGTACTCGTTGGGTGGAAACTGAAACCAACAATTTTTTACAGAGCTAAGTTTTTTGCTGGAATATGGATAGTATAGTTAATAGTTAGAGCTTTACATCGAACTGAAAGTTGTGAAGAAGTTTTGAAGCAAACAAACTATTGAATTCCGCCTCAACATAACCTACTTTTAGCCAATATTGAAAAAATGTGCCCCCGCAAGATTTCGTAGCTCATCGAACAATTCCATACTGCTCTATCGATAGCAAGAGCTCTCAGCTGAAGATTTTGGACAGTTCACCTTTCCGACTAGAACAAACTTATAGAAAACCCTTCTAGTGAAGAAGTCTAATATCAACTGTCGACCAAAATTCGATACTAAAATTGAAACAGTCAGGCAATCAATCTTTTTCTTTTAAATACTCAAATTTTAACAGTGTTTAAAAAAAAAATTACTTGCAAAACCTATTAGGAAAATTCAAAAAATTGTCCGTTATTTTAAAATTGTCCACGGGCAGTTTGACAAATATGCCGTGTTCTTCAAGTTCTTCAAGAAGTTCCTGCAGTTCGGATATGTTACAGTATAACCAAGATACAAAATTACATAAAAAGTTATGCGATTGTGATCAGCAGCGTCCCTCCTGCTATCAGGCCCCGATTCATAAACCAAATGAAAGCAATGCCTGGTGTTGTCAAACAAATGGTAATCAGAGTTTAAAATTATTACATCTAACCAGTAAAAACAATGGATGTACCGCAGATCAAGCGCATCATCATTCAAACAAGTGTGAGGCCAAATGTTCCCAGAAATTCTCCAACAACTGCTGCCAGAAGTCAGCCAAGCCGAAGAGTCTTCAGTGCAAAAGAAAAGCGATCATCGAAGATTGTATGAATCGCTGCGACAGCTCTGCTCCGAACGAGAAATCCAGTCTGTACATTGGCGGTTGTGATGTGAATCGAAATTCGTTTATACTCCAATTGCATGAGAATGATTCTATTAGGAATTTTCGTGATGATAATCGTTTGACAATTGTGCCATCCGATCCGGAAATATACTTCAAAGCACCCGACAACCAAAAGCCGTATGAATTCGACTATCAGAAGATATTCGGCGGCAAAGAGGTAGACGTGAGCAATTTGAAGTTCAAGAGAGACTTTGTGGATGCTCTGCTTGGCAAAGATGTGTTATTGTTTCAAGATAATAGCCTAAGAATATTGGATTCTGATGATTCAATCAAGCATTGCATCAGCAATATTTGGAATGAACACATCGAAGCGAATAGAAAAAAGATTGATGACAATTGCATTTTGTGAGGTACTTTCAGAAGAATGAATGGAAACGGAATGTTTACACTCAAAAGGGAATAAACCATACATTTAAAAATCGGTGGAGCTTCAGAAAAATTGTAGAGAAAAAACCATCATTATCCAATTCCGTCCAACCAGGACAAAATTTTCCTAAACCAAAAAAAATATTTGTTATAAAAAAATCAAAATGAGAAAAATATAAGAAAAATAATAAATTTTTGGTTTCCCCGAAAACCTTCCCCTTAATTTGTGTTTTTTTCTTATTCTGAGACGTATTTTTATTTATTTTTATTATTATTTATTTTATTAGACATTTTTTAATTAATTCTCGTAGGGCGACATTTGCAAATGGATAATAGCATAAATGAAGACACTCCTGAAAAAGGTCAAACTAATTTTGCTTTATTTAAGTAGGTCTACTCAATCAGTCTCGTTGATTCGTTAATTGTTACTCGTTACTTTTTCGTGAGCACAGTGATGCCACATGTCATTTGACAATTTATCGAATATTATCGGATATCGAAAGAGTGATTAAATAAAAAAATAAGAATGATTACAAGAATGGTCTCAAAATGGAATGACCGTTGGTTAATGTAAATCAAAAGTAAACAGGCAGGCTAGGCCCTTAGTGAGGTCTATTTCTAACTCGATAAAATATCAAATCCTTTATTTTTTCCTGTGCGATAACACCTTACAATAATTTGAAGTCACTGATTTACTCCTATTAACTGCTGTCCAATGTTAAAATTCAAAGAATAGTCTGCACAACCAACACAAAATTCAACCATAACCAAACATTCAGGCCACTATAATGGAATTCGTGAACTTTCGTAGTTATTGTAGTTATTCTATTCCCCAGCCACGTTAATTCGTTAATGTGTTAGTTGTTATTCGTTACTTTTTCAAGTGCCTTGGGTTATAAAAAAAAATCGATTTATCGATTAAAATTTAACGAGGAGTAACGAGTAACAAAGTAACAAGGTGGCAAGCCTGATAATCTGTTAGTTGGTATAACAGCTATCAGCTGTTCAATATTTTTTCAACGAGCTAAAAGCGAAATTAAAATTTGTGGGCATACAAAAAATATAAAATTTGGGCCACTTACAAGTAAGTATTTTAAAATGTTTCCGCTTCTCTAGTGCTTTCCTGTATTTTCTAATTGGCTAATTGATTTTATTTTCAGTGGAGAGGGAGAGGGGTCAAAAGAGAAAGCGCAATCGCGAAAGGCCCCAAAAGAAGTGGTCAGACGAGGAGCACAACATTTTACTCGACTACCTACTCGAAAATGACGACATTGAGGTATTCACTTGGTTAATTCCAAATTCTGTTTACTATCTTATGCACTTGAATGTTTTCAGAATCCAACCGCTCAAATCTATTATAAAAAAATGCTGGACAAAACAAATTTAAATGTAACAAACGACATGATTAGGTGTAAGGTGCGTTATCTCAAGCAGACTTACTACAAAGCTGAAGAGTGGCGCAAGTCGGCAGACGCTGAGCTGGATGTGGGCGACGGACACACCACAATAAAAGGTAATAATTAATTTGTTATCATTACTTTGGTATTTCATATACGAATTTCTCTGCTTCTCATTTGCACATTAAGAAAAACTTCGAAGAATGTGTCCGCACTATGATCGTCTCTCTCAAATTTTTAGCAAAAAGTACAATGCGAATATGGTGGTGGGCTCTTCAACATCATTTAGTGCACCAGATTTTACTTGCAGCACTGAAATCACAATGGCAGACTTCGACGTTGGTCTATTGGACGAAGATGTCTTGCCTTCTGTGGCCGTAGAGACTGAGATGCTGGAGTCATCCTCATCATCATCGTTTTCACACCATTCGGTTAAAATGGAAGAATCGACCACACCAGCAGTCCTGCCGAAAAGAAGCCTGAGTGAGATTGATGGAATCCGAAAAAAGCGTGACTTTTTCCTCGAAAGACGACTTTGTATGGAACAAGAAAGGCTTGACTTGGAGAAGAGAAGATTGGAGATAGAAAGCGAGAGGATGCATAAAGATTTTGAAATAAGGAAATTGGAATTGGAACAAAAAGAGAGGCTCGTAAAGGGTATTCTCCACCAGATATCCGTGTTGGCTCAACACATTTGCAAACCATAAGGAACCCTCTTTTTATTCTAAAAGAGGAAACAATTCTGAAAATTTTGTATCTGGAAGCCGTTAGAGTAACTTTAAAACTTCGAATAATTAAAAAATTAAAGCAATATTTTGGAATTTCATATTTGTTGAATTTATAATTTGCTTCGCCAAATTGTTATAACGCTAAATATGAAAGATTTCACTGAAAAAATTTAAAAAAGAGTATTTTTTATTTACTTGATTTTAATATTAAATAAAAACAACATGTTCTCACTGAGCTACTTTTTGTGTGATTTTATATTAGTGCACTGCTCTTTGTAGTCTAAAAAAAAATCACTTCTTTCACTGGGGTCATGAAAAAAAGTACAAGTGGCAACTCTCTCAGTCAAATTCAACAAACTGCATTTGTCTGACAAATTTTTGTCAATTTGCAATCAGCTTGTTCAAAAAAGTAAACAAAATTAAATTAAGACTTCATTAATTGAAGACTTCATTAATTACAAAATGGAAAATAACAATACTGGTACGTAGACAACGAGTGTTGGTCCAGTTTTGAATGCAAAAAGCATTTGAGAAGTATTTATTCACACCGCTTAATGATAGATTTTTAAATCTTGTTGCCCTTTTTTAAAACAAACGCCAATTTCAGAAACCTTCGTACTTCAAAACGAGGAAATTCCACAAGCCTGGGCAGAGAATAATCGAAATGAGGACTCTGTATAGAAATGAAAAGAGAAACCGATCTCTGGAGACCAAGATGCAATAAAACGAAACAACCGGCACAGTTAAAGGTTAAAAATTGACCAAATGCAAATGTGCAACGCGAACCAATTCCAATTCCACTAACTCCAGAAGAAGCCCTGACGTTTTTGGTTGAAACAATTTTAGTAAAGAACAATATATGAACATCAGGCGTGAAAGCAAAAAAAGGAACTGCAATATTTATCCGACATAATAAAACTCGAATGTGGAAAAACTCGAGAGTGGAGAATCTAAACCGCGACACATTGCCAGACCCCCTTGATATATAAAGAATTTCCATATCCAAATTGCCAACAGTACGAGAATTCACGAAATTTTCTTAAAAATTAAATATTTAATTTATACGAAAAAAAACAAGCTTCTTTGTCCAAATAAATGTGTAAATCTACAATATTCTACAAACAGTTGCACATTTTATCATATCAAAACTACTTGATATTTATCCATTCTCTATTTTTCATGTACAAGTTTTATCTCATATCGAAATAACATTGCAAAAATATCCAATTTAATACGTTTCCCTATCGAGAGAAAAATTGTACTGTATTCAATAAGTAAGTACTTGACAATAGCACATCTACTTTCACTACACAAAATTTTATAATTAAAATTTTCACATGGAATTTATATTATTTTCGTTGTTTTGCTACGTTTTATTTAAGAAAATTTTGTTTTTAAAATAAATTTTTGCAATCAAATCCTCCATCATGAGTTTATTCCAACGTCTTCTTGTGTCCATGGGTGAACAGCCGCATCGTAACCCAATATCGATTACGAAGGAGGTTGCACAAAAAATCGAACGCGATGACAAGCTAATCAACCAGTTTATACTGCAAAAAGATGTGCCCGCTTGGTTTCGTGGCACCTCGAAAATTCAAAATAAGGCAGCCAATAAGCTCCTTCATTCCATACGCGACGACATCGAACAGCACACCTCGCATCGCGTACGCTTGTGCCTAGTTTCGATTGGCATCGACCCAATGGTTGGCAATAAGGATTTGAGAGTATTAATGCGTCTGAGTCGTGGCAATGATTTAGCCTTTCTGTGGTTCCTGCTCGAGCTGCACTATGCCACGCCCGGTGAGCAGTACACGTTGAACGAACAATTGCTCATGTCGATGATAGCCCATTTGGATATGATAGCCACATTGCGTGAATTAGATCGCATAATGCCGCCACCGCAACTGCCGAAAAGGGAAATTGAGAGGCAGCGGCGTTTAAAGAAGCAGAAGCTATTAAAGTTAAAGAAGAGCACCGCAAAAAAACCGAAAGACACACAGCGACTGCCATACTTTGAGGCACTGGTACAGGCACGACCCTATGGCAAGTCGCTGATGACATCAATGCCCGATTTTAAAGTATGTCTGGGAACATATGAAAAATACAAAAATCCCTGTTATGTGGTCCAAAACGAAGGTAATCGTTGGTATGCGTATCACACGTTTGAAACGGGCAAGCGCATAGTCCAGGCAATACTCAATGATGTGATTCAGAATATTTTCAACGTGGAAACATCTAAGCGGTCAACCGAAATTCTGTGTGAACGTCACAAGGTTATGAAGCAACTGGAAGAGTTACGCCAGCACGAATTGAACATTAGGGCCAGAGATCGCTGGCTGGATTATTGCAATGTAACTAAGAAGCCCAAAGAGGTAAAATGTAGCACTTAGTCACGAATTGGAACTGTTTGATGTCTTCCTTCACTCTCTAGGCCAGTCGCAAGCGAGTCGTGAACAAACTCGAATGTGAAATTGCCAAATATGCCGATCGTCTTCGTAAAATGGACAACATAACTTGCTTACAGCGTGGCGTCCATGTATTAGCCGGTTCCAGTGATTACGACTTTATACACTCGAACTCAGCTGGCAGTTACGGTAGACAATCATGTTCGAGTGATAACGACTTAGTTACCGTAGATGAACAAAGAAATCAATTATCAGATCTTTGCTGTGGCAGTTGGATGACGGTAATCAGTAGTAAGGACAGAATAGAAGAGACTAGCAAGGAACAAGGCGAAAGTGATAATTGTGTAGGGGAGGCAGTTGGACTAAGTGATAAAAGTCCACCTAAAATGACCACCCATTGCAGTGGAGAATCCTCGAAGCAACAAACAAAACAGTCAACACAAGAACGACGCAACTGGCGGCACAGTTCAATGTCAATGCGTAAAGGCTCGACCGATTTACATGAATTTGGCCACACAGTTTATGATTATGGTCACAGCGACAAATTGACACCATCACAGACATACTTTGCGGCACCCTCCGACCATTGCCCTTATCAGTTCAACTATCATAAAATCTTCGAATTCAAAGAGAACAATTCGAATGCTTTGGAAACAAGGAAAATCTATGGTGAGGCTTTGATTGACAACGTTGAAGTTTTAAAGAAATTTCAAAACAATAAAATGACTGTGGACGATGCGGTCAAGCAGTGCACCAACACAATTTGGAGCGATCAAATGATAATTGGTCACACTCAAGAAGATTCGCCTGCGAATGTAGAGGCTACCACCAACCAACCTGTACTGAGCTTCAGTCAGGACTTTTACGATCCTGATGATAAGAAACTAATGTCACAAATGCTCAAGGAAGGCCTTGCGCATCTAGCTAAAAATCGCCACTTTGTATTGGCCTCAATGCCTGAAGCATATAAATTGCCCGTCCTACGCGAATGGATTATGTTACGCTATGGCAAGATGTATTCAAGTACGGAGCGTTACAACTCATTCCATGTCTCGGAACAGATATTTAAATCATTGGAAAAGTTGACAGAGTTTGTGCCTACGCCGCATTCAAAGAATACAGGCAAGGGGATATTTGTGGATTACTCATGTCGCGACTATATGCGGAAGAGGGTAATTACATAAATACCTCTTTTTTATTGGCACTTGGTGCGACTAGAATGTCGTGCTTGTCATTTTATTCCAGCTCACGCTGGCATCAGTATACTCAACAGTTAGTCCTACATACAAATTTTGTGTACCTAATTTCATTTCAGGCCGCCGAGATAAAAGCCGATTACTATAAACGCTTGAACGCCAATACTCTGGAACAGGTGCGGATTTTCTGGTTTGCTATGCGCGCCTACCTATGCTCAAACGGTCCACCGAGAAATACCTACTTTGCGTATATGCCCTCGCGGCTTTCCGATATATATCGCTTCCGTCTGTGGAAAACAGATGAATGTAGAGATTTCAAATCCATTAGGGCAGGGGCGGCAATTCATGCTAATAAAAAATAATTCATATTCAATGTAATAATGGTAATAAAATTTGTTTGTGAATTTAAAGGGAAAAAAATTGTCTTGGTTTTTATATTTCAAATGTGAGAGAATACTTGAGACATTTTAATATCCATTGATATCATGGTCCCAATTTCTTCTTTTTTTAAACTCAATTTCACTGAAATCTCTACAAACTTGGTATAGAGGAATTTTTGGGGTTAAAGGCATCTTCTGATAGTTTTCAGCAGCGGATATGTTTCGCCCGACACACCGTTGAAATCGTCCGTTTCAATCGACCATACCATTGCCCCACCTAGACCTGCCCTTTCGGCGAAATCCATTTTCAATTTAATGCTCCTCTTATTATCAAAGCCAACCCATTGATTGTCTTTATGGGCATATGGCATGTTCCGAGTCCCATTCCATATTCCAGCTATTCATATTCTCGCATATCTCATTGTAGCCCAAACTGCCAAACTGGCGCGTAAATGGTCCCGGTGAACCCGGACCAGTGCTCCTGGATCCAGGAGCTACATCTTGGTTATTGGCCAATTGAAAGGAGCGTCCGTAAAAGCCAACGCCAAGTACGAGCTTCGATGGACGAGCACCTTTAAGAAAAGTGTTTAGTTTTAATATTATCAAAAATATACATTTTTAAATGCAAAATTTGACAAATATAGTAAGGGTATTCATTTGAAGTGGGAAACCCCTCGAAAACAGTTACTTAAAAGAACTGTCAAATTGCATATGTTTTGACTGCTCATCTGCACAACTGAATCGTTTCCGATTTAAATGAATCGCCCTAATGATAATTTACCATTCTTCTGCCAGCATTCAATGGAATCTACCACATTGTTTTTGTTAGCACTATGAAGTGGCGCATTGAAGCCCAGAACGCCGTCGGCAGATGTGGCAAAGTCATAAGTCATGACATTAATATAATCGACATATCTGCGCAGGATACTCCCAAGCCAGGTCCAAACCATCAAAGCCATGTTTACGTAAAAACTGCACAACAGATGAAATAAATTTGGAACGCCTTTCGGAGTTCGCAGCCATGGCTGAGAATTTTTCCGAACCCTCATTCCAACCGCCCACTGCAGCGATTACTTTCAGCCTAGGATTCAAACGCTTTAACAACATTGTCTTACGTATCATGCCTACAAAAAAATGCATCAAATATCAATTATGTATATGAAATCAAATTGTCTGTAAGAAATCTAAAAGTACTTACCCAATCCTTGGTCATAATCCAAATATTCGTCCAATGACTTGATTTCATCATTTAACGAGATGCCAAAAAATGAGTAAGTAACGTGTGTACACAATTGTGGATCGATGTTGCTAGCCAGGAACTTTCCGTTGCCCGTGCGATATGCGGCCCACGCACCATAATAGCAATTAATAACTGCAATGTAAATTTAATAATAATTTGGTTATATTAATAATTATAATATATTTTGCTAATTTAAGTGCAACGAACTTGTCATAATGGAGGAACTGGAGTTGTGGAGTAAAAAGACGCACAAAAAGGATTATTTCATTTGAAGTGGGAAACCCCTCGAAATGAATCACCCTATTATTGTTTTGATAATCCTAACGGATTATTTAAAAAAGACCACTACTTAACCGTAACCACCAAAGTCAACTGACAACTGATAAAGATCCCTTAAAAAGCTCGTTGTATTATACTCCAAAACAGTTATGGGGAGCACACTTTCACACTTCCGCCTGTATTGCTCGTCTGTGTACAATTCAGTGATAAAGCGAAGAAACGTTCTCTCTTATTTTTGCTGATTAAATTCTGTGCACAAAAATATATTTGCTGCGCTTTTTCCATTTCAATTCGAACGTAGTAAAAATTTGCTTTTAGATATCTGAAAAATACTGCTTGTATAGCCTAGAGTGTAGGCGTCGGCTTCACATTGCAAAGGTTGTTGCTTCGAGCCCCGGAGAATTCAATTGAAATTTTTATAAATACAAAAAGTTTTAAAAAGTAATTTATAGAAATGAGAGAGAGATAAGAGAAAACAATTCGAATAATATTTTTGCTTAAACTCAACTGACTACTGCCTAGGACATCCCCATGTTCAAATAGTGAGTTCGTAATATAGAAAATAGTGCCTTTATAGTTTGTACTGACTATTAAATAACTAGTTTATAGTTAGAAAAAAATGGGTTCAATTTCCGACAGGGATATTGCTTACTTTGACGCAGTAAGCAAAAAATTTATTTTTGAAATACTTTGCTTACTTTAAAGCATTTTAGAAAATACTTAGAGCACAGTTTACCGCGTCAAAGTATTCGTGTCACTATACCGTCATATTTCTGCCTTTTCAATGCTTTGAATACTTCCTTTGCTTCAAATTGCTTTGTAAAGTCGGAAACACCTCGGAAGCGCTCGTTTGTGCAAATTACCAATTCAGTAAGACGATTCATATAAAATAGACGTGTATGTTTGTCGCGAGTGGACACTAAAACTACTGCACCGATTTTCACCAAAATTTATATATTTCTATGGGTCGTGAGGTTGGATAGGTTTTGACACGACCAAAAGTATAAAGTAAATACGTATTTCTCTCACATTTTTGCAGACACTTTTTTTTGGTCGTGAGTCGTGTTGTAGGATTGGATTTGACACGCCCACTTTTATCGCCCACAAGTTAGTAAAAACTGCTATTTCTCAGACGTTCTTGATCAGAATTAAATGAAATTTGCCATAAACATACTATAAGACCCAGGCCATAATCTGGTCTACAAATGGCCGGGATTAGAAAATGGGGCGTGTCACCGCCCATACAAGTCAATATTTGAAAATGCTGTAACAAGGCTCCCATTCAATGTTTTCCAACGAAATTTGGCAAATGGTTTCATGGTTTCAACTCTAAACTAAATGCAACACATCGGCGTAATTGGAGAAAGGGGTGTGGCACCGCCCATACAATTCAATACTTCAAAGTGCCATTCTTGGGCTCCCATTGAATATTCTATGCTTTCAATGCGACATATTGGAATTGGACAGCGGGGCATGGCACATCCCATACAATTCAATATTTCAAAAAAGGTCATTCATTTGTTATGACCTTTAAGGCAAAGAACTTATTTAGGGCCAGCAAAGCGGACCGGGTCCATTTAGCGATACCAGCCACAACAAAGAAAATAAAACACAACCGAGAACGAAAATTTGTTATCATACCCAGCGAAAACAGTCTCAAAGGTTTCTCGAGTCGGTAATAACATTAAAAAAATGTCAAAAAAAAAACCAAATGATTTATTAAACTGCGACATCTAGTAAAAGTTGTTTGACGCCATTCATTTGGAAAAAAATGGGTTTGTTACTTTAACAAAATTAAAATTTGTACGCAAAGAAAAAATTATAACATGGTAAACAGTCATTTAGCCACGCTGAACACGATGGCGTCCTCAGTTTTTCTCCAGCACATCATTATTTCTTTATCGCATTTTTTTTTAAACTAATTTTTTTATAAAAAAAAAATGCCTATATTTGTAATACTTACCAAGATGTGCATATTTCACATTCTGAAACGAAATTTTTGTATTAATTTTTTTTTAGTGTAAGTAGTGTACTTTCTAGAAGTTTGGGTTTCAAGTGATTTAACCACCTAAAAATAAACCAAGGTTTTTTAAAGAAAGATTTCTGCTCTAGCGATAACCGTTAGTGAAAAATATCCAAAAATCTTGTGAAAATTTTTTGTTTTTTTATAACAATAAAAGCAATTAATTCAATAACGCAGTCACTTTTTTCTTGAATTTGTGTTACCACTTTTTTGGGTTTTTTTTCCGAATTTTCATCTCACCTCACATCGATTGAAACTATATAAAGTATCAAGTTATAGAAAAAAAAACGCTTCACAATTTTTATTTCGTCACGTTGCACGTATCTCCATTTTCACATTTGAGTTCCTTATCGTTAAACTAACGTTTAACAAACCAAAAAAATAAGCAAAAAAAAAATCCAAAATTAATTCACAAATTCAGAGTAACTGGAAACATAAAAAAAATTAAAGAAAAAGCCACTATCCTTTTCACTTCTTCTTGGTCAACGTGTAGGTCTTATCCAACGGCGACAAGGACAATTTCATGTCCATTTGTGAGGCCAACGCATCCACTGAATCGATTTCCGTTCCCGTTAGGCCGGGCGGAAGTTTTAAGTCGGACACGCTCACATTTTCCTTAAAGGACTGCAGCAATGCAATCATCTCCTTTTCGAATGCATTTTTCGTTTCAAGATTGTCGGCTGCCTGCGTGGATTCCGAGGTGGGCTTGATCATGCCCATTGCTTTGGTCCAAATGTCCTTTTCCTGTTCGCGATAGCGGCTGTAGCGCTCTTCGAGTGTTTTCATCTCTCTATTAATGTCCATATTTTGCGGTTCCATGCGCTGGGCCCGCGTGAGTACAGTGCGTGCTCGGGAATATTCACCTGTAGGGAAAGTAACGGAATGTAAGTAATTGAAAGAAAAAAAAAATCACTTTTTCAAACAACCCAGCATGAGCAGGGCGCGTCCCTCCTGAAATAAAGCCTTGCACGAGGGTCTATTATCCGTCAGGCGGCGTATCTCCCTGGCCATTATGCACGTCTTGGTCGGCGCCTTCACTTTGATATAGCACACAGCCAGATTTGTGTACAGCTTCAGCAGAAACGCCGACTGTTCGTTCTGCTCCTCCTCGTTCGCCAGACGGCAAAAGTTCAGCACGTCCACGGCCTTCTCGAAGGCCCGGCAAGCATTCCTGTACAAGCCTTGGCCAAAGAAGTCCAAGCCCTTCAGGTGGATCTCCTTCACCTTGTCAATGACAATGGCATACTTGTTGCGGTCCTCTTCGGCCACTTGTTGATCGGCGTCCACATCGCCCACCCGATTGAAGGACACCAACTCGATTATGAAGAGGCCATCAGCGCGTGGCTTCACTCGCGGCGGACAGCCCATTTCACGGAAGAGCAACTCGTATGAGATCACAAACTGTGCCTGCTCGCCGCAATGCATTGTGCGCACGGCCGCCTCTAGGCCCTCGATCACATCATTGCGACCCGTATAGAACTTGAACGAGGAGCCGCGCAGGAAGGACGAATCAAAGGGAGCGCCCTCACCCTCCCAGTAGGCATTGTAGCGTATGCAAACGCGCGCATTCAAGGGCACTTGGCCGTCGCCCTGCTTGCCGGCCACTGTGATTTTCTTGTGGATATACTCGCTCACCTCGGTCATATGCAGTTTTAGTTCTTCGAAGGGTTTCGTCCAGGGTGAAACGAGCGCTTCGCGATCCACTGAATTGTCCGGGTCGTTGTCATCATCGTCGGAGCCCACGTTCAGCTCTTCGAAAATGTCGTTGGTAAAGCCCTCGTCGAAGTTGGTGTTTATTTCGAAGCTTGTTCCGCTGCCAATGAGATCGCTGGGGAAATGGAAATAGCCTTAACACATTTTCCAATTCGAAATGGTTTCCGCGGCTCTTACCTCAATGAAAGCGGATCTTTCAGGAAATTGCAACTGGTTGGTATTGCATCGTTTTCCATGTTTGTAGTAATTAAATTGAAAACGTAGAAAATGTGGAAACTCTAGGAATCGCTGAGTTTACAGTTATTAGCTTTATACAAAAAAAATGCCGCTACTTTGATATCAAATTGCGATTTTCTGAAGTGTGTTTTCTGTAAACAATTCAAGCAACGTTGCCCCTTTGGTAAAAATGTTAAAATACTTTAGGGAATTATAAAATTTGTTAAAGTCAAAACACACTATCATGAAAAAATCACATGGAAAGGCCGTTTTAGAATTTACACCAGTATGAATATAAGTTCTCTGTTTACACTTGATTAGGACTCGAATAATATAAAAACCATTTAAATGAAAACCCATGTTTGCACGAATATTATCCGGATAATGAAATTCGACTAGTCGCTCAACTTCGACTATTCGAATACCCGTTCAATTTCGGTTAACCGAATAAGCGTTCACATGCGATGACCCATTTCTAGGTTTTTGAGTGAGTTTTCGGTGAAAAGTTTCAATGTCGTTTTCACAACCCCAGTTCTTATCCGCCCTTTATCATGAGCATGATAGTGTAAATTGGCTCTAAAAAATCTAAACATGATATAAATCTTACAAATCTGGCAACCGGGATCTGCGTTGATTTTGAACATTTTGTAGTAGTGACCCTTTACATATATTTATAGCGCGAAAATAAACTTTGAAAAAATGTCACAAAGTGAAGACGAGCCATTCATCGAAAAGGGATTCGCCAGATTTGTGGTAAGTCCAAAAATGTGCGACACTTGAATCCGTAATAAGTGGCAATGTTCTTTTTGAATTTTGAAGGAGCCCGTCGATGAAGGCCTGGATACAGTAATTCCCGAGGAAGACCTCGTCACGCTGTGCCTGCGCGTACCATGTCACGTAAATTTGGGTTGGTATAACATAGTGAACGACTACAAGGAGCAATTCGCGAAACAAGGACGTCTGCAGGATAAGAACGAAACACAGGCGCGACAATTAATAATGAAGGGTGTCCGACGCCACCTAAGTAAGTGGCCATCGCCGTATCCGGACGCCGCGATAGAGAAACAACATAAATGTGAGTGGCGTCAGCGAAAGATGTATAATGTACACATTTTAGAAGTGTGGAAATATCAAGAAGCGAAGGCGGCGAAAGAGCGGGAGCAATTGAGGGGCCCCCACGATAATGCTGATGTAGTGGAAGTTTTCGAATCAGAGGACACGAATGTAGTAGCCGTCGATGTGAACAGTCAGTTCGAAACTGAAGCGAAGGCGGCGAAAGAGCGGGAGCAATTGGGGGGCCCCCACGATAATGCTGATGCTGTGGAATCACAGGACTCGAATGTAGTAGCCAATTGGGTCGACGTAAACAGTCAGTCCTTAACTGTGAATACGGAATCATTGTGTGTCAACACAGAGTCGCAGAGCTCGAACCCGACACCAAAAAATTCCGATGTGTTTTACGAAGATTTCGATGCTTTCATTCCGGCAACCTCCACACAAGAGTAAATGCCGGCCGAGTGAATTTGCGAATTGTTGGTGTGAAGGAAGATCCGCCCTTTGTATTTATTTAAATGAATTTTTTGAATTAATAAATTTTCTGTTAACAAAAAAAACGGTAAAATGATGTTATGACTTTTGTTTTTTTTTTGTTTGTAGGAGTTCAAAGGAAGACCTTTACAAAAGACCGTCAATGGTTGAATTAGAATAAGTGTCATACGGGAAATCCAAAGAGATTTGTTTCCACGAATATCTCGTAAACGGTGTATTACGATGCATCATTTTGAACAGAATTACACCGATTACTATTGAAGCAACAAGTTTTTCGTAAAGTTGATAGCTTGTATTATATAACGGGTCAAAGTTGTGTAAATCTGGTTTTTGAATGCACATTGACAAGACTTATTATCACGTAAAGAAAAAGACACCAAGAAATTTGTGATTTTTTAAAAATTTTGTTTTAAAAAAGTTGAAAGACTTTAATCCTGCACAAAAGGCACTCAAGAATACATAAATATCATTAATAAAAAACATTTAAAAGCAATTCCTAATATATAAAAAAAATACCGCTGTATTTTTATGAACTAAAAAACCAACATGCAATTATTATGGGTACACAGATTTCAACGAAACCCTCAGGTTTGTGAAAAATATGTGGAAGTATGATGAATACAATTTTACAGTCTACAATTTCGACTTGAGCGCCTTCATGAGCTTCTCCAGTTTCATGGCCTTTTGCAGATCACCGCTGATTTTCAATTTGCCCGTCATAAAGGCCGGTGCCGGCTTCAATTTGCCCGCAAACATATCGAAGAAGTTTTGGGTTTTCATGGTAAGAGTAGCATCGGGCGCTGTGCTGGGTTCACCATTACCGCACGAGCCGCTGCCCGACTTCAAGTCCAAGAACCAGGTGCCCTTCTCGTCGCCCTCAATGTTGAACTGATAGACGGCTTGTGTCTTTGAAACGATCTCGGGCGAGAGTAACAATTCAATTTGCTCAAAGATCAAAGGAATCTTGGCCTTGCCTTTGCTGGCCGGCGCAGACGATTCCGACGAACTGGGAATAGCATTGAGTTCGCCGCCATCCTTGGGATCCAGGAAGAAATCATCCATAAGCTTATCAGCGCACGACGGGTCGCAGGCGTATTGCTTCAGATCCTTGACACCCGCTTCTGTGAGTACTTCGTCGTCAATGAAAAAGTTGCCCGTACTGTGGCGGGGTTCGCGTATGAGCACTGCATAGGCGGCATCGGCCATAATCTCGGGCTTGCGTGACCACTTCATGCTGTCCGGACCGGTCAGCATCTCGATGGCTGCAGTGTGAATGGCCGTACGAGGCCACAGGGCATTCACGGTAATGCCGCGATCGCGGAACTCATGAGCCATACCCAGCACACACATGGACATGCCGTACTTGGCCATCGTATAGGCAACGTGAGGACCAAACCACTTCGGACTCAAATTCAGAGGAGGCGAAATGTTCAGTATATGGCCATGGTTGCTCTGCAGCAGATGCGGCATGCACTCCTTCGAAACCAGGAAGGTGCCGCGTGTATTGATGCTGTGCATCAGATCGTAACGCTTCATGTCGGTTCCTTGCGTGCCCGTCAGCGAAATGGCACTGGCATTGTTCACCAAGATATCAATGCCACCGAATTTGGCAACTGCCTCGGCCACAGCCTGGCGTACCTGAGCCTCATCGCGGACATCCACAATGCAGGGATGAGCGCGTCCGCCGGCCTTCTCAACCTCCTCCGCAGCCGAATAAATGGTGCCGGGCAGCTTAGGATGGGGTTCAGCGGTCTTAGCAGCTATAATAATGTTGGCTCCATCGCGTGCTGCCTTCAGGGCAATCGCTTTACCAATGCCGCGCGAAGCACCCGTAATAAAGAGGGTGCGTCCGGCTAATTTTCCTGTGTTGATCATCTTTATGGCTCTGCTCCTGTTTTGCGGCTATGCGTCCGTCCTAAAATACTTTCAATTGAAAACTGTTGCACTCAAAAGACGTTTGGCGAGCAGCAAAAGTCAAATTAATACGGACGGCGTAAGAGAAAGTCCAAAGTGCAGAAGACTTGATTGGTACAAGAATTGAAAAACAACGAACGAAAGCTTCAGACTCTGTCGACGTCGACTGAGCTGTAGACGTCACAGACTGATCTACAACAACAATATAAACATTCAGAGATAACTACACAAACAAAAAAAAACAATAAAAATATATGTCAACACAGAGTTGCATTGACTGAAACTAATAGTACACAATGAAAGTATTTATGTTTACGTTTTTTTACGTCAAATTTTACAAGTCAAACATTTTACGCGTTAAATTTTACATCAAAATTAATAAAACTTTACGGTTACTTTGAAATTCCTTGAAAAAAATGTTGTAATGGATGAAATTGTATTATTGGCTAATTGAGATCGGTTCTTTTGTATAAAATAAGTAAGAAAAATCACATTTTAGAGATTATCGTAAGACCGCTCTAAAGCATCGATATGAAAATTTAAAAAATCTATTTAAGAAACTACTTTTTAGATTTAATCACCCTTAGGTAGATTTCTTTCATTCAATTTTATTTTTTGGAAGTTTTTCTCTCTTGTGAAAATGATTTTTTGGCCCACTGTAGTACGAATTTTTTAGAAACTTTTAATTTTGGGAAATTTCCTTCTTTTGAAAAATAGTTTTTGCCTACTGTTGTAGTTTTTTTTTAGAATATTTTATTTTGTTTTAAAAATTATCTTTGCTCTACTGCTGAACGGATTTTTTTAAATTTTTTCGGTTGTGTTTGTTGATTTTTTACTGAGCAATAAAGGGTCATTTTGGTTAATGATATGATTATGATTCAAGTCTAATAATTATTCAAATAATTTAATATTTTTTAAAAATTTCGCTTAACTTTGCAACTTTCTTTAGAAAAATAAAAAACTTTTTTTTTTATTGATTTCACCAAAATTTTAATCAAATTTCTGTGTGTATGTAACGGTTTCAATGATTCATATATATAAGGTCAACGTGCTTACTTGACACTTGGACATAAAAATATATAAAAACACAGAAGAAAAAAACGGAATGCTGCTGATATAATTTGGCATGAGAAATGATAAGATAATATCAAATTAGTAACTAAAATATTCAATTTAATTAAATTCAATGTTTTACCATGGGAATTCAGGCTAACAGTAAAATACTATTTTAAATTCTAAACGATTTCAATTGAACTAAATTTGCATCAAATGAGCGCCCAAAATAAAAGGTTTCAATATAAAAACAACGTAGGATGCTTTATGTGGCTGACGTTCACTTCTTGCCCAGCAGCTTGTTCATATCCTTATTCTGCTTGCTCATCTTCAAGTCGACGTCTTCGATCTTGTAGTTCATATTGTCGAGCAGTTCATTTTGCGATTCGATTTCCGAGCCCATGTCCGTGGCCAGACCCTTCAAACGTGACAAATTACCGCACATCTCTTCCAAGTTAGCCTCCAGTTGCGATTCGAACGGATTGTTGCGGCGCTGCTGCTGAAGCTGCTCGCGCTCTTGGTAGCCGCTGGCATTATCGCGTAAACGACTGATAGGATGATTGTCGTAACGTTCCGCTGGAGACATAACTGGCTTCACAGTGCTTACTGTGGCAGTGGTGGTGTTGGTGTTGCTGTCGTCCTGCGACAGATTACTGCCGCTTGGCGAACCAGCGAACTGCGACGATGGCTGAGCCTCGCCGCCACGATTGCCGGACAAGTAATTTTTCAACCCGCCAAAGACACTCTTCAGGCCGTTCAAGTGACGCTGACTGAAGCGTAGCGTGGAATTGATTTCGTCCAGTTGGCGTGAAGTGTTCTCCAATTGTTCGCGTTGCTTGGCCAATTCGAAGGCAGTGGCCTTGCCCACTTCTTCCGTCTCGTAGAGAAGGCCTACAAAAAGCAATTGAGAGACAAATGTATTCCAGCTGTACCCCCTTCTTTCACCCACTTACCCAAACTTTTCTGGGACGACTCCAAGGTGCGCTCTTCGATTTGGCGTCGTTTCTGCGCATACATTTGCTGCTGGTCTTCAAAAGGGTTAGTACTGCGACCAGCCGCCCCCGCCCCCATACTCATATTGCTGCCGTGTCCAGATACGCTGCTATTGGTGCGCGAGTTGCCCAAGAAAATGTCGTCGTCGATGTCGTCCACGAAGTCATCGAGACCAACACTTCCGTTGTTGAAATCAAAGTGATTATTCACTGGGCGCAGATAGTCATCAGCCATATTGAAATGTTGGAGCCACCGAAGCTGCGATAAATTACTACGTACGTTGTATAGTTTTTGTTTTTCCGTCCGTTTTGTACTTTATCGTTTAAATTTTTACTCTTTATTATTGTTTGTTATTCGAATAAAAAATTATACACTAAAATTTTTTATAAATAGTAAAAAAGTTTTTAATTTTTCGTGTTAACAAATACTTTTCCTTTTGTCTGGGTATAAAATACTCCCCTCTTTCATTCGTTTTCTTTTTCTTTTGTTTTGCAATTTGCAAGAAGTCATAAGTCAGTGTTGTCAAATTGATTAAAAATGCCCTCAGTGTTGCCATTTCATCATTTGGAAGTAGCCAAATTCGATTTTCGATTTTTAATGAATCTGTTTTTTTTTAAACAGGAAAACAAACAAAAGGAAAAAGAATAAGAATTTGATTAGGCAAACACAAAAAAAAAAAACTCCTTTGGAAAAACTTTTTAACTAATATTAGTTTAAAAAAATATTTACAACAAAAAAAAACAAAATTATTAGTTTCCCTGATATTCTCTCCGTTTTTGTATGTCTTTCATTTCAAAGCTCGTTTTTATTTTATTTTATTTTTTGTAATTAATTTTTTGTGAAGAACCCAAAAACAAAATTTTGTGCAGTTCATAAGCTACGGTAGGATTAGGCAAATATTTGCCCAAATAAACATAGATATTTTTAAAATCAACTAAAATCGTATGTGACTGAACCAATATATATTCTTGATCAGCATCACCTTCTGAGTCGATTTAGACTTGTCCGTCCGCACGATAGCGATCGCAGTTTTGGAACTTTTTCTCTTCAATACTGAGATCGAGAATTAGCCAAATCGGACAAAAACTGGGCGTGGTTCCCATATACGAAAAAATTTCAACATTTTCTAAGTCTTTTTTATTGCTGTATTCGATTCGAAATGTTTAGAAATGGATTTTTAACATGGTCCGAGCTTCTAAACCCACAAATAAATGGGGTCTTGAAAAAAAATGTTTTTTTGTGGATTGGTTTGTACATTTTTTGAAACGGATTTTGAACGTGGTTTTAGTCTCTAAAAACCACCTATAAATGGCTCAAAATGGGGTTTTGAGACCAAATTTAATGTTCGAGGTACTTCTAAATGGGTCATACTGTGTGGGGATATTTCAGCTTCGGCATAGCCGACAATAGTCCACTCTCTAGTATTTCCTTTTTTTTTTTGGGAAGAGATAAGACAAATTCCTTTGGGCTACTCAAATAGAATAGAATAGCTATGCTCGTTTTGTTTTTGTTTGGTACTTAGGCCCAATGGACTTACAACCCTCAACTGACGTTATGGATAACGCATTTGAGAACGCCATTGTTTTTGGCGTCTACCTATAAGAACAACGTACTTTGGTTTTTGGAGTAAACTCTTGTTAGATAGTGTTATTGCTCATGGCCCAATCTATGACGACTGGTGGATACCCTCATTATCTTACTGCGTAATATTTTTTTTTTGTCTTTTCATTGAAATTTACTCTATTCATTATTTGATCAATTACACCGTGTGAGCAATTTATATTTTCAAATAACTAGAAGCGAATACATTACCAATATGCTTATACAGTAAAGCTTCATTTCGTTGATTTGCTATTCATTGAAAACTCCTTCGATTACCTCGAGTAATGTATTCTCCACTTAACTGCTGGTATGTTTGAATTTTCGATTTTGCAATTTCGTTCTCCTGAACAAATATATTTTTTGAGATGTGCCAGTTCCTTTCCCAACTATATGAAAAAACCCCAACTAATAACGAAATAACAAACCCTTTGTGAATACCACTATTATTTAATTTTTTTTTAATGACAACCAAATACATCAAAATTCATTTACTTAAGTTTATGTATTTTATTTAAAAACGAAAGAGGTGCATACATTTTAAATTTAAATAAATATGCTTTCCGAAGCGGAAAGAGGTGAACAATTTCATTTTGCTATAAACTATAAATTAAAGAAAAGCAACTAAGGTATTAATCAGAACCAACAAAGTAGAAGCGTTTAACAACAAAAGTTGTGTTACAATATTATTAGTGTTTTTTTCCTTTTTGTTAGTGAATTCTGTTTGTTTGTTTTTTTCAAGATTTTAATTGTTGTTGCTTTTACATAGGTCCAAAGTTTTATACGTTGCGCGCTTTAGGGCAAATAAGCATAAAGCAAACGAAGTCAATGTGGTGGTTTTTTATTTTGTTTACATTTTTTTCTCTTTTTTTTTTTTTTGGAAGTAGCGTTGAGGAGTGCAATTTTTGTCATCTATGAAATCCCAAGCTGGGTATTCACAAAGCACAAGCACAAAGCTTTCAGCATGACGTGTGAATTGTGTGGCTTTGGTTTTCCAATATTGCTAACGTTTTTGTGTTGTTTTCAAACTAAATTTCGCTATAATCAACACACGTTGCACTCGCACTCCACATACACACACACACACACACAACACATAATCACTCTTACAATGAAGTACATTTGAAATTTTTCAATGAAACATGTTATTTTTTAATATATGTATATATGTACATTAGGGTGTCCGGTAATTTTTTTGATGAATTTTCGGGCTATACCAGGACCATAGAGTTAGACGAGGTGCCGCAAGAATTAATGAAATTGTGGAAATTTCGCTTAATCAACGGACCACCCAATGTACAGACACGAGTGGTGGAAATAGTCATCAGAAGAGTTATATCCGCATTCTAGTTACTACATGTACATACATATGTGTTCTTTAATTCTTAACTATTCTTGCAACGTGGTAGTACAATATGGTTTAAAATAATCTTCTTAGAACATACTGACTGACAGACAGACAGGCAGACAGAGACTGACAGTACTATATTTTTGCTTTGTATATTTTTAAAGCTAATTATATAATTTATTTAATTAATATTAAATATGTATGTATGGGCGTGTATAATTTCTTTTAATTGTGACTAACTACAATATACAATTTAATAATTTATTTAGGTAAATGTTTGCATTTCTTATGTTGTTTATTATTTTAATGGATCTATCTCACATCTCTTTTATGTATTTGCTTTGTTTTGTTTTGTTTTTTTTTTGTAGGGGGGAGGGGGTTTTTTTTTGTTTGTTACCATTTTGTTTGTGATTAAAGAAAAACTGTTTGATGATTTGAACTAATTTTGATCTAAACTTAATTTACGATTCTTGGTTACTGATTACTGATCAACACCTGACGATTATGCTGTCGCAGCCGTCCATTTGATGTTTAAGTGTCGGCGTTGAGCAGCTGCTTTTCTGCGTTTTTCCTGTAGGTGAGCAGGCGCATTTTCTCCACCGCATCGACCCACTCCAACGAGTAACCTTCGGGATCTTCCAAATAGTACGTGCGATTCGGCGTGTGTACAAAGAATATTTTGAAATTTTTCGGCTCCACACGCAGTTCGGGACTCCATGGGATTTCGCCCTTCTTGATCATGTGCACCGGATCGATGTAGATGAGGCGCGGCCCCGTGGTCAGCAGCAGCATACGTTTGCGTGCGAATAGACCCTTGCGCTTGTTGATGTAGCCCTTTTTGAGAATGATTTCGTTGTCAGCAAACACATGCCATTTGTCAGACTTTTGTTGCTCCAGACCGGTGCTCAGCAGGCGAATGCCCGCGGGCCAAATGAGCTTCGATCGATAGCTGTTGTAGAATTCCAAAGCCTTGAAGCTCTGGAATGATTTTGACGAGCACGGCTCGAGGCGCTTCTGCTTGGCCGCATCGGTAAGGTCGAAAATGTGGTCGGTTACAGTCTTTTGTTCAATTTCATCGACGTCATTCATCATATCGATGCGCTCGGCCGTGCCCAGCTCCATGCCGAGCAGTCGTGTCACTTGTTTGTCGTCCAAGCCCGGCTCCAGGTTGTCGGGAATGCGGCTCTGCGAACGGTAGTCGCCATCTTTCGAATCGCCCGGCAAATAGGGGTAAATTGGCGGCGGCACCTGCTGGCGCACTGTGTCAAAGTCAACGTTCTTGAAGAACGGGTGGACGCGAATGCTGTCGTAGCAGCCGCCCTCATCCTGGGCACCCAGTCGCTCCTCTGGGTTGACCTTGAGCAGTTGTCTGACTAGATCCTCGGCGTCTTTGTCGAAGCCCTCCGGAAAGTCCAGATCGCAGGCGAGGATCTCCTTGAAGATGACGTAATCGTTGCTGCCGCGGAATGGCGGCAGCGATGCAATCATTTGATAGATGACACACCCCAGGGCCCACAGGTCGGCGGCAGGTGTGATGGGGCCGTTCTGAAGCACTTCCGGCGACACGTACTGTGCTGTGCCCACAAAGCTGCCCTTGCGTTTACGATTATGGCGTGCTGGCTGACGGCTGGCCGAATCGACTTCATCACTGCTGGTGTCATTGGTGGTATCATCCTCATCGTTGTTCTCATCGTCATCATTGTCGACGCCGCGACGCATGTTTGTACGCGACGGTCGATCGTTTGTTGCGCCCGATGATGATGTCGCTGTCTGTGCACTTGTGGCCGCAGCACGATACTCGGCTGTCAGTATCTTCGCTGAGCCAAAGTCAGCTATTAGTGTATGCATGTCCTCGTCCAGTAGTATATTCTCGGGCTTCAGATCCCGGTGGACAACGTTGCGGCGGTGCATCTCCTCGCATGCTAATACTAGTTCGGCGGCATAGTGGCGCGTGCAGTTGACATCGAAGGAGCCCACTTTGTTGATATACGGCAGTAGATCGCCGTTTTTGGCATACGTCATGACGAAGTAGAGCGAGCGAACGTCCTGGAACGTGCACGATAGATTCACGAAGCCCGGCACGTTCGTCATAATGTTCATAACCTCGCGTTCGCGACGGATGTACTCTTGCTTGTGTTCGCGTAAAATGTGACGTTTCTCGCAGACTTTAATTGCATATTCACGCTTTGTATTGACGTCAACGGCCAGATAAACAATACTAAAGCTGCCCTCGCCGATGTACTTGCCGAAAATGAAATCCTTTGGCGACTTCTTTGGTGGAGTGACGGGAGTGGCACGGTTGACTTCCAACGACGCCTCATTTGAGTGCCCCTGTCCACCACTGTTGCCTAATGGCATTCTGAGTCGACAACAAGTGCCGTCCGCGGTGAAGGAGGAGTCATTGCACTGTGGCGGCTCTAATGTGGCTGCTGCACATGAATGGTTATGTGAGGATGCAGCAGCAGCAGCGGCCAAAGGCGATGAATTTCCATTTGCCAAATATTTGTTGCGATCGGCGGTGGCGGTGGTGGTGGCGCCCCCAAAGTCACATGTGTTTCGCTTGTGTGTGGTTGACTGCAAGCGATTCGTGGCGGCGCTAGTTGTTGTGTCTTGTGCTGTTGTGGCGGCGGAAGAGGCCAAATCCTTAAGTTTCAATTCTGGGAAGTTGCTCTCGCTCAACGATACTGCAGAAGTTTTTTCTTTTGGCATCGCTGCTGACATTGTGGCGCACGTCAATAAAAATTGTTGTTGTGTTGCCTACTGTAGCCGATGTTGTTGTTGGCTGTTTATACGAAAAAAAAAACCCAACTATAGAGGTTGAATTCGGGCGTAGGAAAACATACGAATGCACACAACACAATATCTTTCTATTTTCGTTTGCACGAAATATCGACTGGAAAACCACGAATTCTGCTGAAATTTCACTAAATTTATTTTAAATTATACTATGAATATATTTTTCGTGTTTAAGTTACTTCGAAGGAACGAATATACTTTAATATCTTGAATTTTCGCTTGTTTTTTTCTTTTTCGACAAAAGCGCCACAAAAACTAATCAAGAATGGAAAAAAACTGCTGATAGAGATGAGCGACACGTTCGTACCTTTGAATCACCATGATTGAAAAATCATGGGTGACTATGAGCGGCGTTCCTGAAAAATCACGGGACCGCTCATCTCTATAGAAACGCGCTTGGACGCTCAAAAACGGTCAAAATCGATTTTTCCCGTTAATCCGCTTACAGTTTCCCGTTAATCCACTAGTAATCCGCTCGTAACCCACTCGTAATCCGTTGTAACCCGCTCGTAATCCGCTCATGACCCGCTCGTACTCCGCTCGAGAAAATCCACTGAACTGTAATTTGTTACTACCTTTAAATTCAACCCTGTAAAAATCCACTGAACTGCAATCAACCACAACCAGTTGCCAGATAAATATTTCCCAAAAATGCATAGAAAATTTTAAAAAATTTCACGTGAGACAACATTTCACAGCAATTTCAAATTTTCACAAAAAATCTCACGCAGCTTAAAAATCTCACACGAAATAAAACATTTCATGTGAGAAAATAAATTACAGCAATTAAAAAACTAACAACAAATCTCACAGTAATTAAAAAATCTCACAAAATCTCACACGAGATAAAATTCTCAGAACCACGGTTGCCAGATTTGTGAGATTTATCTCACATTGAGATATTTTTATGGCTTGTGAGTTAAGAGATTTTTGTGAGATATTTTAACTAACCCCCCGTCTATATTAGCGATAAATTCTCGCATACTATACATCGCATGCGATAGATCGTAAGTGTAGACCAGTTATGGTACATAGCATGCGATACATGGTACGAAATATCGTGTGAGAGTTATTGCATACCATTTTTAGCTGTAAAATGTTTTTTTTTTCACACAGACGCGCGAAAAATAAGAATTTAAGTGGAAATACGTTATTGATGATATAATAATTATAAAAATTTAGTGAAATATGTCCGAAATTATAAGTGTAAAAAATCTTCACAAATATTTCGTATGCCTGTGGTACCATGAAATGCCCACTAAAAAAATTCAGCGGTAACTTTTTTGCGTACCATGAAAAGTGACAGATCGCATGCGAGGAACGATAGCTAATATAGACGGGGGTAATGTAAGATTTTTGTAAGAATCCTAACTCGTGTGAGATTTTGTGAGATTCTTTATTTTTGGGAGATTTGTTGTGAGACTTTTGGCTTAAGTGAAGCGTTTAAGCCACGCCCCGATTTTCTTGTTTTTTTTTTTACGAGTAGTATTTGACCTCCTAAGACCGAATCTGCAAAAATTTTGGTGAGGAAACGTCTAGTTTCCGAGATATTTAATTTTAAAGTTTCGAATTTTCCCATACGAAATGCGCACTATTTTGGTTTTTTCTTCACTGACTTTTGTGATGGTGTCATTTTGAAAGGTGTGCTCATCGGTTTTTTTTTCCATAGTTCTTGTTATTCTAATGTTGTTGTAATGTTGCTGTTGTTGTTGTTGTTGTTGTTGTAGTAATGCTGGAACACTGAAACAAGTACGAATACCCTACAACCCATCTCTCTTAAATTAAAATTTTTGTTGTAATGTTGTTATTCTAATGTTGTTGTTGTAATGTTGCTGTTGTTGTTGTTGTTGTAGTAATGCTGGAACACTGAAACAAGTACGAATACCTTACCACACATCTCTCTTAAATTAAAAATTTTGTTGTGATGTTGTTATTCTAATGTTTTTGTAATTTTGCTGTTGTAATGTTGTTGTTGTTGTTGTTGTTGTAGTAATGCTGGAACACTGAAACAAGTACGAATACCCTACAGCACATCGTTCTTAAATTAAAAATTTTTCCCAAAAAATCGCGCGATTTTTTGGGAAAAATTTTTGCCTGCGGCGCTACACCGCCTTCTAACACCTTAAAACCTTAAAAGCTACAATAAATTCAATATTTTCATTTTTCAAAATTCAAATAAAATGAAAAGTGCATTTAATAAGACTTCGCTTTCTTAATGAATTACACATTTCTCTTCGAATAAGATAATACAATATGTAGATTTCTTTACTTTATTTATCTATTTTCAACAATAACATTTCTCAAATTGATAAGCTTAATTTACATACTATTTGCTAAATGATGTTCAAGAATTACGTCACATAGTACAATCGTGTACGTAATACTTGCACATAGTTTGGGAAAATTTCACTTGAACACACCTTTTCAAATGTTACCATTACAACAAAAAGTCAGTGAAGAAAAAACCAAAATAGTGCGCATTTCGTATGGGAAAATTCGAAACTTTAAAATTAAATATCTCGGAAACTAGACGTTTCCTCACCAAAATTTTTGCAGATTCGGTTTTAGGGTGTAAAAGCCTACTTTAGAAAAAAAAAAAAAAAAATCGGGGCGTGGCTTAAGCGCTTCACTTGTTCCAGACTTTTAATTGCTGTGAGATATTTTCTGAGAATTTTTGAAATTGCTGTAAGATGTTGTCTCACGTAAGGTTTTTTCAAATTTTGTGTGAGATTTTTTCTGAGATATTTATCTGGCAACTATGCTCACAACCATTAAAAATCTGAATATGAGATAAATCTCACAAATCTGGCAACCGTGGTTGTGTGCTCTTTTGGCGCCAAAGTGTAGTTTTCGTTTTCATCTCCAACTTGCTGAGTTTGGAGTTTGTTTAATTTGATATAATATATATATTTACGTTGTCTAAGAATTGTTTGTAAATATCGACAATGGTGGTGTACCAACGCAGCTCTCTACGTTATGCGCACACCAATGGCCACACAGAACTCACTTACACAGAAGGTGGTGAATCGATAGTGACCTGCGGGTCGGACGGGGACATTCGGAAATGGCAGGGAATCGACGACGACGATCCCACCTCCACCTGTCTGGGTGAATCTGTGGTTTGTATTGCCCACACTGGGGGCCGTCTGCTGGCCGCCACCGATCGCAACACCGTGCAGGCCTACACATTCGAGACGATGGACAAGGATGGTACATTGATGCGTTTCACAGCCCAGGCTACTTGCATTTGCGTTAGCAAAACAATAATGGCAGCCGGCTCCGATGATCAGACCATCAAAGTAATCAAAGGCGTCAATGAGAACGCCCAGCCCGAAGTGGAAATGCAGGGCCACAAGGGACCCATCCTGTCGTTGGATGTTAGTGTGCAGAAGTCGCTGCTCGCATCGGTGTCGGGCGATGGTCTGCTGAAAATATGGAATTTGGAGACGGGCGCAGAGGTAAAAACTGTGGTGGGTCTGCCGAAAGTCAACTGCTTTGAGAGTGCAGTGTTCTTTGGCACGCCCAGATTTGAACCGCGCCAGGGCAATTCCTTGGCCTATGTTAAGGGCAAGGAGATTTTCGTGTTGAACACAAGCACTTGGGAGGTGCAGTTTACGCTGGCCGATGAACGCCTAAGTGGTGATTACACATGTTGCGCCTTCTCCAGCGATGGTGTGTTTCTGGCAGCGGGCACAACAAGCGGCGGCATCGGTGTATTCGGTTTTGTGCGCAAGCATGCGATTAAGTGCGAGGCTGCCTCAAGTGAATGCCAGGCTATAACGTGCATGGCCTGGAAGCCGGGCAGTAACGAGGAATTGGCATACTGCGATGCTACGGGCCAATTGGGCACACTCTTCTCTAGTGGCGGCGATATGGACGATGGAGCAGATCAAGGGGCGGATGAAAATGTGGACTTTGGCGACTTGGAGTTTGACAAGGACGACCGAAGTGTGGGCCAGATGGACGGTGATGGCGATGATGACGACGACGGCGATGGAGTTTCCATTGAAAAGCTAAAAAACAGAATTATGAATCCATCTAGGATGAATGGTGGCGATACTCATCATGGCGATGACGATGATGACACTAAAGATTCCCTGCCCCATTCAATACGTTCGGAGACAGCGAATGAGGCTCAGTTCGTGGCCACAGCAAAATTATTCAAACAACAGTCGCCCTTTCAGGCCAGTGCCACGCCCAGTCATCTGGAGCATCGCTATCTGGCGTGGAATGATGTGGGCATAGTGTGCGCCCATGCCGACAGCTCGGACGGCTCTATAGATGTGGAATTCCATGACGCGAGCGTGCATCATGCTCTGCACATACCCAATTACAACAACCACACCATGGCCAGTCTCAGTTCGAGTGTATTGGCACTCTCTTCGGAGGGAGCCACCAAAATGGTTTGCATCGCTCTGGCCGCCTCGGGCAACAAGGAGTGGACTGCCCCATTGCCCGATTGTGAGAGTGTGGAGGCTCTAATTGCTACCTCGAAGCTGGTGGGCGTAGCCACCAGCATGGGCTTTCTGCGTCTGTTCACTGTGATGGGCACGCAACGTGAAATTCTCTCCATTCCGGGGCCAGTGCTGGCCATGGGCGGTTACGAAGATCGTTTGCTGGTCTGCTATCATATGTCGGCGCCCAGCGAGAAGCAGCAGCATATAGCGGCGCTTCTGGTGCAAACACATGGTCTCCAACTGCGCTCACAGCAATTGACCGTGCCTCTGCCGGCGGGACGCCAGCTGACGTGGTTGGGCTTCTCCGATTGCGGTTCGCCTGCCTTTGGAGATTCCATGGGCCTGGTGCAGCTGTTCAGTGTGAAGAGCAACTGTTGGTATCCCATTTGCGATACTCTCAAGCAGAGTTCGAGTGTCTCCAATAATTACTTCATCATTGCCCTTTCGGAGCGTCAGCAAATAGTGCAGGCGGTCATGTGCCGCGGCAGTTCATATCCCATGACTAATCCAAGGCCCATGCTGCAAGAATTGACTATGCACATTCCCATGTGTGACAACGAGACCGAGAAATCGGAGCTGGAAGATGCTCTGGTGCGTTCTTCGATCATGAATGCCACCAATTCGGATAAAATTGTGAAGGAGACGGCCATCAAGCTGTTTGCGCTCGCCTGTCGCAGTGAACTGGAAATGCGCGCCAAAGAGCTGATCGAAACAATTGCCTGTCCCGAGCTGCTCTTGCTGGCTGTTAAATATGCCAGCAAACTGGGACGCATACACCTCTCCGACAGACTTTACGAACTGATGCCCCAGCTGGAAGAGCAAAGCGAATTTCAACCCCAAGAGCCTCTGCCCGTCTCACCGTTTGTGCACGCAGCTAGTAGCCCGCATAGCACTGCAGCCTCCACTTCGAAGTTGGCCCCGAAAGCGATGGAATTGAGTTCTTCGAAACGTGCTCCCTTCAAGCGATTCACCTTAAACCACACACCCACCAGTCTAAAGAAACCCAAAGAAGTTTTAGCTACGCCCACAGCGATCAGTAGTGCTGCGGAGGCAAATGACTCGCAAGAGAATAACCTTGAACAGGACACCGAAATCGAGCCTTCGCCTGCACTCTCCAAGGTGAGCATGGACGAGACGAAAGAGCTGACGCGCACACCTTTGAATTCAGTGAACCCCTTTGCAGCTAAACGTAAACTGGGCGATATGGACAAGAGCAGCCCGTTGCTGGGATCGGGCAAATTCAAATTTGCAAAGAAATAAAATGTTCAAGGAAAATATTTGTTTAAATAGTTTTTAGAAGTAAAATAAATAACAAAATAATATTAAAGAAAGGACGGCTTTTATGTTAAATTGAATGTTTTTCCATTGCGGATTATCGTGGAACCTGAAACCATGGCTTGGCTGAAACATTGGCTCAAGAAACAGGTTGAACAAACTGTGTGGGACATTTTTTAAATCTCCCACACGATCTAAAATTTTCGAATTAGTTACAAAAAAGTCTTGCAAAAATCTCACTTCTCACAGGCCATTAAAAAATCTCAAATATGAGATAAATCTCACAAATCTGGCAACCGTGCTGGGAAAACAAATATCGCACGAAAAAAAAAACTAACAAAATGACAGCAAACAGCTGATTCCAAAATCCACTAAAAAAAACTATAAATCTCAAAATTACGTTTAGTCCAGTTAAATTTTAGGCAATAAATCAAAGAAAATGTTAAATAACAGCAGCAAAATTCATACGAAACAATTGCTAAGAATATTTAGTAAAACAATACATCAAAGATTAAAGTTGCCAAATGGAGATTCGCACAAAATCGCAGCCTATACGACACAACCATCGTACATGAACATCTTCGACAGGAATGCCAAGAAAATACAAAAGGAGCGTGCGGCACGCAGGTGAGCGATAGACAAATGAAATAAGATTAAATGGGAAAGAAATCTCTTTAATGTTTCACTCAATTCCTTTAGTGAGGATGTGGGTCTCTACGACTACTTAAAAGACGAGGTGGGCTTCCGTCTGGCCGATCGCATATTCGATATAAAGCGTGAAATTAAAAATGCGGCAGACATCGGCTGCAATCGGGGCTTCTTGTCCAAGCACATTTTGGCCGAGTGCGTGGAGCATTTGACGCTGTGCGACATTAGTCCAACCATGCTGGAGCAGGCGCAGGGCACTCCAGGCTTGAAGATGACCAAATTGGAAGTGGACGAAGAGCAGCTAAATGTGGGTTCAAATGGACAAAATTAATCGTTATAAAGTGGAAATTAAATTGTTTTTCCTATGCCACAACAGTTTGAGGAAAATTCCCTGGACCTGGTCATCTCTAGTCTAAGCCTGCATTGGGTAAATGATCTGCCAGGGTGTTTTTCGAAAGTAATGCGTAGCTTGAAGCCGGATGGTGTGTTTATAGCGTCTCTCTTTGGTGGCGATACATTGTATGAATTACGCTCTTCGCTGCAACTGGCCGAATTGGAGCGTAAAGGTGGCATTTCACCGCATATATCGCCATTCACACAGGTGGATATTTCTTAATTGATGAGTTTAATTTAATTTAATATAAAACTTAAATTTCTTTCAGATACGCGACATTGGTTCTCTACTGAATCGTGCCGGCTTCACCATGCTCACCATTGATACAGACGAAGTGGTCATTGGCTATCCCACCATGTATGAGTTGATGTGGGATTTGAAGGGCATGGCCGAGAACAATGCAGCCTTCAATCGTCCCGTGCATATCCACAGAGACACTTTGATGGCGGCCAGTGCCATTTATAAGGAACTATATAGCAAAGTAATTTGGGGAATCATTTCGATTGTTTTTTTATTTTTAATTTTTATATGTTAAATTTTATTTTATTACCAGGACGAGGGAGTGCCCGCCACCTTTCAAATCATCTACTTTGTAGGCTGGAAGCCCGGTCCGAATCAGCCTCAGCCCTTGGCACGCGGTAGTGGGGAAGTGTCGCTCAAAGATTTGGGATCAATTATCGAAAGTGGAGGCGTGAAAACGCCGAAATGAAACTAGTGAAACCTTTTTAAGTTAAACATTGTAAATAAATCATTGCTGTTCTGGAAAAAAAAACCCAACCAATTAATTTAAAAATGCTTATAAATTCTTTTTAATTTTAGCTTGACTTTGTTCTTGCTTTTCTCATAATTTATTTATTCAGTTTACAACTTAAACTCAAAATGGTCTTAAATACAAACTAGAAAAAGAAATTGCAAGTTTATGAAGAGAACAGCGTATCACTGGTTTTGATTTTTTATTCAATTTTTAAATATAATTCAAACGATAGCACACTTATAGTACATGAATAGAAATAAATATCGAAATCGATAAAAGAAATGCTGCAAAATAACTTAGCACACGTTTTTGTGTTTATTACTAGAAAATACATTTTTTACTTAAACTAGTATATGAAAATAATAGCCAAGAAGTTAAAATATTGAAGTTCTTTTTGTTTTTATTGTTCCATATTATGTGTAAAATGTTTTAAAGAATGTACATAGGAAAAAATTGTGTAGAAAATTAAAATACATATTTGGCTAGCAATTTGGAGTTTTAAAGATATGGGAGTTTGTAGCTTTGAACGGATCAAGCATGATGCAATTTTTATTTTCAGCAGAAAACCATTCACCATCTCTGGACACGACCACGAGGTTACACTTGCCAACTACCCGACATGGAAAGATGGATACAGACAGACATTCTACAAAATCGATAGGGGCATTAAACGTTACCAAGAAAAAAATGTTTAATATTTATTCAACTAATGGTATGCCGTCAGTTCTGATGAGGCAGCGTACGCAACCCAGGTATTGAGAAATTTGAAATTCAGTCTCTACGAAGATTAAAAGATAAATAAGAAGCCACCACAGTGCAGTACCAATCTCTGGGTGCTTTTAAAAGTAAAAAATTAAAATTATTAAACAAATTTTTGGTTAAAAATGCACTCAAAAGCCCGCCAGAAAAATTTAAAATATTTTTACGGTCATTTATTTTATTTTTATTTTTTGACCGCAACCTTAGTGTAAAATATGATGTAAACCAAATATTTGGCATAAGACACACTGTCCCAATGGTTGCTTTATGGGCCACTTTTATGAAATAAATGGTTCGTGCCTAGTTATCTTTATTGCCACAATTCCATTGCCCTTAACGAAAGCAGGAAAGCCCTGCTCTTATTTTACCTTAGCTAAACAAAATATATTCTTGTAATTAATTGTAATAAAAACCAGAGGGTAAGTTTGGAAATTTCAACATCAAACTCGAAATCAGAAACCTTTTTCTACCAAGTTTCATACTATTCCGATAATATGTGTCGGAAGTGTAGCTCTCTAGTTGGTATTGGATTGTAACCATTATATTTCCCAGTTGGTGCCTGAGTGGCAGAATACAATCTGCTTAATTGCGTTTAATTTTGGCTCATTTGGGGTATTTTAGCTGAAGTATTAGCTTCAAAATCTTACTAAAAAGACAAGGCATTGTTTACTGAAGCCGGCCACTCGACCTATTGGGCCATGAGGCTATCTCTAGTTGGAGTTTGAGTGGCAGAATCAATTCTGCGTAATTCAGTTCACACGATTCCATTTGAAATGTTTTGTATAATTTCGTCACTTGACGCACTAGTGGAACCTTATCTGAAACCCCCCATTTTATATTGAAGAAAATTTATAGTTGTAAGCTGCACCCCTTCTTTTAACAACTGGCAAGTAGTAACCTCTCAAGCATTGCTCGACAGTAGTATATAGTTGAAAAGAATCGATGATGGCCTCCATTGAACCGGATAAGTCAAACTCCTATTAAAACCCATACAGAAATTATATTAAAAAAACTCCAAAAGGTATTCTTCAATGACTTTACTCTACGACAGAAATCATATTGGAATAGTGAAATGAATATTTATAGAAAATTCGTTTAATTCGTAAGTTGATGCCTTTATGCCTGTATGAGTTAAATATAACTTTGTCTTTAATTTCGAGTATTTGTTGTTGTTGCTCTTTTTGTCATATACTTATACTTTTTTTTTACATATTTATATTTATTATTGTTTTTTTTTTAAATTTATATTTGTTGTGGTTTTCTCTCATTGTTATTCAACTTAATAAATGGACGTAACTTTTAATGCGTTTCCTTTCTTTTGTAGTTTCGTTTGTCAGCCGTTTGTCATCCTTTCATGTAATTTAACAAAAAAAAAATTTATACAATGGATTTTTCAAATATTTGCATTTGCATTTGTTTACTCTTATACTTTTGTTTGGTAATTTATTTTGCCAATATTTATGGTTTTTAATAATATAATAATAATAATAAGTTTGTAACTTTGTGATTTTTTTCTTGTTGTTTTTTGTTTTGTTTTTGTTTTTGTTTTGTAATGAGATTGCTTTTAGGAAGGTATCATTTTGGTTACATTCAATATTTTAGACTTAACAATACTTTGTATTATTCGCAAATATGAGCTAAATACTAAATTTAAAGTGAATCTTTTTGAAATATACATTACAGCGATAGAGATGAGTAAGTTTTTTTTTGTTTTGTGTTTTTTATTTTACATTGCATATAACTAAAGAGATTTTACATTGGGCTGTGAAAAAAGTTCAGTAATACAGTAAGAGGTGTTCTCCCACAAGAGTGGAGTAGTACAAATTTCAGTAGAAAAATTCAAATGGAAAAGATATGAAGTGTTGGAAAGGTTTTGGAAATTTAAAAGCTTTTGAATTGATAGCACAAATTTTTTTAAAAGCTTTAAAGTTCTTTGAATGGGAAAAGTATATAATCTTTAAATCTATAAAATTGATAAAATACACCAGTGATGGACGGTTTCTGCACACTGGTTTTGCTTAACAAATGTACGATTAAACTCTTAAACTTGGAGTATATTTGTGTGCAAAAGCTGTCCATTGCTGGAATATAGTTTAAATGCAGTTTTAAAGTTCTTTGAAAGAGAAAAAAGCAGTATTAATTTAAGCTTTTAATTTAATGGAATTCCGTTTTTGGAAGCTTTGAAACTCTCAAAAAAAAGCTTTTGATTTGATAGAATTTGTTTTAAAGAAAAAATTTCCACATTGCTTTAGATTTAAAAAAAAATTCAGTTTTTGGAAGATTTTAAACTTTCTGAAAGGGAAAGCTTAAAAAATAAAAGCTTTTGATCTGATATAGTTTTGTTTTAGGAGACTTTAAAACAGAGATGGGCCACACATGCACTTGTATTATTTTTCATATGCACAACTAACGTACGAAGGGACAAAAGCACCAGCGAGCACCAACGAGCACCAACGAGCTTTCAAAAATATATAGTGATTTGTGTGCAAAAGCTGGCATTCTCTGCATTAAAGCTATTTAAAATTGAAAGTTTGGAAAAATGAAAAGCTTTGACTTGGTGAAAAATGTGAATTTGGAAATCTTTTGATTTGAAAGCATGGGACCATTTCACACTAAGCTAATTTTTAAGCTAATACTGTGAAAGCGGTACCAAAACTGCAGAAATTCATATTAAAAATAGTTTCGCGTGGAATGGGAAAAATTTAGTTTAAAGTTTGAAAAAAGTTTTGAAATTTACAGTTTTTCAAAGCTTTAAATCTTTAAAAAATCATAAACTGTCGATTAAACAAAATTTAGTTTCTGAAAAAAGTAAAGCTATTCAAAACTTTAAAGCTTTTGATTCAATAGAATACAGTTTTCGTAAGCTTCAAAGCTCTTTAAAAATGAAAGCTTTTGAAAAATTAAATGTTTTGGGATTCAGATTTTGAAATTTTGTATATTCAAACAAGAAAATGGAAGTTTTCATTGAGCTGAAGAATGCTGGTTTGCACAAATATATGAATTCAATTTCGCAATTTCAATATGAATAATATCAAATCGGAATTATGCTTACGTAATTATTTGGAAGTGTCAAAATCTCTTTAATTCAAATTGAGTTAAATGAAAGAAAACAAAAAAAAAAAAGAAGAAAAATTACACACACACAGACTCACTACAAATGCATAAACTATAAAACTAAATGCATAACTTTAAGCACACTCCTCCACAATGATGCCGGCGGCCATAGGCAATCATAGGCCAATTGCCATGGGCGTAGGAGGCGGAGGCGGTGGCGGCGGTATGGGCTGCATCAATAAAGCATTTGGCGTTTGACGTCAAGTGCCCAAGAGCAATAATTCACGTTGTGGTGTGTTTTGCAGAGCATTCGCTGTTTTCAAGTGAATACTGTGAAAGGAAGGAAACGAGAAATTAGTATTGGCAAAATAATGAAAAACTCACAAGTCATACTCACTTATTGTCCTCCAATGAGAATGTCTCCGATGAACCGTGCGAAGCCACGGATGTACCTGCAAGCGAACTTCGTATTGAGTGCGAATCCTCGGGTACGGTTAGAGTAACTAAATTTTTTGTTTAGTAGGTACGAATACATTTTTTTTTTGGCCAAATTCGTATTTTTTTCAGATGGTGGAAGTGGTTGGATTGGTTGGATTGGTTGTTGTTGTAGTTGTATTGGTTTGTAGTTGTTTTTTTTTTAGTAAAGTCCAATTTGCAGTAGGTAGCGTTTTTTTTCGGTTTCCAAATTTTGCATTTTTTATGGTTTTGTTTTGTTTAAATCCGTTTAAATGTTTGATTGGGTAGCCAATGGACAAATGAAATTATTTACAAAAGTTATATAAAAGACCAATGACAAAGGATGATGATTTTTTAAAGAAGAAGAAATTTTAGAGTTTCATATTTTTTGGAGAGTGAAAAAGAGAAAGTATGTGAAAGAAAAAACTGTTTATAAATTTGGTAAAGTTTTTGTATGAATAGTTTTTTTTTTTTGGAAATAGTTTTTTAGTTTGGTAAGATGTTAAGAAGAAGTGTGGGCATTGTTTGTATTGTTATTGTAGGTGAGTGGGAGTGTGCGTAGTAGGTTGGTAGTAGTGTGTATGTGTGTGCAAAAAATTGGCAATTAATTTTGGCAATTGGTTGAAAAGTTATGAGAATCATGTATTATTTTAAAAAAACGGTCTATCTAAAATATTACTTAAGGCAAGTGTGTAGAAAGGTACTTTTTTGATACGAAATATTCTACCTTGATTACGATTTTTCAAGCAGTCATAATTAAATCTATTATGTTAAAAAAAATGTAAAAAAAAATAATTTAAACATGGTTTTTATATTTTTAAAAATTATTTATTCAAACAAAAAAATTATCCAAAAACTAAATTTTTTAAATTTCCAAAATGTTAAAAATAATAAATAATGTTAAACGACAACAAAACATTTTTTTTAAATCAAAAAAAGGATGTAAAATTAGTTATTTGTATTTTTTGAATGCTTTATCTTTACTCATTTTCTGTACTTTGTCAGCGAAAACCATCACAGAAAAGTGTTAATTCTACCACTCACTTTTTTTTGGGTGTAAGTTTTTTTATACAAACGATTTTTATATCCACACTAGTGTACATATCCCTTCTTGAACTTCCCTTGAACACTCTTTGGACCCACTTTGAATTCCCTTTTATTCTCTAGCCATCCTTCCACAGAACATATTTGTGACAATTACAGCTTCCTAGGTCAGACTTTAATTTTAACGCTCAGATTTTGAACTGCCATGGAAATGCATTGGAAAAAATCCCAACTCCGGCTCGAGAGTCTGTAGCCCTCCCGTACTGAAAAAATATGTTCAAGTACACCCACCTGGAGACTCTACTTCAATTGACACTTCAATATTTATAACTTGGGAATAAAAAAAATCCAGCTCCAGTGTCTCCAGCTAGAACATATATATGAAATTGCAGCTGGGGGCGTCAGGGGAGCCTACTTTCCACAGTCCATCTTCAACTAACACGCCCACATATTGAAAAGTAAAAAATTCGTCTCAAGACTCACTTGTCATGGTCTCACAGAATATAAGTGTGCAATTGTCGCTTCCCAGGAGAGCCTACTATATCTGCCAGGCCCATTTTTTTTAACTACAATGCCATGGTTGCGTAGGACATATACATATGTGAAATTACAGCTCTTTAAGTCCACTGGTGGCTTCTGGAAGGAGAGGAAAGGCATCCAGACATCCGTACAGACTTAGTAATTTTTTCCGAATATAAATATCACAAAAAATTCTTTCTTAAAATATTTTTTAAATTTATGACATTTTTTTAAATAAACAAAAATAAAAAACCAAAAATAAATTTTTGCCGACAAAAATTTTTTTACTGAAACAATTTTTTTTAAAATTAAATTTTTTTTAAAATTAAAAAAAAATTGTTGTTTAAATTTTTTACTATACATTTTGTAGGTTTCTGGAAATTTTTTTATTTTTTTAATAGCTTTTTTTAATGAGATTTTGATTTTGTAAATTTTGGGAAACATTTTTTTAAAATGTAATTTTTTTTATATTTTTTGAATATTAGAATTTTATCATAAAAGTACCTTCATACACATCCCACCTAGTTTTTGGGTGAGCGAGCATTTATGATCAAATATTATAATCGAATCACGATGCCGAAATAGTACGAATACACTGGTAAAATTTTAGTTTAGTTTTGAACTAATAATTAATTTAATAATTATTATGCTTTATTAATCAATAGAATTACATTGAAAGTTTCAAAAGTTATTTGAAATATATTTTCATATATATTTAAGTAAGTTACAAGCAAACTACATATTGCATGCAAAAATAAAAATAAAAGTAAGTAAATAAAAAAATATCAATATCAGTTAATTTTTTTGTGTCAAATTGAAATGTTAATTTGAAATTTATTTATTTCGCAATAATCTTGAAGTCACGAAACGTTGGGAGACTTTTAACAAAATGAAAAATATATTTTTAAAGAACACATTTGGGGTAACTAACAATTTTTCTTGTGTCTAACTAAAAAAGTTTTAAATGCAAAAAACTCACTGCAACATAACAATAACCAAGAAACGATATACGTAAAAGAAAGAGAGACTAACTTTTATTCGTAATCTCCACACAGTTTACTGTGCTGGTGTAGGCGAGACTTTTGAAAATATCTGCGGAAGCTTCAGAGATTTCTTGAGGCTTATCAACCATTTCTGTTTCATTTTCGTAAACTATTTGCGAAGGAATTTGTTCTTGTTGAACTGTATAAGAAGAAGGGAGAGTACAAGAAATGAACAATTAAAAGTGAACGATAAGAAAAACGAAATACAACAAATGGACAATATTGAAATAATATCGTCAAAAATAATACCCTAAATCTGCTGAAATGGTAAAATTTGTTTTTAGAAGTTAAATTAATAATTTAAAAAAAAAAAGTATTATGCTATAATTAGGGTAGGAAACTCTGTTAGCGTAATCCAAAATTAACGCTGCTCGTTCAAAATCCATGTACCCCTTCGAAAAAAAAATAAAATATTTGGCTAAATTAACATTACCACCTCGGCTTAAAATTAAATAGGAAAAATTTGAAATTATTTTTTCAAAATTCGCAGTAAAGCATAAAGTGACGAGAATTTATTAAAATTGGAAGAGAATAAATATAAATAAATCCCTGCAAGCTTCTTTTTTTCATGATTTTATGGCTAATTTTTTTGTTGCCGATCTGATAACAGATTCTGAAAGGTCTTGGTCTACTTAATAACTCTTTCATGGATGTTTTTTAATTAGTGGGTTACGCGAGGTCAAAGGTAACATATGGGTTACTGCACTCTTGTTCAGCAAAGTTATTCTATTTAACCCAGCAACAGTGCAGTTAGGGTTAAGAAGAATAATTTTGTTGAAGATACTAACACGATACGGCTTACCGTTAGCCAGTTTTTTCAACAAGAGTGCAGTATTATTATTATTAAAAAAATTTTCTGATTTTAAATTTTATTTTTTTAAAATTTTATTATTATTATTTCAATAACTTAATTTTTCAATATCGATTCGTTAAATTTTACTACCTTTCGTTTCACTCAAAATTCGCCTCAAACCATACAAAAGATAATACAAAAATTCTATAATTTTCAAAAGACTTTTTACTTCATTTATTCGGCTAAAAACTTTGTTCTTTTGCAAGTAAACAAATTGAGAAAAAAAATATATATAAATGCAAAACAATAAGTTATGATTCTTTCTTGTTTTAAAAAAAGTAATAAATAAGTATTTTGTATGTAGGTACTAAAATTCAATAGGCATAAAGTGGAAATCATGTAGACTTTCAGAGGAATTATAAAAGTTGTAATCGAAAGTGAAATACAATTAATATAAAAATAATAACTAAGATTAGATACAGAGAAAAAATAAAAGTGTAGTACAATTTGAAAAAAAAAAAATAAGTAGTTCAAGTAGTAAGTAGCAAAGTACAAAATAGTTTAATGATTAATAAGGGTGAGGAATTATAACAAAATGCATGGGAACAAAAATTCGTTTGTTTCGTTTTTAATAATATTAAAATTTAAAATATCAAATATATATTTTGCTAATTATTATTTTTTTTTTGTAATTTCTTTTTAGTACATCATAGCATACGAATGTTGAAGATTTCATTTTGGAATTTGTTTGCTTTTTTTTTTGTTTACTTTTATGCTACTACTAAATAATGTTAATATAAAAAATTCAATTTAAATTAGACTTAAAGTGTATTTGTAAATAAATTAGTTAATTACTTCTTTCATTTCTTGTATATGCAAAATAATGGAATTGTTAATATTGAGAGAAAACAAAAAGTGTAGACAAAAATATGTAAAATACAATTTGCATATAATGTTTAAAGGCGAGTATTCTCTACGCTCTGTTCATCGTCGTCGTTGTAGTCGTGGTCGTACGGTCTATTGGTGATAACAAATCCATTGCTATAAAGTGAGTAACTGCTAATTGCCGGTGAGGTGGCTAAACTAGTGATACTTTGATACGTTTTCATTGAATATGCATCACCTAAATGCGGATAAATAATCATAATAGATAAAACGGGAGGGAAACAAAAAAAAAAAGAAACAAAACAAAAAAAAAATGAGAAAGAGAGAACAAAATGCAGAGTGTGGTAGAAAAAAAAGAAAAGAATAAACCAACAGGCAAACAAAGCATTAGAAGAGAACCATTAAAAAATAATAAAAACTAGTATTTACTTAGTAGTAGTAGAACAAAAAAAATTAGTATAAAGAAATAATACCAACAACATAAGCAATACCAAGTTAATGTGTAAGTAAAATGACTTGGAATGTGGCTTAAGTGGATGAGGGCAATGTGAATGCTTTTCTGAATGTGGGTTAAATTGAAAAGAATTTGCAAATTAGTTAATTTATTAAAGGTATAAGCATGATTGATAACTGTAATAAGTTATGGTGTGTAGACAAAGGCGTATTGTTACAAAATTATACAAAAGCTAGGACAGAAAGTGAGGTTGAGATGAGATGAGAATTAGTCAAGTTTATACATAATAGCCAAAATATTATTATTTAAGAAACTTTTTTTTTAAAAAAGATATAAATCCATCAACGATTTGGTACAACACCTAACAAAATTTTTTAATGCTACTGTGAAGAAAAATGTACTGAAACAAAATTTACTATGTAGAGTAAGGGCATGTCGGGTTAGGTTACTAATTGAATAATGGTTTCATTATTGTTGGTTGGGACATTTGTATTTGAAAACATCTTTATTGTGATTTTTCAGATTTAAGAAAGGTTTTATAAAAATGTCTTCTCATTTATATAAGTTTTGTGGAATCAAATAAATAATCTAAAGCCCGTATGATACTTCATTTTTAATGCAGTAAAAGTTAAAAGAGATGTCTCTAGTTGTGCGGAAGAGATGACTCTAGCAATGTGTTTGGAAACTTGAAAGTCCATTTATAAATTTATGGCAGCCACACACAGCATTTCCAAATTTTTATTAATTTAATTTTTTGTATTGTTTACTCTGTCTAAAATTTATTCCTTTTCCTTTTTAAAAGCTATTCACAATGGTAACAATGTGAAAACTAGCTTATTTTCAATAAATTTTTTTTTACTCACTGATATCAATAGAAATTTGTAATGCATTAAAATATAAAAAAATGAAGTATTATATTGGCATATGCAATGGTCGTACATTATTAATATTTTCATTAAAAACAAAAAGTGTCCCAAGCAACCCTACAATCAAAAGTGAAAATTAAAAAAAAATTTCATTAAAAACTAAATTTAAGACCGCCAAGACCCTGTTTGGAACCCAAACCGGAACCGTTTTAATTCATGAAACCGAAACCTATATTTTGGAAAGATATTTTTTATATCTCAGAACAGGAGCCGTTACATTTTTTGGTTCCAGTTCCTAATTTCATAAGTCAAAAATACAATTTAAAAATATAAATTTTGATTAAGTTTTCTTGACATCCCGTTTTTGTTAGTTAACTTGGCTGGGATGTTGACGAGAAAAATCTCTAACTTGGAAGACTAGGAGTGGTTTCCGCCCCTTTGACTAATCTATATTATAAAATCCCTTGCGAAGGCAGGCCTATTACTATTAGCTAGAGAAAAAGTTTTATTCTCTTTTTTTTACAAAGATTTCGGTAACGCTATGGAGCTATATCTGGTCTATGTGAGAATTACAGCCACTACCCCAACCTAAACTAATGCATAAGTTAAGGAGCTATGAAACTAACGTAGGTATAAGTTAACTTTTCTTCGTAAATTAACTGTCATGATTTTGTCTAGGATTTAAAAAAAATACATTTGAACTGTCTACTTCTAGGTCCTTCAATAGTGGAGATGTTACTCATCAAGAATATAGAATATATATACATTTCCATACCAACTACACCTCTTTATTGACAATATAATCTTCAACCAAAGTAAATTTAGGGTATAATAATAAATATGTCAATGAAAACAGTTATCTTTATACCTTACACCTTATGTGGTAGGGTGTAAGGTTTTCCACTATCCAAATGAAATGTTAATTCCAACAATCTATCATAAAGATAAAAGTTTAAAAATAAACTATTAACAATTTCTGCACTAATTAAAAAAACATTTGCCATCCTCATTGATTTGAAGTGGAATCACTTGAAATTATTATACGAGATAATAAAGAAATAAAAATACGAAACAATAAAACAATAAAAATTGGTAGGAAGTTGAAACGAAAATCATAAATTTGAATTTATAATGCCAACTAGTTGGAACGAACACATTATGACATCATAGACGAAAAAATTAAATGATAGAATTTTCGGAAATTGATAACGATAAAAGATAAGACGAAACAAATAGATGAAATCACAATTCAAATATAAAATAAACATGCAATTAATTAATTTCGATTTTAATAGACCAGAATTGTATAGCATGCAGATCAAAAGGAAGCTGATAGCATGCAAAAGTGTGGACAAATGTGAAGAAGTGAACGGAAATTGAAAAATAAAATGAAATAAAGTAAACAAAAAAACGTGAACAGGATATCTAAAACAATATAAGTATCACGATGGAGGTTCCTAATGTAAACTTTTCAAGTAGTCACTCGTAAAGTTTAGCCAAAGTAGAAATGGTAGAACAAAGTTTAGAAATCTGGAATGTGTTTACTTGTAAGTAGATGGGCTCTTGCCCTCCTTCCAAGCCTGACCCAATGAATATCGTAAAAAAGGTTCATAAACCCAGATAATATTCCTGCCCTGACACCAAAAAACAAAACAATAAAAAACAACAACAGCAAACAATAACAAATGAAGCTTAAAGAAATGAAATGCCCTTCACACTGTTTTTGTTTCTGTGTTTTTGTGTTGTGTGTTGTCTCTGTTATCATCAACTACAATCAATAGCGTAGTGAGTGCGCCCCAGAGCACACTCATTTCATTGCAGGCGTGTGATGATGTACAACAGTAAGCAAGCAAGCAAGCGAGTAACAACTATTGCTACTAACGCTGCTGCTATGGTTTATGCTTGTTGTTGTTGTATATGTTTTTATATTGTTGCTTGGTGCATGCCCAGTGCTCTAGAAAGTTTTTCTATTTCTTTTAATATTTTTTTTTTTTTTCATTTTAATTTTCTTTTTTACACAATATGTTATTTATTGTTTGTGTTGCATTGACAATGCAGTACACAGTACACAGTACGAATTGTGTACATGATAACGTGTCGAATTGAAATGATTAAAAAAAAGCAATAATATGGAAACTGCACAAAACGAATATAAAATACAAGCAAACTCAACAGATTTTAAGAAGAAGAAAAAATACACATGAAAGTAAAAGTGTAGAAATTGGCATACTATTATGTTGAAATTAGCCAAACAACAAGAAATTGTGCAGAAACGTGATGCATGTCGGGGGCTGAAAACATTTAAAGTGATTTCCAATGTTTTTTTTTTTCAACTTTCAACAAGTTTTTGTGTCTGATATAATGTATAATGTTTACAAGGTGTAACAACAATAAAAAAAACGTGCACGCCGTTTAAAGAAAAAGTGGCCCAACTTATAATATGGCAATTTATACAATTAATATAAAAAATTAAAGCTTTTCCAATAGGAATACGTGTCGAATAATTTTGTAAATTCATACAAAATATTTTTGGAAAAATTCAAAATTTTACACTGGTGAAAACCCCTAATAAATATCTAAGCTCTGATAAAAAAAAACCATTGTAAATCAAAAGGAGATGTGGGCTGGTACTGATAGTATTTAATATACAATTGTATATATTCTTGATCAGAGTCAACTCATAACCGTCGTCCGTCTGTATGTCATAACTATTTATTGAGCCATCAACATTGAATTTTGGCATTCCACTACTTTACACCACGACTACCTTCCATATTTGTCTTTTATGATAAAGAGTTGAAATTTCTTTCGAGAATAAACTGAGTATGAATTTGGAACCAAATGGAAACGAATTGAATCAAACTACAAAATAAAACTGAAACGGATTGGAAATGTAACTGCAGCAAAATGCCGGAACAGCATAGAATTGGAGCACAGGGCACGGTAAGGATCAGAAAATAAATGAAAATGAACCGACAAAGAATGAAAGTGGAACCAATTGGAAATGCAACGAAATGCGAATGGAACAAAATGAATCCAAATGAAAATGGACTGGTACAAACGAGGAAAGGAATAGTGAGATCAAAAAATTGTACGAAAATTTGTCGTAAAAGATGTCAAAAATTTATGAAATCAAAGTTAAGACGTGCTCATATGTGCAGAGTGTTACTAGGGTTTTCTCCGTTTTAATCTGAGTCGTCTAGGTAACATATATCAACCCAATATTCGGGTTAGGTATAAATAAAAGATAGCATTTTTGTTGGTTAGACCACTTTTCCCTCAGCTAACCTATATACTTTACTTCCGTCTAGCCGTTTGGGGGTTTGCTTGGTGAGACACTGTATCAACATAAGTCATTCAGTACCAACTAATGGATATTTGTATGTGTGTCGCCCTATTTATATTTTATTGAACATTTAGCTGTAGGCGGCCAATTTGAAATTGGTTTGCATTGAAAGTATCAAGCCTGATTCATACAACGTCCGTGTGTTTTAATAAATGTCTTAACAACAAAAGTAAATACATGCAAATAACTGCTTTTCTTGTTTATGAACCAAAAATAAGACCGAAATCAATATTTACTTAGGTAAATAAATTAAAAATAATCATAGTTTAAATATCATAAAAAATATAAGTAAGTATGTATGTACAAATATTTACACTTAATAAATAAAAGCAAAAATTATGATATAATTCCGATATAAATGGGGTTTTCCATTATCAACTAAGAAGCTAAGCGAATAAATTTCAAATGGGGAAATAATTTATTCATATTTTAAAAACTGAAGTATTAGTGCCAATAAAGAGATGAGCTTAAATAAAAACCAATTAAATTTAAATTGAATTAAAAATTCTTTAAAGCGCCAAATAAAAAAAAAAGCTTAAGAATTCTTGCACCACACACCTAAGATTCGAATAGTTTCGAGTATAGAAAGCAAATTTCAATATAAATCGAATATTTATATTTTCTATTAAGAATTGAAGATTTATAAATTCATAGATAGTGAAAAGAAAGCTTTAAGAATATATAGAATAGTTTATAGTGAAGGTAAAAGCATTTACATATAAAAAAACACGACAAATAAGATCAAAATATCAAAACATACCGGTAGCGCATTCCGACGTCTCATAAGACACAGTCGATTGTACTTCTATTGCGTTTTGTTCTTGTCTATATTGAGAAGGGAAACAAAAAAGAAAATAAATTTAAAAAAAGAAAAATAACTTGCAATTGAATAATTTTCTTTAAAATATAAAATAAATTTCGGAAAAAAATCCCCTTCCCCATTTACCTTGATATCACATCACTAATAACTTGTTTCTCATTGTCCGTATACTCGGATCTTCTTCGCCCGATCTTCTTCTCAATATCAGCCTCTACGAATTGGCCCAAAGGCTTGGCGGGAAATTCGTTCGCCTTTGGCGGTGGCGGTGCATCAAGCTTTAAATCTTTTAATTTCTTCATGACACGCTCGAGCGCCTCAATGGCATAATCATCGTTGTAGCCGAAATTTTTATGCAATTTCACTTGCAAATATTCGATAATCGAGTCCATGTCTTTCAGACGCAACAGTTCGTGTTTGTGCAGGTAGAGTATGGTGATGGCCATGGCGGTTACGGCACGATCACCCTCGAGCAGGAATATGTCCCAGACACGTAAACTTAAACTAAATGGAATCTGGGCGACATAGAGAGATATGACGGATGTTATAAAAGTGGAGTGAAAAATTAATTGTTTTTAATAAAAAAGAAAAATGTTCAAAAAAAAAACACAACAAAAAAATAAAATTTTTTTTAAAAATTATCGATATTTTTTTTTTAATTTACAATTGGTCGAATTTTTTTTTGTTGATTAGAGTTTCCTTATAAAGTTATCCAAAGTAATATCTTTTAAAAAAAAATTATCGATAGTTGTCAGAAAATTTATCGATTTATTATCGAAAAAAAAGTTTTTTGAAAATGTAATCCAATAAGATTTTTACAAAGTTTTTGATAACAAAAAAATTATCGAAAAATTTATCGATAAATTTTTTTTGCAATTGATAAGCAATTATTAATTGTAGATGAATTTAAAAAAAAATTATCGATAATTATAAAAATCGATTAAAATTTCCTAAATATGTTATAAAAAAAACAATTTTTTCAGTTTCTAAAAAATATCCCAAATGACGAGACAAATTTCGTTGCCACCTACCCGCTCAACAAACACCACAAAGAACCACTTGATCGAATACAGGATGGCATCGACGTTATTCTTCATAAAATGCTGATGCAGTTTGCGCATAATCTTCGACATGATGCGGTCATGGTGCTCGAGAAAACGCGTCAGCTTGGGAAAGCCCTCAATGAACAGGCCGTGCATGGCGAACTTCTTATCCACAATGAGGGCATTCAAGGCCCAAAAGGCCTCCTCCTCTTGCATGTAGAGCAGCAAAACGCCCGCCACACACGCCATACCCTGACAATAGCCCAGCTCCGGATTATATATGCTATACGCATTCAGGACATTGAACAGCGAACACTGCTTGACGCTGTAACGCTGCCGATAGGCCAGATTATCGCGAAATTGTCTATTCACATCCGAGTCGATTTGACGCACTTCCGTTGAGTATTTGCGTGCCAGCATTAGCATGCGTGTGTATGTGTCACGATTGGCCGCAATCGATTCGTCAACGCTCAGCAGCCTCTTCCAGGCGGGCCAACGCATGCGATCGGGTATGCCTTTGAAGACGCGCTTGCGTAACTTTTCGTTTTGCGGATTCCAGGCGGCGAGCATTTTCATCCATTTTTTGTCGCGTTCCAATTCGATTTTGGTGCGGTGCACTTCGTGCGAATCGCGTATGTCGGGCAGGCGGGAATCGTGCATGAAGCCATATCTATGGGGGAGAAGGAGAGAAAGGAAGAATGGAGAACAGGTGAAGATAATTAGTAAGCAAACGTATGAGCGTAAGAAATACGCAATTAAATAAAGTACACACTCGTATATGTAAATACAGTTAAGAGCGAAGCAGAGGAACAAACAAATTCCACGCGAATTGTTCGGGCAAAAATTTTAATCTATTAAGTATGCAGTGGGATGTAAACAATGAGGGCGTCATTTGTTGTTGGATTGGGTTTTCCACAACTTTTTGCTACTATTTGGCTGGTATTGTAAATGGGCAAAATCGGATGACAACCACGCCTAGTTACCTACAAAATGGCCGCACATCTTTGTAATGTAGAGGCACAAAACGGAAATTCTCAAAATTAAAATCGAAATTCACCACATTTCCCAATAAATCTTGAAATGCTAATACATACTTAAAATGCCAATACATCTACAATTATGCAGGGTATATTAACTGCGATCTGATCGACAATAATTCTTTTGCTACGCATTTCCAACATAGTAAACAAAAATTTCTTCATTTTGCTTTGCTATGCTTTGGTTTTCTAGTTTCTTGATAAGATATCGTGGGTAAATAAATTAATTGTGATTTATTTAAAGAAAACCCATTACTTGCATGAGAGTTCATATTTGAAACTACTTGGAATTCTTTTAAAGAAAGCATGAAATAATTTTAAAAAGGAATTAAAACGAAATCAAGCATTTTAAACACTTGAAGGCTTGTCCAATCATTTAAACTGTGTTAATTTTAATTTAATTTCCAGATGACTAACTTAGCATTGAATCATTCAAAATAACTAACTAATAATTTTAATAAAGAAAAATTCAATCCAATTGTGTAGTTTTGTACTTACATAAAATTAAAATTTAACCAAAAAATTTTGTTCCTATAAAAAAATGGTTTGGAAGTAAAAAAAACCAACAATTTAAAATGTTTGCTTCTATGAAACGCCAGTTTCTTATCGGTTTGAATTTACTACTCATTGTTTAACCACTAAGCACTGAGAAGCTAAATGCAATTTGCGTTGACTTTGAAAGAAAAGTGGCAGGCATTTTTCAAAAACTTAATTAAATTTAATTAACCCTTAATTGGCATTAAGCATAAGTTTTTATGCTACATTTGTTAAAATGTATATTAGGGTGGAGCAAAATATAAATAATTAAATATCCGCTTCATATTGAAAAAAAATGGAAAAAATAAAGTCACTAAAAAATTGTATTCATACCAACTCCTTTGCGTTGATAATGAGACAAGGCATTTTTTACATTTATTTTATTAATATCAAGTGATTCCGAAGACTTTTTACGGTTGCTTTGCAATTAGAACCCGGTATGCAAATGCTACAGAATTCCGTTTTGGAGAAATGACATATATTTTGTTTTGTGTAGAGCAAAATGATTTTTGACATTTAAATTTTTGAATTTTGTACATAAAATTTAATGAAAATGTGAAAAATGTGAACAAATTATTGTGAGTCACTGTGCGGCTACATATGCTAGCCGGAACTGAATTTTTTCCCATCTGCATACCGGGCTTAAAACTGAACATACTTCTATTTCTTCAACTCTATTACTATTACACTAACTACTACAATTTGTTGTTTTTGCTACTGGCATCGTGGTTCAAATAGGTTGGGCACTATGAACCTTGATTCCGAAAATGGGTTATCCACTGTTGAGAAGCTTATGCACTAGGGTGGGACAAAAAAGCTAATAAATAAAAAAAAAAAGAAAAAAAAAAAAAAAAAAAAAAAAAAAAAAATGAAAACAAAAAAAAAAAACTTTTTTAAATATTTTAAGATTTATGTTTAAAAAATGTCTTTCTAATTAAATTCGTCAATTTAAATTTTTCGGGCTGGTTTGTTCCTAATTTAAAGTGGTCAAAACCCATCCGATAGTTAGGATAATTCTTTTTTTTTCGTTTAACTCTAATGAACAAAATATAATAAATTTCTCCAGCAATTTCATAGAAGTGATAATCAAATTTTAAATATTTTATCTTGTTACTTACTTATCAGTGATGTGATATAGCTCATAAGTGGGATTCTCCCAGGGATCAACTTCGTTGCTCGGATCCAATCCCAAAGAATAGCGGCTGAAGATCATTTCGCGTTCCTCGGCTGCCCGTTTCAACAGGGCTTCCTGCTCTTCATCGATGGACATCATAATGAGAAATTATGTGAGTGAGTGGCTAAGTGTGTGTGTGTGAAAGGGGGGCGTATGAAGAGGTCAGTCAAGTAATGCAAAACAAATTTATTTATATTGGCAAGAAATGTTTGCAGAGGCAGCGTTTATAGCGGGGAGATGTAGTGACGCAGATGAAACATTAAAAATCGAAAACCATCAAATAAAATAAATATTTTCAATTTCACTACACACGTCGTTTTGATTGGAATGCAAATAATTTTCGTTTTCCTTTTGGTATGTGTTTCTTTGTTGTGCGTTGGGATTTTATTTTATTGTGATTCAGTTTAAGTTGAAGTTTCCTCTGGGAGTTTTTTCCTCCTTTGGCCATTTATGGTTTAAATGCGAAAATTCCCAAGCAGTAGACTATCATAAAAAAATCAACACACTTGCACACCCGCGTGGCTCCTCGTCATTCACCGAAATTCGGGGAGACGTAATGACGTGATATATCGATGCGTCCGTCTGCGTCTTGAGCCGCCCCCACAACGCTCCAGCGCTACAACTTTGGTTCTTTTTTTTTTAGTTTTCACACAAAACTTATTTTTATTATTAGTTTGTAATTTATTTTTGGAAATGTGTATTTTCTTATCGTTCTGGTCTTCCTTTTTCTTTTCTTTTTTTCTGTAGCGTTTTCACTTTTTCGCTGTGCGGTTGAATTTCTTAAATTTTTTCTTCGCCTTTTTGAATTTAAGCTTCTTTCTTATTAATTTTTAACATTTCGTTTGGATTGTGGAATGATTCAATTTGTTTTTATTTCACTTTTCATAAGATTTTCCTACATTTTGTATTTATTTTTATTCCATTTACAAATCTTTTAATCTTCGCGTAAATTTGTACACTTTTTTCCAGCCACAGAAGAAGTGTTTTCCGCACTGCCTCATCACTTTGACATTTGTTCACTGTCAAACAGTGCTGCCAGTTATTTTTCAACAAAATCAATAGAAGTACAAAAATACACAATAACTCTACAAATAATAAAGTTATTAATTTGGGGCAACATCCAATATAAAATAAAACACAGAAACATTTATTGAGTGCATTTTTATTTCTAAAAATTTATCCATTGTATTCTACTAAAAATCATTTTTACACAAATTTTTTGTTTATCTAATTGGCAATACCATTTACAGCGGCTGTTAATAAGTCCGCTTGTACCATAGCTGCCAGATAAATATTTCACAAACAAAATTTGAAAAAAATCAAAGGTGGGAGGGATCCGGGACTTTTTCTTGTCCCGACATTCCCGGGATTGTAAGGACTAAATTGCCGAGATTGCCTACAATTCTTGAATTTGTTTAAATTTTTCAATATATTTAGAGCAAAAACTTGAATATAATTTTTTTTGTTTAAGTTGTGTTATGGGACCAAATATACTTACACTAGTCAATGTATCCCGGGATTGCCACTTTTCAATCCCGGGATTGCCAAAACGTCCCAAAATTGGAAGTCCTATCTCAGAGCAATTAAAAAATCTAACAAAACTCTCACATCTCATAGGAAATATAAAATTGCATGTGAGAAAATATATCTCATCAATTAAAAATCGAAAAACTCACTGACAGTTTATCTACTCACTATTTTTCTCACAGTTATTTACAGCTCACGTACCAAACGTTTATTAAAAAAATGTAATCCAGTCAAAGAGTGCCGCCGGCACATTCTCGTTACTCTCATTGTGAGTGGAGAGAGAGAGAGCACAAAAACTCCAAATAAAAAAACTTAAAAAACGTGCGATAGGTGATCTGCGAATCCTCATTTAGAGAATTCACACCCAGGTCATTGTAAATTACCTAATTTCATACAGCGGCTGTCCAATTAGAACCAACTAAAGTTGGCAGCGCCGGCATACATTTGTTTTGAAATTTTGACATTCATGAGGCGAATAAGAAGAAGAAACAAATAAATAAGAACAGGCCGGCAAAATTCTCATAAAAATAAACAAATAATGAAGTAAGTAAAATGCATTTCACAATTACCTATTTATTATTTATATTGAAAGCTTCTTTATTTCGCTTTTTCACTTCTTGGCAAACACATAATTCAATATCAAAAGTATTTACGAAAAACAAAAACCTCGATCACACTTTAAAATCAAATGAATATAGTGTGTTCAATATCAGTTGGTTCCGCCTTCCAAGTCTTGAATTTGTCGTCATGAATGTATTGAATCCTTCACGTCTTTTTCGTAATGTCTGTAAGTCTCGTTCAAGAGCGAAATCGTCATCCTGTTACTCTTCAGCACCACCAAAGAGTCTTTCGGTGCTCGTAACAAAACTTGTTTCATTTTGTCTCACAGACCCACGTTCATCAAGCTTTTCAGAATCAATTCCATTGCCCTTTTTCGCTCCGGCATTCACATCGATATTGACCATTGACCATTGACGACTTCACTCTGCCCATCAACACAGAGCGTTTGTAATGGCCGTTGAGCGATTCTTTAACAAATGTTTACGAATTCTTGTATACAAAATCCTTTTCTCCAAAGTCCAAGTATCCCAATTTCCAAATATCAAAATCCCAATTTCCAAATCAAGGGATCTCTTACCCCACATCTGAGTTGAAAGCTTCTTTATTTCTAATTAAAAATAATAAAAACAAAGAATTGATACACAAAGTGATTACTAAATATTAAACTCTATATTTTCAAACAGATTGAGTGTGGATGGTTTGCTGGTGTACTTCCCGTACGAGTACATTTACCCGGAACAGTATGCATACATGTTGGAATTGAAGCGGACACTGGATGCCAAGGGCCATTGTCTGCTGGAAATGCCGTAAGTTGATGGAATATTTGTCCAATCTTTAGTTTAATATTTATTTTTCTCGCAGTTCAGGCACTGGCAAAACAGCCACCTTACTTTCCCTCATTGTCGCCTACATGATCGAATATCCCGAGACAATACGTAAATTGATATACTGCTCGCGTACAGTGCCCGAAATCGAAAAGGTCATTGCCGAATTGCAAAATCTCATGCTGTACTATGAGAAGAATGCACCGCAGCCGCCCAGTTTGACTGGCCTGGTGTTGAGTTCACGCAAAAACATGTGCATTCATCCGGATGTGAGTAAGGAGCGCGAGGGCAAGGCCGTGGATGGCAAGTGTTATGGTCTGACGGCGAGTTATGTGCGCGAAAGGCACGATGTGGATAATGAGACGCCCGTGTGTGAGTGATTTTTGGGAATCAAATTTATTAGACTTTCTTTTTAAACATAATCTTCTTCAGGTCAGTACTACGAAGGCTTTAATTTGGAGGGCAAGGAATCCACTCTGCCCGTGGGCGTCTACAGCATCGATGATATGAAGGAGTTTGGGCGCATGCGCAATTGGTGTCCCTATTTCACGGCGCGCTATGCGGTTTGTTGAATTCCTAAATTAACAACAAAAAATGTTAATTTCTAATTTTGATTTCAGATTGCCCATGCCCAAATCGTTGTTTACAGTTATCACTATCTGCTGGATCCGAAAATCGCCCAAGTCGTATCCAAAGAAATGACCCGCGAATCCTGCATAGTCTTCGATGAGGCGCACAATATCGACAACGTGTGCATCGATTCGATGTCGGTGAAGATCAACAGGCGTGTTGTGGAACGCAGCACCAATGCCTTGAATAATCTGACAAAATTAGTGCAGGAGTGGGTTCAAGGAAATTTTATACAATTTTTTTTATACTAAAACCCCTTTCTTCACTATTTCAGTACACGAGAGGAGGACACAAATCGCTTGAACGATGAATACCAGCGCATGGTGCAGGGTCTGAAGGATGCCAGTGTACAGCGTGAGACTGACATGGTGCTGGCCAATCCCATCTTGCCCGCCGATGTGTTGAAAGGTGATTTGTTTGGTTATGGAAAATTCCCATTGGACTTTGGTTAATTTTCTTTGCTTGGCAGAGGTTGTCCCCGGCAATATTCGCAATGCCGATCACTTTCTCAGTTTTCTGCGTCGCTTTGTCGAGTACATCAAGACACGCTTGCGTGTTCATCATGTCGTTCAGGAATCACCGGCTGGTTTCCTGAAAGATGTTTCCGCCAAGATTTGCATTGAACGCAAACCGTTGAGGTTCTGTGCGGAGCGTTTGGCCAGTCTCTTGCGTACACTGGAAATTACAGATATGACGGAGTTTGGATCATTGATTTTGGTAAGGACCTGGAATTGAATTAATAATAAATAACATTGTTTGATAATTCGTTAGTTGGCAAACTGTTAGTCTTCTCAATTCCCGACTTTCATACTACTCGTTAGTCAGATAATTTATACAAAAACATAATGTGCCTTGAAAAGTAGTAAATCAAAGAAAAAGTTTATGAAAAGACAATTTTTTTTAATTAAAAAATTATCGATAAATTTTTCTAAAATTTTCGATAAAATCTTAGATAAAATATCGAAAAATCATCGATAAAATATGTAAAAAATCATCGAAAAATTTAGAAAAATTATCGATAAATAAATAATTCCCTAACTAGTTTTTTTAATTACAAAAAAAGAAATTAAAAAATTTATTTAAGTAAGGGAATATCGTTTAAGTTGGGACACCGTATAAGATGGGACAGCTGAATTTCTGCAAATTTTCGTACTGGCGACACCAATGTTTTAACTGACGATGTTATTACTGTTTATAAGCTAACGTTCCATGTGAATTAGAACGAAGAACTCCTACTGAATATGTGTATACCAAGCAAGGCGAAATTTGTTTTACAAAAAATATCTTTTTGATAATTTTTGCATCCTCGTAATATGCCAAATTTAAATACATCTTTTAACGTAATTGCATCCAATGAGTAGTCTATTCAGTGTATTTCCATTACGTGAAAGAGTAATGGAAATATAGCGAAGTGTTAAAGTAATTTTTTGATGTTTACAAAATGGCCTGTTGTGTAAAGGTCATGTCGTATAAGTTGGGACACCACTTTTTTCACTGTAATTTGTTTTTATGTTATACTCAACCTATTTCTGAGCTGAACCTATTTCTAAACTGATTTCGCAAAAAACTTCGGAATGAATCGGGAGTGAAGTAGAAATGAAAATTATTTATAAAATTTTGAGATAAAATACTGAGAAATTATGAAAAAAATAATGTAAAAATTTACATAAAATTAGTGAAAAATGGACGAAGAAGCCAAATTTCACAAGCTCCAAAAAAGACAGTCCCAGTTTAAGAATCCCCCAAATGCAGTTAATATTAGCACGGAAATACCGCATACGCTGTCAACAGTATTTCTGAATTCAATTCCCTTCGGTATGGCCGGCTTTCAACCAATTCTCAGTAATTAAGACCTTTAATTTTTGATGTAGCCAACACAAATATCTGCCAAATTACTTGTCCATGAATAGCTCTGCTGCATTTTTAAAATTCAATTAAATTTTTAATTAAAAAAATTTATTTTATTAAAATTTAAAGGAAAAAACTATTCTGGCTAAAAATGCATTTTGTGAATATAATTTAAAATTCTAAATTATTTCAACTGGAAACAATTTTTTCGAATTGAATTTTTTAAAAAAAACTTATGCGAATTGGAATTTTTTGCAAAGATATAAAATACGTTTTTTATTCCATTAGATCACTCACTTTGCCACTCTAGTATCCACTTATACGAAGGGCTTCACCATCATTGTGGAACCGTTCGATGATAAAACGCCCACGGTGGCCAATCCCATTTTACACTTTAGCTGTCTGGACTCGTCCATTGCAATGGCGCCTGTGTTTCAACGTTTCCAAACGGTGGTCATCACATCGGGTACGCTCTCACCCATGGACATGTATCCGAAGATATTGGATTTTGATCCCGTGGTTATGAGTTCGTTTACCATGACTTTGGCGCGTCCCTGCCTCTTGCCAATGGTAAGAAGAATCTGAAAATTGAGAGAGCAAATTTTATCATTTAATGTGTTCTCTTGGCAGATTGTCTCCAAAGGCAATGATCAGGTGGCGATTTCATCGAAATTCGAAACACGCGAGGACACAGCGGTCATACGAAACTATGGCCAATTGCTGGTGGAAACGGCCAAGACAGTGCCGGACGGCATTGTTTGTTTTTTCACTTCCTACTTGTATTTGGAGTCGGTGGTGGCTTCGTGGTACGATCAGGGCATTGTGGACACATTGCTGCGCTATAAATTGCTGTTCATTGAGACGCAGGATAATGCGGAGACCAGTTATGCCTTGATGAATTATGTGAAGGTATGAGTAGATGGAAAAGTCCTAGAATTTGTTTTTGTAAACCAAAAAAATCACCCTTCAGGCCTGCGACTGTGGCCGCGGTGCCGTACTCCTGGCCGTTGCTCGTGGCAAAGTCTCCGAGGGTGTCGATTTTGATCATCACTATGGCCGTGCAGTTCTCATGTTCGGCATACCCTATGTGTATACGCAGTCGCGCATTTTGAAGGCGCGCCTGGACTATTTACGCGATCAATTTCAAATACGCGAAAATGACTTCCTCACATTCGATGCCATGCGCCATGCGGCCCAGTGTGTGGGCCGTGCGCTGCGCGGCAAGACCGATTACGGTCTGATGATTTTCGCAGACAAACGTTTCTCGCGCCAGGACAAACGCAGTCGCCTGCCCAAGTGGATACAAGAGCATTTGGTGGATAGCTTCTGCAATTTGAGCACCGAAGAGGCCATGCAAATGTCACGTCGGTGGCTGCGACGCATGGCTCAGCCGTTTACGCGTGAAGATCAATTGGGCATTTCGCTGCTGACGCTGGAGCAGTTGGAGGGCATGGAGAAGGAGAAACTGGAACGGCAGGCGCAGGGCAAAGAGGGTGTGGGCGGCGAAGTGATGGAGTTGTAGAACAAGTTTTTCTCTGTGTCTTGTCACTGTGCACACACACACACACACACACTGTCAAGTCGAAATGTTGTAAAATAAAAGTTGTCACTTCTAATTTATGACTCCGGTTTCGCCGTATTAAAATGTGGTTGGTTGTTCGGTTGCTTTTTTTTTGGGTACCCTTAATTTATGAATTCAATTTGAAATTGTGAACAGAAAACAAATCAAGGCACTCATTGTCAATTGTCAATTAACCGCGTGTAATTCGCAAAATTTTTCTGCTGCATTTGAACCTGCTTCCGCAACCAAGCAACAGCAGCCAGCTACTTGTTCGTGCGCGCGCAACGCCACACCAGCCCACAAAACCCCTCGAACCTTGTAATTCAATAAAATGAAGCAAAAAGCTAATGACATTGAGACGCTGGAAATAAAACTTTTAGCGCGTGGTGGTTTGGTCATACATACAAGCAGCTCACAGCGCACTTGTATTTCTTTGGTTTGTTAATTTTAAATGCAAATTTAATATTTAAATTTTTTTCTCTTTGTTTGGTTTTTTTTTCTTAGCTTTTCGTTAATTGTTTTAATGTGTAATTATTTTTTTGTACTAATTAGCATTACTCATACCTGCTTGGAAGTACTATTTATTTAAAGTATAATTGATTATTAATTATGTCTAGTCATGCATTGCGATGATTTGGATCTCCAATCATGTAGAGATTCCCGAAATTATTATTGATACTTTTGATAAATTACCAGTAGCAGGATATGATCTTTGCGGTGATATTAGTGGTTATCGCCGTTAGTTTGAAAACTTTCAGTCTTGGCCACTTGCTACTTTTAACCAAAGTCTTTGACGCTTGTTTGTCTGAGTAGGTATCATAATTTTATAAAAAGGACGACTCTCCGAGTGAAATTTGTCTCATTTGCGTTCCTGTATTTTTCTCGTGACCGGGGTAACCAAAAGATTTGTAGCTTTTATTGCATTTTTCTTAATTTTTTAATTTGCAACTAACTTCTCCAGGTTATTGATATGCAGGGATTTCATAAAATTTTTTGTACTGAAGAAAAAACTAGAAAATGCAATCCAAATTAAAATCAACAGCAGATCGCTTTTTTTTTGAAAATAAATCTTTCGATTTTTCATAAAAAAAAGTAAGCTAAAAAAAATTAAAAAAATTTTTTTTTTTTAAATTTAAAGGTGAGTTTATGAAAAAATGATTTATTCTAAAATCGACGCATTGCGTTCACATATTTCGGGGGGTTCGGCTCCCTAAAGCCCTTTAAACTTCCCCTCCCCTTCATGGGTACGTCCCTGATTTCATTTTAAAAACACTTTCATTTGATTCACAGAAAATTTCAAAAAACTATAAACTTTCACGAACACCCCCTGGTTACGTCCCTGTTGATATGTGTACTGAGTGTTATTGGCGCAATACACCCGAAAATGAGATGGGCCAACCTCTTATCCTATCGGAAAGTATTAAAAGAAATACCACCGGAAAGACATACACCATCCATCTATTCAAAAACCCACCACAAGCACAGTCTTTTTTAGAATACAGATTTTTTTTAAATTTGTATCCGATCACTTTGGAAATTCACAGAAAATGTTTTTATTGCCAAGCGTACGTTTTTAAAGGTCGTCAGTTAGAAGCGATTAGTCCTTTTCAGAAAGCGTGTGCTGCTAATACTAAATTTCTAGCCTGCCTTCTTTGCCAGATATTTCCATATGCAGTCTGTGATTTCCGAGGAGCTCTCGATAAATTCCCTCTACCAATACTGGCATTAAAATCCTCAACAATAATGTTTGTATATTGGTTAGGACAGCGCCCAAACGCTGCATTCAACTTGTCGTAGTACTGATTTTTTATGGACTCTACCGCCTCGGTAGGGGCATATACTCAGATTATACTGATGTTGTAGAACGTGGCTATGTCACTAATCAGTTTCCAGCCTATAACTTTTTGATGCTATTTATGCTTTTCGGAAAACCCGTACGCGCTATAATGCTTACTGCTTACTTGTAGACCTCATATTGAAATATCCAAATATGTAATCAGATCGACTGGTTTACATTATCCCTGGATAACTTTATTCGCGGGTTATATATCCAGAGAATCTCAAACGAAATCCAGAGGTGAATAATATCAAATCTCTGGAAACATCCACTTAGTAAAGATATCCAGAAGATATCCTATGTTCAACTAACGTCGGCAAAAGTAGTCCAACTCCATTGTGACCTAAATCACCAACTGTCTCAACTCTTTTTAATTTTCCCACAAGTTCATAATATTGACCTTGATGTGGATTGGATCACTCAAACTTTCAACGCTTCAAATGTGTTATTGAGTCAATGGTGATTTTTTTAGAATTCGGTGTTTTGCGATACTCTTAAAACTCATATTAGTTGACAATGATGACCCAGGAAACCAAATCGCTTGTTTGGGCTGAGGTTGAGAACCAGTAGCCAATCAATGGGTGGATGGTAGCAAATACAAAAAGCGTTTGGCAACATTTTTGTTTTATTTTTTATTCAGCTAACTGGCGCTACCATTTCGTACCACTGTGTGCTCGTTGTGCGCTTAATTCCAAACCAATTTCAAAAGAAACTTGGTCAATTAAACAGAATATGCGGCTCATAGACAAAAACAACTTTTTGGTTTTATTCCAAAGACCAATTTTTGTTGCTGCCAAAACTTAAGCTCGCAAGTCATAACGGAAATTCTGAAAAATTCTGCTAAAATACATTCTTTTAAAGCGAAGGAAAATCCCCAAAGTGTACAACAAAGTGCGGCTTGAGTGCTAATTTATGACATTTCAAAGCTGACACCAACAGAAGTGACGCATGACGCACTTTTGAGTTTCAAGTGGTTTTTTTAAATTTTATTTTTTACCCCAACTTACTCATTGTTGGATACGAAATCACTGCAAAGTGGTATTATTTACAACAACAACAAATAAAATACAAATCACCAAATGCATTTTAAGGCAACAAACGTTTTTTTGAACGGAAGCTGTATGAAATTCGCCAAGTAAAGAGAGACTAGAAGTCAAAGAGAAAGAGAAGTCAAATGAGAATTTAAAATGAGCGATTGGAGCTTTATTTCAGCTTTTGATGTATTAAAGTTAAAAAGAGAGCGTTTAGCGCTCGTGAATGTGTATTGCAAAAAAAAAAAAAAAAAGTTAACTACAATAACATAGCCACCAAAGTGAACGCTAATACGAATTTCCTGTAGTCCTCCTCGAGAACGGAACCAAAAACTGAAAAGTTGAGCTGAAAATCGAAGTCACAACCGAAAACCGAAACCGCTAACGAATTCGTATTCGTGTATATTGCAAAACCAAGTCGGCGGCGGCGCGTACAACGAAATCGAAAAAGAACTTTCGATTTTTCATAATAAAAAGGTTTCTACTAAATGACGAACCGTTTAGTCGGTAGATGCTTAGGAAAGTGAAACAACAGACTCCGCGGTCAAGCGAACGAAGCAAAGTGAATAGCGCGCGTTCCTTAAACTAAATTAATAAACCAAAAATTATAAAAAAAAAGAAGTAAATAAACGGCGGAAATTGAAAAATCAATTTGTTTTAATAAAATAATAAAAAAATAAAAAAACGATTTAAACTGTTGAAAAAAATTCCAATCAATTTGCCAGAAATTTCAGTTCATAACGCGTTTGGCATTTTGTGATTTAGCTTAATTTTATTATCATTATTAGTTATTTATTAAATTCTTAAATTATTTTCATTAAATTCTAAAAACAACCAAATTCAAAAGCCAAAAACCAAAATGAAGCAATTGAGTGAAGTGCAACAAAATGGCAAGCAAAATGGTGTTTCTCAGCAGCATAATTTGCAGCAATGTCCGCAACACCAACAGCACCACAATAACGGTCATTCGCCAGCGACGGAAGCAACAATTAATTCCGCTGCCGAGCAGAAACAGCTGATGCAGTTTAACGGTTCTTCGCCGCCAAATAAAAATGGCCTCCACTTGACTCTGTTGAATAGCAGCGGAGTCGCGAGTAATGGCAGCAGTGGCAGCAATGGCGACAACAGCAACTGCAAGCACTGTCAAATTGGTAAGTTGCTCTAAAATTTTGTGTAATCTAATTGAAATATATTTTCTTATTATAAAAACTTGGTTCGGAATCTAGTTTGTGCTAGTTTTTTTTTTAAGAATGTTCCGTTCTTCAAATTAATATCAACTTTTTGATAACAACAAAAAAAAAACGCTTGGAAAAAATGCCATAAAAGCGGAAATTATTTTTATAGTCGACTGACTCTAAGTTATTTATTAGTTACTAAAAAAAACTACAAACTAAATTAAATTTGCAGTAATATTACCAAGAATGCAATAAGTATTTAATTTAACTAGTACGCATTTTCCAGAGTTACCTTAAATTATTCCAAATGGATTCCCAATATTCCAAATGTTTTCTTTGCTGTTACTGTTCGGTCTCTCATGGAATCGTTTTTCCTAAAGTATAAAAACTGAATTTGGAGAAATTCCGAAAGTAAAGTGGAATAATCGAAAATCGATTAGGAATTTTGTAACTGGAAAAAGTATGGAAATTAATGTACTTTTTGTAATCATATAAAAAGTATTTTGCTTTTCTTAAAAGATTTATTAATTTTTTAAATGAGTTGCAAATCTTGTGTATGACAACCCTTTTAAACCACATGAGAGGAGATATGTTACCACAACGATAAACTTAAATTCTGTTGAGTAAGAGCTATTGAATAAAATTCAATTATACCAAGTCCGACAAAGCATTCATCATCACATTAGAAAATAAAAATTTATAGAAAGTCCTTTAAAAAAAAAGCGCATCCAGCTGCAAATTTACGTACCAAAATATTAAAGCCACTGGACAACAATAACTACATTTCTTTAATATTTGTATCTGAGCTTCGCAGAATATATTCTTCAAAATGTCAAAAATGTTTTTTTGCTTCTACTTTGATAAAATATAAAAATCCCATCATCACCATAATATAGAAAGCCTGTAATTCTATATTACGATGATGACAGTAATGTAACACAAGGGTGCGATTTTTTCGGAAACTTTCCCATCTACTTAATTACTTAGTCATTTCCATTTCATTCAAAATGACAAATCTTTGAATCCAAATAAAATACGATCTCGATGTAATCTTGCAAACACTAATATATGTATGTACATTTTTGTGGCTAAGATGTTTTTTTATATTCAGTAAAATTATAGGAGTAAAGTAGGCTTCTCGTTTTTTTTTTAACAAATTAACTCCTATAAAAAAAAATTAATTAACTGCCAAAAGTTTCCATACAAAATCTGATAATTGTGTACCTACATTTTAATGTCGAATCCGAATGACAAGACTTCCAAATTTAATGATATTAATGAAATAATCACATTGTATTGGCAAACAATTGTTGTTTTTAATTTGTTTTTCTCAAGTGTTAGTATTTGATTCATATTTTTTTAGAAGCAGAAATTTCAAAACGGATTTACCTCATACCTCATTTTTGTTAGAACTAATTTCACTTTCGTTAGGAGTTCGTTTTTTTAGGAGTTAATTCATTAAAAGGTTATTTGTTATGCGTTAACTATCTTTAGGAGATAGATCTAGGACTCTTTAGACCAAAACCAAAAAAGTAGTTTAAAAATTCCAGAATAGATTATGGGGACACTGCAATTTTTTGTCAAAATATATCCATTTTCAGATGTGAACTTTTTTCGTTCGGGCGTGATGAGCCCTAATATTGCCCTAATATACCATCTAAAATAAAATAAAACGTTACCGTAAATTGCAATTCTATGATCTTTACCATTGGTGGGCATCGTTAATCATAAAAATAACTTCGTTAAACTGAAAATAGTTAAGCAAGAAGTTGACTTCTTTAAAATTCGTCCGAAAAATGTTAATATTATTGTACGTACTTTTATAATTGAAGGGGTGAGTGCATTCTACCATTATCAAATATTTTCATAACGCCTTCAGAACTTCCAAATCTCCGAATACATCGTGAATACTTAAATTTGGACAGAATTCAGGGCAAGAGATGAACCTTACATCTTAAATTTTGTAATAAAATCAATTTTGAAATTTTTGTTACATACCGCCTTCTTCCATCCACCCCTTCAATTTAACCATTTATTCCATTTTGTTACACTCAAAGAATTAATATGTTTGGAGAACGTTTGCTTCAAATATACTACTTTTGAATACAAAAATTTGCTCCAAATTAAGTCGTTTTGCCTTTTACTTTTATTTGAAACGTTCTTTTAAATTGCTGCAAATTAATAGCTAATTTCTAATAAACATTTACATTGTTAAAATCAAATGCGATATAAGCTTTGTTCTTATCGATCAGAACGAAAGTAGCTCAGTGGCACAGCGTGTATGTGCGTAACTTATAAACCTTACGTCCCGCGTTCGAATCCTGGCTGAGTTGAAAACATATTTTTTTTTCGTTTATCAAACGTTGGTCGCAAACGAAGCAACAAACGAATGTATGTTTGTCTAATTTTTCGTTTCTTACGAACGAAATAATTCTTTGAGTGTAAAAAATATTATTACTTTTCATTTTACTCGCTGACTCTGTTACACAGGGGATCGTAAAATCCCATAAAGTGAAATGTTTAACAAAAAAATATATATGAGATCAATGTTTAACCTTACCGCACACGACACGTGTAGAAAATGTTGAATAATTTGTTGAATTCCACAGCGTTAATGCCTCTTCGATCACATTGAGAGGTGATCATTTCGAACAAAAAACAAAATCAATTACAAATCGATTTCAACCGCTAAAACATAAACAGCTCAAATGGCACTTTACGATCGAAGTGCTTTCAAATTGGCTTTGTTTGAATTGTAGCATAACGAATGTCTGATGTTGTTTTATTTTATCCGTTTTTGCATGCAATTAAATCTCTGAGCCATCACATTTGCGAACATAAATTTACTCAAGCATAGTGTGAAGAAGGTATAGAATTCCACCAACCGCAGAAGCAGAACTTAAATTTCTCAAATAGCTCAAGAAAAAAAAAACTCAACCAATCATGTAAATATTCAAATTTACTTCTAATTATAACTTTTCATTAGTAGAGCAAATATAAAATTATTATTGACATTGACATTGAATGCAAAAAAAAAACTAGGAAAAAAAAACGAAAACCATTCAACTCACAAAACGTTAAAAGCCACACACAAGTTATACAGAAATACAATACAATTCTTGTACACGGATTTACTAGGGGCCAAAACCAATATTTAAATGTCGTTCGTCGTCGCTTATCCAATGGCTAATCTCTCATGCAGCACAAGTGTATCTCACAGCTAAACACACTAATCCGGTCTTGGAGTGGCAAGTAAAAAAGCAAGTACAAAGTTAAAAAAAAAATAGTAAATAAAAGACATGAACTACTTTTAAGTACGCGCGCCGGACATGAACTTGAAGGTTAAAAGTTTGGCTCGCAACAAATTAATCACAAACACAAGAAAAAAACAATTTTTATTTAATAATAAAAAAAAATGAATTAAGCTTTACTTACAATAAGTAGTTTGGTTTGCTGGATTCTGGTTAAGTAAAGCAAAGTAGAGCCGCATTGAAGAGTGCAACTAGCCAACAAACAACGAACCAAACGACTAACCGACCATCCGAGCGTTGTTGGCAACACTTCACATTTGAACGATTGCGGTCAATAGTTGTTGCTTGTTGCAATTAATTCCATTAACATTCTTAACAAAAGTGCCTCAAGTACATGTTAAATTGTTAAAATAAGCAACAAATTGCTAAACAAAAAAAAAATTGCAAAGTTTTGTTGTTATTCATCCAAAACAAATTCGTTTAGAATTCTTCAATGTCTAGTTGAATTAGAAGAAAAAAACTTAATTTAAATAGAATACTTAGCGTTCAAAGAGGTTCAAAGTTGAATGAAATGAGTGGTTTGCCAATTGATCTGATTCAAGCTAGATTTTAATCGATAGAGATTTTGCCATCTCTCTACACGACATTCCAAATCATCCTAACCATTAAAATTTTTTGGTTTTCCCAGAACTTAATTTCTTTTATATGTTGTTCCACTATTTTGTACGGCTTGAATGTTGTATACACTTAACCATTACCCTTCATTGCATCATTGCAGCTCAATAAACTGGTCGTCTATGTTTTCCCAACACCTGCCATACACATTGTCAATAACTTCTTAATTATTACTAAATAATAATAATAATAATAATAAAAATTGAAAAAAAGCGATTATTACCTAATTTCATATGCATAAATTCATATGTGGATCTAGTGCAACAAACAGTAAATAGAGTATTTCGTAATTAATTGGTTTTTACCAAACCATTTATATTCCCCGACATACAATCCGTAGTAAAAACTTGCACATGAGTTCATACAAGTTTGTCGTTAAAATCACGTTGAACAAACATTTGTGTTTGGACACTGAAAGTAAATAATATTTGTGCGTTGGTCGGAGATAAAGGAAGTGGTATTGAATCTTGTTGCAAAAGTGTTTTCTTTTATCCTTTGTTTAAGGATTTCTTCAATTCATAGTAGAAGTCTATCAATGGAACCTATTCCCTTTGCGATTTTAACAAATTGATTGTATATTCCATATAAAAACAAGTGAGTATGTTTCAGTCGGTCAAAGCCGACTTATATATACTCACACCTACTGGGCCATATTGGTTCCGCTATCTTGACCCCAAAAACCACTGATACCATGTTTGGAACTATTTAAGCGGAATATAAGTGAAAACACGATTTTCACTTATATAGGAGGTAGGCGTGGCAGTTGACCAATTCCGCCCATTTTCGATACCAACTCCTTCGAGGGCCTAAAAAGGATAAATCCCTAGCTTTCTTCTAGCTCCTGCAATCGTGTTTACAAGAGAAGAGGACGGACAGACGGATATAACTAAATCAACTCAGAAGGTGACGCTGATTAAGAATATATATAGTTTTCTATACCGGACACGCCTCCTTCTTGGTGTTACAAACATCAGACCAAAGTGAATATACCCATACCTCATGAGGTGTAGGGTATAAAAATAGTAGTTCTTCGGCAACTGAGTGATATATTGAACTGAGGTCAAAAGCTGGAATGAAGAACATTTTGGAAACATGTTCTTAGAAGCAAAATGGACGGTGACGGTCATAAGAAGCATCTGTTGGAGGCAGTTTTAATGGTCGGGACCGTTCGTTGTTGTGCCGTAAATGTTGATACTATATATTTACGTAAGCAGTCTACAATTTGACAACTTGACAAACTGTTAGTTCCCAAACAAATTGTTGATAAAATAATCCTAAATAAAAAAGAAAATTTAAATAAAATGTTAAAAATATATTAAATACAATTAATAATGCTTGTGCTTATCTCGTGCTTATTTTCACTTTTTCTGGAGGATACATTTCAATTATAAATAGAAAACAGCTGTTCGTTCGAACGTGGCGAAACGTATCATAACCATCGTATCATAACTAACTATACTTTTCCAACGATATGGCACGTACCGTCACCGCCCTGTCAACCAGCCCATATGACTTAGAAGAACTCAGAAAAGTTAGGAGCGCAGCAGCGTTAAAGCAACAATTAAATAAATTTTTTTTAAATAACAAAAATCTAAGTTATCCCCGCTTTAGAAAGTCCTACCTACCCCACTGTCGAAATGCAATCTAACGTAACTAAGCTAACATATCGTTTTCGTCTCAACAAATATATTTCCTCCCCACAAACACTTGTAATATTTCTCGGTGTAGCCCAAACATCATCAATCAATTAATTCAATTATTTTCAATTTGTTGATAGATAAATAATAAATGAATACTTCATTAAATGTGGTTCAGAATATTTTAATGCAAGCAAAAAAAAATGCATTACAAAGCGTGTGTGTTATTTATGTTGATGCTGCATTGCAGGTGGTGATTGAACGACATTAAAAATCACAACAATAAATTAGAAAAAAAAAAACATTTAATTTATTAATATTTACAAGTATGTTAAGCCTAATGGCGGAATGTGGGTAAAACCAAGTTTAAACTGATTTGACTTTCTTATAAATATAAAAAGTAAATATTTTACTAAGGTCCTGTGTGTACAATGAATATGATAAAGACTAGAATAGTGTTACATCACACTTTCCTACAAACTAGTTAATTAAAGTTTGTAAAGGATTCATCGTTTTGACTTTCTTTTTCTAAAAACTTCAAATCCTTGAAAAAAAAATTCATATTCGACTTTGACCGCCTATAGAATTTCCCAGCATGCTTTTAATTGACAAATAAAACAAACTTTATTTCCGATTCCTAATGAAGCCGTACTAGCGCCAAACCATAATTGATTTCTCATTTCACTAGCAACTTGTTGCCTTAAGTGGGGGGAAAATATGCGAATTAAACTCAATTAAGTATTTTGTATAGAGTGCTCTCCATACAAATTGAACAAACACTTATCGGGCTTTAGCCAATTAGTATTTGAGATTGAGATTTCTTTCTAACCTTTTATTTGTTTTAGTTTAATTGTTTGTTTTTTTTGCAATTTGAAAAATTCCTCTACATCAATTTATGAAACCAGTTCGGTGGAAAGTACCTACTGTATGTGAATAAGTATCTACTTGTTTTTCAATTTCTTTGTTGTTGTGACTGTCTGTCTATGTTGCAAGAAGTGCCATGTGCGTCAAACTATACCATTTTTAGACGATGTAAAATCAAAGGTTATCACCACATTCCCAGTGAAACAGTCTGTCTCGCATAACAACAATTGATGCGTTCGGTATAGAAACTGATTAATTATACTCTACTTTGAAAATTCTCTTTGTTTTGGATTTTTTGAGAGAGTGTGTGTTTTTTTGCGATATTCAATTTCCTATGTGGATTAGTGGCAAAAAAACTAGCAGAGAAACAAGGAAATTATTAAATTGAGAATAAAATATTATAAATATTTGGTGGACGATTTTTTTTAGTAATATAACTTAACTAACCAAAAAAAAAACCTTTTGCCACAGACAGACCCACAGATCTGGACAAATTTTAATTGTTTTTTTTAACATTGAAACTTTTTCCCTACTGGGAATTTGCTAATCTTTTAAATTTTGAATTCAATTGTTCAAACAGACGAGACAATCGCATTTGATTTAAAAGAATATTTACATTTTACACATGTACATTAGGGTGACGCTGAAAATACATTTCTTTTTGTGTTAGACTTCCACACCAAACCGGAACGTAAGGTAGAATTTACCGGGAAAAAAAATGTTAAATGAATTCTTCAAAAGTGGACATAAAATAGTTTTAAAAACCTTATAAGTGTTTGTTATTGTGTAAGTTCTGTTATCTCAATTTTTGGGTAAATGGGAATTTTTCACAAATTTACTTCCAAATTTATGACATAATCATGAACAAAATTTATTATTTAATACTATTTAAATAAATTTATTCCTTATCGGTTAAAGGTACTAACTTGAAGGATTTTTAACTGTCGTTTTCGGTTAAATTTAAACTAAGGAGTAGGTTGTCATGGAAACCAATTATTTCTGTTTTTCTCTTGTACTATTCTCCTTCTGAGACATCTAAATTAGAATTTCTTTGCGGAGAAGATACATTTTCAAATTCTTTTTCATTATTTTTTCGTGGATTAAAATGCAAATACGCAACTGCTGAACTAAGTATATTAGATCGACGAAAAAAATTTTGTTTTTCGCCACCACCCTAATGCACATACATAATAGAATATTTTGTTATATTGTTTTGTATTATTATGCGAATACATTTGCATGCGAAAAATTTGTTTTATGGAAGATGTTATATATTCTTAATTTTTGGCGACTATTTGGTATTCGATTTTAACTTTGCTTTTGTATTTTGAATTGGTTTTTTTTTTTATATAAGCCCCTAAATCAATTTATCGTATTTTATCTAACAAGTTGTATATAGAATTCACAAGTCAAATCGATTAAGTCCACTTTTCTGAATTTTTGATATTATTGTATTAAATTACCTGAAAATCCCATACAAGTTTATATTCCGAGACCACTAACCGTTCTCTTCAGGCGTGATGACAAGCATGTAACCGAAAAGGATACTTCTGTATGGCTCATATATAGGAATGACAATACGGGAGGACCATATGTCCATAGATTAGAAGAAGTGTCATCTTCGGACGTTCAGGTCAGCTTACCCAAATACATTTATCGACCCAAAGACCAACAAAGTTATCGAAAACTATAAAATTTTGGAGGATTTCGTTCCTGTCGCTCAGTCGTTTCTACAGCACACCGACAGAACGAAATCTGTTGTGACAGCAGAATTATCTGGTGTCACAACATCTACTGTCTCATGTCGCAGCATCTACTTTCTGTTGCCAACATATTTATGTGCATATACATATAAGAAGAAGAAGAAGAACGAATTTTTTTATTACAATATTTATATAACGCCCGCTGATTGGAAGTCCCGAAATAACAGAGGCACTCCGAGCGTCTGAATGTAGCGTCATTCCGTCGTATGAAAGTTGAGGCAGTCCACTCTGGGTAACTCTGGATACACTCAATATACTTTGGGTATTGCGCCCGTCTCATTTGACGTTCGAATCTTTTTTAACTACATTAAATTTTTAGATAGGCAAACATATTTTTTTTATTCAAAACCGGAACTGCATTGGTTATTTAAATTATAAAAAAAAATGTGTTTAATTATTTTGCCAAACAGCCCTGAGCAGTTCAATGCACCACTGACCTGCGACCATCAAAATACGCTTAAATGCTACAAACTCCATTTCTAAAAATATTTCAATTATATTCTTAATAATGATCTCCAACATAACTCCACAAACTTCATGAACTACAGAATTAGAAGGCTTCAAGTGACCTTCCTCCAATTAAATCACAGTCAAGTTATAATTGCCTATTAAGTGTTTGAAGCATGACAAAAAAAAACTTCAATTCGAACTTCGAATGTGATTAGTTGAGAGATTGATATATTGACTTTCTTTTTTGTCGCATAATTCATAACAAAGAGTCAACCTTGCAAAAAAACTACTTATATGTACATAAATAAAACCTAAAAAAAACATAAATTAAAAAAAAATAATAATGAAATTGCACTAACACACACACACATGCATTATGTGTTAATGTTTAGGAGCTTGGGGTTGGCTCCACCACCAGAAAGCAACAATAACGACTCTATGCTATATTCAAAGCAACAGTTTAGTTTCTGGCTCAAAGCGATTGGCCCAAAAAAAAAGCTCTTCCATTATGAACGAAAATAATAAGAGTTCAAAACCATTTAAGAGAAGTCTGCAAGAGCGTAAAAAAGAGATTTATGTTTCGGCATATCTGAGCGCCAACGAAGCTTTCGGGGGGCTTTTTGTTTTGAAGCTCCACTTTAAATTTCAAAAGTGTTTGCGGCCCACTTCAGTTTCGTAGATGGGCGTTTAATTCAGTTGTTAACTGAATTTCAAAACATAAGCATGTGTTAGAGATAAACTGCCATTAAGTTCGAACTCAAATTGTTAAAAGAAAAAAAGAATTTCCAATATTTTTTTTATTTACAAACAAGATTTTTCTAAGTGAAGTACGTGCGCGTGTTTAGAAAAGTTAAAGCCATACTAGTAAACGACAATAAAATACAAAATTTACTAAATTCAAAATTTAAAAGAAGGAAACTATGAACTTCACACGTCAACTATCCGAAATGAGCGCCAGTGAACTGAACGACGCCATCGACGATACGAATTTTCCCCAAGCTCATATCCTGTCGCGTGGACGCAACAATAGCGTTTGCTCTACCAGCAGCACTTCGGGCACATCATCTCTAATGGATCGTGCCCTGTCGCAAACCGATGAAGCTGTACCAGCAACAGGAGCTGCCCTGGCCAGTGGTGGTAGCGACGCTGCTACTACGACAGACAGCGCTGTTTTGCCTGCCTCGCCTGCCATCATTGGTTCCTCTACCATAACACTCAGCAACAGGCCCAAGTTAATGCTCAAGACTAATGGCATTATACCGGAGAATGATGATGGCGTTTCCACACCGAAAACCCCCATGACTCCACGCACTTCAACAACACCAGGTAGAGAAACTTTCTTTGTGGCAGGAAGAGGGGGAAGACACCATATAATTTTGTTCAAATATTTACCGTGTAATTAGTTTGAAACTCGTTGGCCAAAGCATCTGTCAATATTACAGAAAATCTGCCATAAGATTCTCAGAGCTCCTATTATTGACATTATTATGAGCAAATTTTAGCCATCTTGATGGATGCTTTCAATAAACAAACATATTTGCTCTTCGCAAAAGTCACTTGACTTCATCTTGAAAGTACTTCAAGCAATTGAGAACTTCGCGCTTCTACAATAGAAAAAAATACAATACATACAAGAAATATTTCTAAATTTGGTTTTAAAAAAAATTGTCAAAACAAATGATGTGCAGAAAAATTAGAAATATTTTTTCAAAAATCTCTTATCTTTTATAAAAAGGAAAAAACTATTTGAAAAAAAATATAGAATAGATTATAAATATCTGCCAGCAAATGAGTGAATGGGGGGGATCAAAAGTTCATTTGGGGCTCGCTCGGTATACAAAACAATATGTATTTTGTATTTGTTTGATCTCCTTCATTTGCTCCACTGCAAGCTAAAGTTCCGCTTGGGAATTGAAATTGAAAGAAAATAGTGAGAATAATATTTTGTGAATGACTTTGAACTTAATTTTACTTTACTTGTTGATTGCACTCATCAACTCGATTTGTTTACAATTCTTAAAGCATTAATAAATCAGTTTTTTTCAAATCATCAATTCGATTTTGATAGCTGAGAAATTTTCTCACTTTCAATAGAGAATTTCCTCTCATTCATTCAACTTTTTCATTCATTAATGTAATTTCTTCTTTTTTGTTTTGTAGGACACGAAAAATGCACATTCCATCATGATTTGGAATTGGACCATAAGCCGCCAACACGCGAGGCATTGCTGCCCCTTATGGCTGATTCGTATCGTTCGCTACTGGGCGGTCTCGGTGAGGATGTCGATCGTCAGGGCTTGTTGAAGACACCCGAGCGTGCGGCAAAGGCTATGCTATTCTTTACCAAGGGCTACGATCAATGTCTTGAAGGTGAGTCTGCAGTTTTTACATAAAAATTTAAGAAAAAAAAACACTTCAATCTAAAATTAGTTTATAAAACAGTTCTATGCTAATATGTCTTAGCTTTTGTTTTAAGTTAATCAAATGTTTAACACAAAAAATTTGTTGTCTCAGTATTTTGACATGTATTTTTTTTATTTGATCAAAACCGGTTGACATTTTAGCTTAGAAATGTTCTGGGTAGTTTTTTTTTTGGAAATCGTCACAAGGTTGAAATTGATTTGCTTAAAATTTAATTTGAATAATTAATTAATTACCTACATTAATTTGGTTGCGTTTTAAATGAATTTTTGCGAAATTTTGACAGAATTTTTATAAAATTTTAAATTATTTGACGTTGCTTTTTATTGGTACTCTACTTCAAGTTTAGCACACTTCACTTATGCCCTTAGACCATACAATCAGTTGTTGGTTCAGTCGTAAGCACAGTGAGTTATGAAGGAGTGATGTGCTAAAATCATCACATACAAGTTGAAGATGAAGTCACATAGTAGCACAATCAGACATTTCATTTAAGCAAACTAGGCAACAAAGGTTCAGGTTCAAATCTTGAAGTAGTATTACTGTACTTTAAGGAATTCCAAAGTAGCTCGTCCTAGGAATGTCCACAGAATAAATAGTTGTTCTAAGGTTCTTTCTTGAACGCATTCGCCACATTTTCCACTCCAATTGATGAGTTTAATTTTAGCTACATGATGACCGACAAGACAAGTTTGTCATTATTATGACTGGTCATTATTTTGACAGGTCCAACTATATGGCGTCCATATGGTTGGACCTGGACCCACATATTTTAATCAAATACTTTTATACATCAAAGACTATAACCACTCAATCAGGTCGTTGCGATGGAATTTTCTTTGAGGATGGGTGGTATTCTGTTGAGAAATTTGTAGTTTGGACACCTCATTTCTCGAATTAAAGAAGACCTCTCCTAGTGTTTTCAGACTGCAACGGGCCAACTCAGAGCAAATTTTCAAATGTTTCCTCCGACACCAGTTTTTTGACATGATGCCCAATAAGACAGAGTCCAGTTACCACTGCTGTCTACAGTCTGTATTCCTCTCGGTTGATGTAGAAGACGTTGGGACAGAACATTTTTGTAGTTTGGCGGTGACTAAACTGCAAAGTGAACCCATCTTTTGGTGTGTAATCTTACACATAAATAACAAAAACACACGTTCTATATTTTGGCATTCTATATTAATACACATGCGTGTTTTTTAAGCACTTCAGCGTATATATACGAAAATTTGTGTGTAAAATGTGACTAAAAGTTGTACACACTTTAGGTGTGTAGGAACAACGCATTTCACTTTGCAGTGTAGTTTTCGTGCATGTAATATTAACCTCTGGAGAGGTTGAAACTCCCAAAACCCCCCTGGGCCATGGTCCTGCCACTGATATACTAACCAGTTCATTGACAAATATATTAAGGCTATTCATTTACCTTCACAGAAACCGTGGAGAAATTGATTGTTCCAAAGTTTTATCCAAATCGGGTATTCATCGAGTATTCAATTATTATCCTTTTATTTTCACTTTTTCGCTGTGCTGTGGTCTTTTTTTTCCAAATATGTTTTTTTTATATTTATTTTTACATGTTGACTTATTCGTCAATTGTTTACATTTTGAAGTCAATTGCTTTTTATTAGTTAATTTTTATGTTAATTATTTCCATGCCAATGTTTCAAACAAAAAACACCATAAAAATTTACTTTATTTTATTTTTATTTGCATACATTTGTATTGCCGTTAAATTGCAAGACATTGTCGCTGGATGCTAATTGCGTTTTAAAATCGTGTTAATTGATTTTGTCTACATGCAAAATAAACAGGCCACGTCTAATGCAAAAAAACGTTGACAAAATTATGTCCCAGAAACATTGTCAACTTATGGCAACGCTTCATTTTAGTTAGTCTGCGAAGAGCGGTCAGTGATCTGCGGCTAGCCACGTCACTCAATGACGCTGCAAATTCTTGTTATATAGGGGGTTTTTACCTAGTGCGCTGGTTAACAGGTGGTGTGATATCTTCTGGTTGTTCTGCTTTGCAATTGTAGGGGAACTTCCAGCTGGCTGTGCTTCTCAGAACGAAATTCAAATGATCGTTGAACTAGTTTGAGATTCCATTGTGATTCATCATCACGTAAGCTAAATTTCCCCCAACTCTTTGATATCTAAAGTACTTCAATTTTAAAAGTCATTAGTTGTTTGGAACAAGTTACGCTATGACGCAAGGAAATTTCCTATGCGAAAGTTGAGAACTGTTTCTCCACCAATCAGTATAAACTTAGACAATAAACTTTTGTACAAAGCTGCTTGTATAACAAATGCTTCATTGAAGTTGAAATTGCTTTAAAAAAAAAACACTACTTCTAAAGAACTATTCACTTTCTCAAGCGTTTCAAACGTTTCAAGCATTTCCATAATATTATGAAACCCTTTTAAAGTTGACATTGACAATAGAAAAGAAATGTCATGACCACATTCAATTCGGAATTGAGTTTTTCACGTCACATTAAACACTGAAACCATTCAACTTGGAGCAACAACAACAACCACATTTACTACAACAATAGAAAATGTAAATGTATAAAGAAATATAGCAAAGAATACTCTCCAAGGATACACAGCATTCAACAGGGGGAGGCAAGAACACTTGAATGAAGGACCAGAAACTTTAATGAAGTTAAGTGACGCAAAAGCAGACAAGGCTAAATGGGGGTAACAGAGCTGACGTACGAGACAACTCGACATCAGACATCTAAAAATGGAACAGAACCATCTTTAGCATTCAATTAATCAACAATTTTCTAAAACACTAACACTAAGCAACAAGTGCTATCAATGTCGCCACTTCATCACAATACCACATTGACGAGTAGCGGCAAAGTATAATAAAGTTAAGTGCGAAATTCATCTCGAATATAAGCTCTTCTCTTGCCTCCTTGGGTTCATTCCTTTTTGGTTTTTATTTGATTCTTCCTCTATGATTGTTTTTGCCCTGCCATGTCCCACTGACTGAATAACTGAGTAACGTGCTTAAATGTCATGGCGAAGTGATTTCCTCAAATGCTTTCTTTTCGACTTTATAGCATTTACTATTGCCGTCTGTCGCTTCCTTTTCCTTATAGGTACCAAAGAAATCAGTTTAAGTGAGTTCAAGTGGTATGCTCGTAAATCGTAAAGCAGCATTTGCCCGATGATGGGCAAATGAAAAGCTTTTGCGAGGGTGTTTCTTTCATTTCTTGTGGATTTACTTATTCCAGTGTCTGCGTTGGTGAACTTGTAAGTGATTTATGCGTGTATGATGAATCTGTGCAGTGAACATGAGTTGGGTTGAAGTTCTTACAAGGGTGCGAAAATGGAAATTTTCTATTAGCTCAACTAGGTGGATTGTGAATAATGTGAAATGCGAAAGTAAAAAATGTATACGTCTGTATAATTCATAGGGTCATTCATAATTAAGTTTAAATTCGATAATGATAGCCATAGGTTTTTCCGAAAAAAAGGAATTATTTTGTTAATATTTCGGTAATTCAAAGGTCCCAAGATTGCCTCAATGCACCGATCAAGCGGCAATCTGTTCTCCTGTTGGTGTATCGTTCTCTTTGGTTGGTGCCTATTTGCTTCAATTTTTTTCAAACTGTTTATAATTTCGATGCATTGGGACAATCGTGGCACCTTAACCGCCTTATTGCTCCCTTAAAATACGCAGAATCTAGAATTTGATTGACTGTACAATCGCAGTTTGCATGTACCCACTTTTTATAGTTTCCAAAAATTTAATAAATCGAAACTTTATTCACAATAAGTTAAAGCATCCTTCAACAAATACGCCTACACTCCTCACATAAGACTGCTTATATCGATTGTAATCGTGAGCAACCTTCTGCGGATTGAAAATACAATTCTTTTCATATTGTTGGTTTTCATTTAATTTATTGCAAATTACACGTGTGCATACTGCTTTAAGATTTGTGTAGGTGTAAGAAGTTCATGCTACGAACATAAATTTATGTTTTTAATAATGTAATCTTAGATTAAATTTAATATTTGATTTATATGGAACTATAAGCGCTTATAATTATGTAGTTCTTACCCGCGACTCCGCTCGTATGGCTGTCATATTACATTACGAGCATATATTGTAATTTGAGCAAAATCGGACCTTAAATACGAATTTGAACAAAATCACGATTCCAGCGCCCTTTAAGCGCTTAGACCACGCCCAAAAACACTAAAACTGAAAATTCCGAAATGGTTTATTAAAAATTATCCGACCCTACTGGACCGATTTCGCTGACATTTGGTGATTCGAGAGGAGGACAGGAGTACTAAGATAAAATTCAAAATGGTGGATCCAATATGACAGCCGAAATTCCTAAATCTCATTTTATATTTACGAAACTTGCTATGCGTTCCCACAGACAGACAGACAGACAAAATATATATATACTCGTTTAAGCACAAGGACCGTATATCTAGCATAGGTGAATCTTTCGTTTGTCATGATTCTATTATGACAAACGACAGATTCTGGAACGCCAAGTTCTCATTGAATTCATTGCTTTGCAAGAATGTTTTATTACCGGTGCAGTCTCCGTAAATTTTAAGCTCCCGGAATTCAATTAACCCTAAGAACAAACTTATCCAGTGGTTGTGGTATGATGAAATTACGAGTCTATCAGGAGATTTACTTTTTGGGGATCATTGTAATTTTATCCAGTATTCGCTGTATACCGAACTTTGTTTTCGGTAGAACATTCAGTCCTATTAGATAATATAAGATAAGTCATAATTTAATATAATTTTTCTGTATTGTACATATTTATAACAAAAGATATCAAAAATGTTCCAACCATGCCAAAAATCGTTCACAAAACGCACGTAGTATGTGTACATTTCAATCAGGCTAGGATGCTGGTGGTGTTGATATGTGCCTTCGCCCTGTTTGTCACTTTTGCCCCCAAACCTAAAGCATCCTTGAAATTTTGGAATTTGATAAAAATTTCTAAAGCATGAAAATGTCTGGCACGTGTCACAACCAGGCCAATGAGTTAGAGAAAATCCACAAGCACATACTATGTTCATACGAGCACACACACAAAATGGAGTAAATTTTGGCAATGTGGAAATTTAAGAAGAATACTAGTTTATTTCTGATTGAATGTGTGTAATTAAAGCAGGTAATTTTTTTTTGGACTTTGTAATTGATTGAAATAAAATTTAGTTTAAACAATTTTTATGCTTTTCGCAAATGGGTTGTTCTGTGGCAGTGGTTATAATGGCATTGATTTGGTTGCACTCGCAAATATTTGTGTTTTTTTTTTATCAATTTTCATTTCTGGCCATATTTTGAACCGGTTTCCAACGACAAATTCACGTTTGTTTCTCCTCCCCTCTTGTGGTGGAATAATATTTTTCTAGATTTGTCGTAGTAAAACACACTAAATTAATAAAATCTAAATTGTAACATGTTGATATGCAAATTTATGTATTTAACAGTTGATATTTGCAAAAGTTGATTCCTATACGATTATTACAAGAGAAGTGAAAGTACATTGCCTTCATGTGAACCGTCAGCCAATTCAGTGCCTTCGTCGAGGTTAGAAAATGTTTTCATTTCTGTTGCCGTTATTATTGGATTTTTCTAGAAAATCATGTGAAAGTTCAAGAACAAAAAACTCGTTGATAATTGTGTATGCAGGACAAAAAGAAAACGAATAAAAATACGATTCAAAACCAGAAAAGTATAAGAAAAATTCCAAAATTGTTATTATTGCGGTTACCAATAATTCCCCTTTTTTGATATAGCTAAATATGTACTTAGCTCTAGCCCGAGCCAAAATCAATGTGGTTAACTGTAAATCTACGTGCCACAAAACACTTCCATTTTAGGAAAAAAATTCCCAAACAAATTTGGCCCTCCGATGTTAAAAGTCGCATGTACCACACTGAGCCTTTTTTGAAATTATTTGCGTTCGCCTCCGGGCTCACACTGAAAATATACGATTTTTGGACCACTCTACTGAGCATTATAAAACCAAATTAAGGAGTTTATTGACTCCCGGCTTAGGGTTCAATTTGTGCGGTAAATTTATTTGTTTTTCGTCAAAAGAAACACGGAAACACTTTTTGGCCGAAGATTTTTTTGTTATTTTCGGCAAAGTTCGAAGTTTCATTTGCCGAAATTAAAAAAGGAAAATTGGTTTCGGCCGAAATCAAAACCATTAAGTAAGCTTCAGTCGACCACAGCTAACTTTATATGCCCTAAGACCCTAAAAATGGAACATGAAAGATATGAACATGAAATAAACTTACAAATTAATCAAAACAAGTTGAAAGGAAATCTTGAAATTGGCATTGGTTTGGTTCTATTTCAATAAAAAATGTTACAAATTGCTTTTTTTGAAATATTTCACTTGTTTGGGAGGGAGGTAGGCGTGGCAGTTCGGTGAATACGACCGTAAGGGTCGATTCCTACTCCTTCTAGAACCTAAAAAAATATAGATGTGTCTAGCGTCTTCAATATTGCTGACTACGCAGAAGGATGGACGGGACTAAATCAAATCAGGAGTTGATGCTGATCGAAAATATTTACATTTTTCTATACCTACCACTTACCTAAACTGCATTTGCAATTTTTTAATTATAAAAAGTTCTCAATGTTTAATTTAACATTTTCACTTAACATTCATTTTAGATGTGCTCAATGGTGCCGTCTTCGACGAGGATCACGATGAAATGGTGGTCGTCAAGGACATTGAAATGTTTTCCATGTGCGAACATCATTTGGTGCCATTCTATGGCAAAGTTTCAATTGGTTATTTGCCATGCAATAAAATTTTGGGACTCAGCAAGTTGGCAAGGTAAGCAACAATTCTAGGCATAATTTTTAATTAATTTCTATGGGCGTATACAAACTTGATACTTATACGATTTGTATTTTTTATTTTATATAGAATTGTAGAGATCTTCTCGCGTCGCTTACAAGTTCAAGAACGTTTAACCAAGCAAATTGCGGTGGCCGTTACACAGGCAGTGCAGCCAGCTGGTGTGGCTGTTGTTGTGGAGGGAGTGTAAGTAGTGTTTCGGGCAGATGAAATTATGTATTTTTGAAAATAATATTAATTAAATTTTCATTTCCTTTAGTCACATGTGCATGGTCATGCGTGGCGTTCAGAAGATCAACAGCAAAACGGTCACTTCAACCATGTTGGGTGTATTCCGAGATGATCCAAAGACACGAGAGGAGTTCTTAAATTTAGTTAATAGCAAGTAAAGAGAAAGTCGAAACATATTGCCACACACAAAATTAATTTATATAAAAAGGAAGAGAGGCGGTGGTCAGGACTGAGGTGAATCGCTTGAATCAAGCGAAAGGGAAAGAATTCGTCTAACGTTAGACTGTGGAGTAGGGAAAATATTTGAATTTTGTTGACGTAATTTTCCGTTTGATTCAGGTAATGATTCACTTCAAAGCTGACCTGGGTTGCAATCGTGTATTCCGATATTTGATACTTGTGTTCGACAGCTTATATGTATTTCGATAGTGTTCAGATCAAACCTAAAACGATAGCAAGTCTGTTGAATTCGTTCGATATCGAAATACGCAATTGCACCCCTGCTGGCCTTGCTTCAAATTCAATTTTTCGATCAACAAACAAAAAAAAAATAATTAGTAAATTAATATAACAACAAAAAACTACCATTACAAAAACAAAAAAGTATAACTGCTTAAAGTTTAGAACAAAGTAAAAAAAAACAGTACTTAAAAGTGTATAAGTTAAAAATGATAAGTACCTACATAAAGAAATATTTTTGGATATGCATACGATATACATACATACATATACTATAATGAGAAGGTTTTTAAATTAAGTGAAAGAATGTTAACTAAAACGAAAACCACAAAATGGGTCCACATTTTTTTTTAAAAACAAATTTTTTATATTTAACATTTAAAATGGATAAAAAAAAGAAACAATAACAAAATTAAATATTTAATTGAAAAAGAAATATCAACAACGATTACAGGTCCAACACAAAACTTTTTGAATTTATTTACACTACTTTCGAAAATAAGTTAAGATTCTTTTATATATACACACATACTTGTACGAAATGAAGAAAATATAGCAGAAATTTGTTAATGTTTAGTGAAATTTTTAACAACGAAATTACTTTAAATTTGATGTGCCGTAGTAATAATAAAAAAAAGAACTAAAGTTAAGCTTAAAATAAAATCGTTTGCCGATTTTATTTTAAAATATTTTGCATTTTTTTTTTATTACTAGGGTTTATTGTTTTTATACGTTTTATTTTTTTACGTTTACGGTGTTGGGTACTTTTAACCACATTTGCAAGTATTTGTTAATTACATTTTTTAGTTTGTTTTTGTTTTAATTTTTGAATTTTTTTTACGCACTTATTATTAACGTTTTCAAGTAGCACATATTTTTACTGGACATTTTACATAGTCGTGTAAGTCGTCGTTTCAACGCAAGTCGGGAAAAAACGTTTCTGCAAATTGTTTAGGGAATTTACAATCGAAACACACTACTTTTTTTGAAATATATTCAAATTGTAGAGTTTTACATACAAATACTTACACAGATTTGTTGATGTACTTTGTTTTTTGATAGAAATAAATATAAATTTTTGTGAATATAAACTGAAATTATATATTGATAATACATATTAAGATGAATTAATCATTTCAAATAAATTATACTATCTACATATTGTTGCTCCATGGATATATTCAAATAAAGATGTTAAAAAAATTACTTATTTGTTGGATTTAACTCTAGGCACTTGTGCTGGTCTCAGAGCGGCTATTTTCTCCCGATTTTAGGACGTCTTAGCTCAAAAGTTTAGAAGCGTGAATCACCATATCACTGTGTTATGTGGTGAATAGAAAAACATGTCGGCATAGCTTTTTCTGTATTAATCGATTTATTTAACAAACATTTACATATCACGATAACCAAGAGCATTTCACAGGCGATTTAACAAACAGAATTTCGATATAACACAGACGACTAATTCGTCATAACACTTTGTCAACGAATCCTTCTTAATCCATTTCTCCGATTCTGGATTAAATGCCTCAACGAGGTCAGATCTGTCTCCACCGACAGCCATTAGATATTCGCCAAGAAAATCGCAACCGAAACCATATCGTCGCATGCCCATACACTCAATCTTGAAATCGAAATGCAATTTGTGAAATATACCAATTGAAATTATTGAGGGCCTAGATAGCTAACCGTTGTCCATGTGTTCGTGACAGGGTCGTAGCGCTCTGAAACCAATGTATTACAGTTATATTCCACAAGGCCCCCAACTACATACAAAAGTCCATTGGTAATGGCGACCTTCAAATGAATTTAAAATTCAAAGTGAAAAAGCAGTAGAATAACAACCGTCTACATGCAAATTAACCCGGATTCAAAACGTGTCGAACGCGTTGGAGCACATTTGGTCCAAGTATCGGAATGTGGGTCATAGCATTCGACAGTTCGACGACTACCATTACCACCAAGAACATAAATACATCCATTCAGTGCAGCTGCATGTGCATACTCTCCCTCAACAGTCATGGAAGACACATACTTCCAAGTACCGTCATTCCATCTAAAACACCCGGGGCGAATCAGAGGGTGTCACCCCGAAGGTCAATCAAAGTGAGACAAAATTAGCAAAATAAATTTTTGTAAATTCGAGTTTATAAAAAAATTTTGTTAACGCAGAAAGGCATTGAGGCAGTTCATTTAAAGTTGCATTATCGTGCTTTGCTTATTTACATTTTCATATAAAAACTGTCAACTTTCGGCATGCCCAGGTCAGTGTGAATTCTAAAAACGGCATGTCCATGCGGCATGGAAATAGGGTCTTCTAAGTCAAAGCATATTAATCAAAGTAGGAGTGACGTTTCATATGTTTTTGAGTACAGGGTCTGCCCTGTCAAAAATGTAAACAAAACAGTTTAACCCTTATCCGGTCAAACAAACGCACGAAGACCTATCCAGGGGTGCAATCGTGTAACTCGACCACGATTCACGTTTTCGCTGATAGTTGAAAACGTGATCAGCGGCTCGATTCTCAAAGTTTGCTTCACGTAAGTTTACTATCGATTCTTGTTTTACTTTTATCCAAAAACACTTTCCGAACCCTTCCACTATTTTATCCGGTGTGAAAAAGCACTTTCCGAACACTTAGCGATTGTGAACAATTAAAATTGTAAAATTTTGTGTGTGTTTTAATTCAATGATTACAAGATGAGGCAAGATAACATTGCCAGGCAGCGGATGATACTAACGGATGCTTCAAGTCCATTGGAATTGCGTGAAAGGAGATGCTGCATGTTGCACCATCATCCAGTAAGGCCGAAAGAATTGCTCAGTGATTAGCAACTGCCTTCGAAGTGGAACAGGAAGGCTCAACAACCGCTCCTGCGCAGAACGTTCAACATTATGCACTCCAGCCAATGGCGCCATTACTGTTTAGCATAGCAAGCTACTTGTTCCATTATTTTTGTTTTTGTTCCTTCCCATGTTCAGTGTTTTGCAATGCATTTTTTTGCAATCCACGAATGCTTCTCCATGAACTCGATCATCACGTTTATTTGCGTTTGATTGCTTTGTTAAACCCTAAAAAATAATTTTATTGAATCAAAGTTCAACAATAAATATAATTTACAACTTATATGTTGAATTTTTTGGAGCAATCACTTTTTTGGCTTGAAAACTTCTTAAAACAAGTGAAAACGACATGTAAAGTGATGTCGTGCGCTGCAATCGAGAATTGTAAAATTTTCGAACGAGAATTGGCTTACGTGAAGCAAAAACGATGTGCAGAACCTCGTTTTCGTTGAATATCGAGGTATACGATTGCGCCCCAGGACAACCCCGCTGAAGCAAAGCACCCCGATATCCAACGCTGGTGCTTTGCTTCACAACGAGGCGGTTGGAACATTTGCACACTTCCGCCATTACCGCACACTGCACATCGCTTTATATTTAAATTTCTCTTCATTTTATTTCCCGAATTCAAGATTGTCACACAAATTTCTTATTTTTAATTTGAAAATTTACGTTTATTATGGATTAAGATTTTTTTAAGTTTGACATTATATGCATTGAGAGAAAGAGAGAAGTGTCAAAATCACTCCTACTTTGATTAATATGCTTTGTTCTAAATGCACATTAAGGCGTCCTTCACACTTTCCTACTTTGAAAGTATGTAAATACACTATCATGTAAATGGCGCATGGAAATGCCGTTTTATAATTTACACTTCGTCTGGCAAATGTTCTATTTGAATACACATTTTTTATTAAAATCCCATTGTTTGCCTGTCCGGACGTCTGAGAGTAGAGCTATCCAAAAAAGGCTTAAATACTTGTATAGGAGGATAAAAAAAACAAATCTTTAGTTCGTTTGAGAGGGGTCAAAGGTTCTTGATAAGGGATCCATTTGGTGTCAAAGCGGTGCTGGGTGGTGAATTGGCAGAGGAAAGACTGAGAAAATCTATTTTTATTTAAGTCGCTTAAATAACACATAGTATAAAGAAAGTCGATTCGAAGCGACCCCAAATAAAACAAACTGGTTGAGTTTTCAAAATTCCTGCAATTAAGCATTTTTATTTTAATAAATTTCCGATGTGATTTTTAAAAGCTTGAAATTTATATGAATTTCTTGTTTTTTCCAACTTATTTAATAATTTTTTTTTTGTGGTTGTTGTTTCAGTTTATAAGATATATATAACTTAAATTTAAGCAAACTTGTACTTGAACTATATTTTATGGATGTGTGTGTGTGTGTGTAGGGGGGGAGGCGGGGCGAAATTCTACATGTATTTAGTTTTTATTTTTTTTCCACGTAAAGGAAACAATTTCATCAAGCAAAGAAAGACTTAAGTATGCAATGTCATTCTTGTTAAGTTGTGTTTGGTTGTGTGTGTGTGGTTTGTTTTATTTTATTTGTTTTGGTAGCTGAATGTACAAACTTAAATTCCCTCAAAATCATGATTAAAAATAATATTTAAAAAAGAAACACAAAATTGTGTAAGTAAATAAATTTAATAAAAAAAAAAACAAAAAAGAAAACTTTAACTGGTTTAACGTAATTCGTGTTTAACTTGAAAAAAAATCGAATTTGAATTTGTTACATGCTTTTTGAAATTAGAAGCTGGTTTGATTTGATTTCTTTCTTTTTTTCCTCTCTAAATTAGTAATTATTTTAAATGTTTGTTTTTTTTTTTGTTTAAAGTAAACTTTTGTATTTTACAGTGGTTGCAGTAGCTGAGCTTATGAACCCGCATTCTCATTTTGAAATTTGAATTGTACTATCAGCATTTGTTGTTGTTGTTGCAAATTTATTTCTTGGCGGCCTCTGTGCTTGCGCCAGTTACCGGAGCGGGATAAGAATATTGCGACCAGTAATGGTTCGCTTCACTGGTGCCGGTGGCCGTTTGTTGAACATTGCCTTGTTGTTGCTGCATAGAGAAAGGTAGGGGAAACAATTTTTTTTAATATATATTTTTTAAAAATGCAATTTTTTTAATTACCTGCCACCAAGACACCCACTCTTGCTGCTGGTGCGGATCTGAGCTCTGCCACTGCTGTTGGTTGCCATAACCTAAAAAAAATTTCAAATCAATAATATAAAATCGGTTTGGTATGTGTGTGTGTGCCACCTTATAATTGGGGGCTACATAAAATGGGTACCTGCAAAGGCCCGGCTGCTGTTTAAATCATAGCCAAGAGACTATGTAGATAATATCGTTGCCTTAATTTGTAAAGGCTCTAACACGCATTTTGCAAATTTTACAGGAGAAGCCAAAAACGTTTCATATTATGGAGTCATTCATATGATAGGGCACGTGGGTACTCTTTATTATAATCCATCAAAAAGTTTATTTTGAAAAAAATGCGTGTTAGGGCCTTTACAAATTAGGACAGCGATATGTAGTTTATACGATTACCCGGTTACTTGAACACGAATTTTAACTGTGCTTTTGTTCAAATCAAATTGACATTTTTTGAGTAAACGTTAGTGTGATTTCTATGAATGATATGGGTTAAAAAATTGATATCCGGTACCCCCCGCCTGAGCGTTTTAACGTTTTTAAAGTCGAAGTCATGGGGTAGTCACTTTGTAGCTTCTACGGCTGCCTGAATACTCACAAACCGTTTTCAAGTAACCGGTATTTTTTTTTCAAACGGGTTACTTTTCCTTTTCATAAATATTTTTACGTTTATAAAATCCAAGTCAAGGGGTAATTTTGTGATCAAGTAACCGGTACTAGTTTTTTTTTCAACACGATTTATGTAGTTCATTATATGTAGTTCCTTACCCTGCATTTCGTTATAGCCCCAATATTGTTGTTGTGCAGCCGGTTGTTGTTGATATTGATGGTGCTGCCAATTACCTCCAGCCGCATGCTGCTGATGTTGCTGGCCAGGATGTGGCTGTTGTTGTTGTGGCTGCGCGTATGAACTCCATTTACCACCCTGAGCAAAACTCTAAATAAAAAAGTAAGAAATTTAATACAAAACCAATTTAAATGGAAAAGAATTTTAAAAAAAATGTGAGTAAATCGCCTTACCTTACCACCCGCTGCCTTGCCGCTATTATACTGATCGTAGCCCTCGTTCGAAGCGTACTTCGCCGATGTTGCTGCGGATCGCTCATAGCCACCGCGACTATCTTCGGTGCGATTGTCGCGGTGGCCAGGCCGAAAATCCCGCTGGTTACCACCACCACCGGAACGATAATTATCACGGCGGCCACCACCGCCGCCGCCGCCTCCACTGCCTCCTCCTCCGTTACGATCGCGTTCTCGATCGCGATAGTCACGTGAACCACCGCTTCCACCTCCGCCATATGAATCATAGCGACCGCCACCACCACCACCACTGCCGCCTGAGCGATTATAGCGATCATCATAGCGATTGCGATTATTCTGCATCCAATTCTGTTGAGGGGCACCTCCACCGCCGCCACCACTGCCATAACGATTGCGGTTATCATAGCCACGTGCACCGCCTCCACCACCATAACCACGATCATCTCGCCAACCAGAGCCGCCACGATAGTTACCGCCGCCTCCGCCTCCACTACCGCCGCCGCCACCCCAGCGATTGCCACCACCACCACTGCCGCCTCCGCCGCCGCCGCCACCACCACCATGGCCTCCACCACGTCGATCACCCCAACGACTGTCAGTGCGGAAATCGCGTCTGCGATCATCATAGCGACGACGATCATCGCGTTGATAGTTATCGCGTCGATTGCGTTTATCGCGATTCGACGGATTTGCGTCCAGAGCCTTTTTACCCTTTTCGTTGTACTTTTTCACCTCTTCCTTGGCCTCGTCGCCACTCAGATCGGTATAGTTGATGTCATCGAACCAGCCAAATTCCAGCGCTGGCAGAGTAAAGTTGGCTGCAAGAAATTTGTTTTCAAAATTTACAATTTTTTTAAAGTCATTCGATTAACATTTTATTAAATTGTTTTTTTTTTTAATTTTTTTTTTTAAACTAAAATTTAGGCTAAAATGTAAAGTAAAATTTAAAAATAAAAATGAGATGTGCACAAATTGCTCAAATTGTGGGAAAACTAATGAGGTAATGAAATGCAAATTTCTGGGGCAGTGGTTGCGCGTATGAAGAAATTTCTAGATGCTTTCGAATTTGTTCTACTAAATGTCAGAGATATTCTATATCTGCCTAGTAAATAGCAGCCCTCTTAGTGAAAATCAAAAAAACAGGACGAAAGTTTCTAAAGGACTCACAGAATCAATGGGCTCGTCCATAATATCACGAACTGACGGAATTGCTATGTATTTCCCTATAAGTTATATCAGTTCGTGACATTTAGGAACTGTATGTGTGAAATTTCAACTCCTTGCACTACTGGTGCATTCAGGAAGGTGTGGCCGGCAATATATTATGCCGATAATTTCAAGTTATTATTCAAACGCTAAATTCGACAAGTGCCCTAGTCCAAACATAACCCTACTTTTCGCACTTGTTTAAAAAGGGAACTGTAGAAAAAGAAGCAAAGGCATTGCTTAAGTACCATACAGCGGTTGACAATTTTGTGATATCTATTCAATATTTACCTTAACATAACAGAATGGCAGACAACGGACATAAAAGGTTTTTTCAAATGTAGAATAACAAGCATCGGGGCATACAAATTTGTTTCGAAAGGAGGACAGTAAAAAAATACTTTTGAGTTTCCGATGGCCGTGCATTTTCATAGGCAGTAGTGTAATTTAATTTCCATAGTTCAATGTATCATGTATAACGCTCGTATTATTTTTCGGACCAAATCCGAATTTCCTTAATTCATTTAAAGTGGGGGAAACCCCTTGAAAACGCGCATTCGCTTCAAATTTCAAATGTTTTGACTGCACTTTTTCCGAAAGGTTTCCCACTCTAAGTGAATAGACCTATTATATTTAAAAAAATTTATTAAAAATAATTTGGGGAAAAACAGTATTTTTCGCAGTAAGTATATATTTCCTTTTTTCCATTTCAATATCTCCATCTGTGGCTGTTGTTTTGTATTTGTCCCTTGAAGCAATTGGACGAAGCAATTCCGGCTTTGTTTTGGGGTACTATTTAACGCTTGAATACTTCAGGTTATATTTGACAGTCAGAATCACATTCACTGTTTCCACATCTAATTGAGTTTTGTCCAAGTTTTATCTACTGCAGGGAAGGTTCGTTCCACCGTTCAGTATGAACGATATATATTAGCGAGGAAAGCACTACTCAAATATTGAGTCTAAAAACCAGTATGATACTGTGTCGAGACGAAAAATAGATACGAGCGTTATTCATGTAGGGAGAACACACCCAAATTTAGACAGCTTTCGATTGAATAAATAAAAAAAGAGTAAAAAACCAGTTTTTTTAAATATAACTCTTTAACCGACTAAAAAGCAGAAAATAAATTTCCTTTAAATTAATTTCCGCAATTTCGATTTAAAATTAAGGGTTTTTGGCGACTTACAAATTTGGAATGATATTAGGAACAAAGAGCCAAAAACCCTTAATTTTAAATCGAAATTGCGGAAATTAATTAAAAGGAAATTTATTTTCTGCTTTTTAGTCGGTTAAAGGGTTATATTTTAAAAAACTTGTTTTTTACTCTTTTTTTTCGGTACCCTTAATTTTAAATCGAAATTGCGGTAATTAATTTAAAGGAAATTTATTTTCTGCTTTTTAGTCGGTTAAAGGGTTATAATTTAAAAAACTTGTTTTTTACTCTTTTTTTTATTTTCCCCTTTTTTTTAAAAAAGGGGAAGTGTATGTGGAAGTGGAAGCTCGCCCAAAGCAAGTTAATATAAGGGTTATAATAAAAACGAATCATTCGCTGCTGTTGTGATACTTTTGGGTACATAATTGACTGGCTGCTGTTCTAAATTTGTTCTCCGAGTTAAAACCGACGAGCCTAAGACCTTCCCAATTGGATAATGGGCCAATTGAAGGTCGTTTAATGTTATCCGGCAGACAACTTTGTACCAAAATATGCATCGAGTATGGAAAGTGTATACCGGGTGTTCATCAAAATCAATCCAGAATTCTACAGCCGTATCAGGACTATACCAGCGGGTAAAAAGAGCTCTGGTCGATACGAGCGATAGCTAATGTAGAAGCTTTAAAGCTAAGATTTCATAGCTGTTTACTTAAAAGTTTTATTATTAAATTGATAATGTCCAGATTTCGGTATGCACACTCTTTACCTTTGAGATGAACTAATAAAACTACAAATAGACATTTTGGGGGGAAAAACTGATGGACGCGGTAGATGAGTCTATACTAATTTGGGGTCCCCTATCACAATCTCTTGGTCGATTTTTAGCAAACTAATTTTCAGAACTTACAGTGGTGGACAGGCTATTTGGATAATTTTGAATGAATGAATTCTGAAAATCTAACAATATCAATTCGGTATGAAATCCCGCTCAAAAATGGCCACCTTAACCCGTTACCTATCGAGAAAATCATCTTACATAAATTTTTCTACTTTTTCGACTTCTTCCTTGAAAGTGAAACACATTTTAGAGAGTTGCTCTGTTTAAAATTGAATGCCTGGAAAGAATATTTAAAAAACTTTTGACATTTTTGAGATATTTTCATAAGGTTAAGGTTAAGGCGAATATAACAAGTACAAATCTGCTTAGGTAAGTGGGATGTTCGGTCGATGCTGATGGAAATTAATGTGGGGGGTGAAAATGCTCCTGTAATGGGCTAGTGGAGAAAGTTTTTGATTTGCACACTAAGTTAAGTACTTGTTGCATCATAACTTCTAAACTAATATAGCTTGAAAAGATAATCTAATAACAAATAAAAAATTCCTATATGAGTGGAATCAATCAGATTTTTAACAAGATATAAAGGCTATTCACGTCAAAGTGGTCATAATATGGCTATAAGGGTATTCACAAATCGTATATAGAGCCATAAACGGGAATTTGTCATAAATTATCATTTGGCTGTCAATTTTGTATGAAAACTTCAATGAGAAATAATATTCTATGATAAATTCCAGTTTATTACTATATATACGACCTGTGAAGACCCTTATAGTTTCTTAAAGTGAAAAAAATACTTTTTAAGGCAAAGTCAAGTTCACAAAATTGTCAACTTTTAATCGGAGTGGAAAAATTATTAAGAATTATTTCGTAGAGAATTGTTTATGGAGTAATCCAATTTGATGGTATGAGATGAGAAAAGTAAAGTAACTCAAAAGAAAAAGGGATTTCAATATATAAAAAAGAAACAAATACAAAACTACAAAAGCAAAGGGGAATACGAAGAAGCTCAAGAAGTTACAAATAAAAAATGAGGAAATAATTAAGATTAATATCAATACAAATACCAACGAAATAGTATTCAATAGAAATATGACGAAACTTGAAATTATACAAATCAAATAAATGAAAATATAATTGTCAAACATATAAGTGTATAGGCCTACATATATATATATAAAAACATATATACATGTATAGACGTAAACCTGTAAAGTAAAACATTCGAAATAGTTTATGTAAAAACTTTTTCTCTTTTTTTTTTTGGTAGAATTTCTTACATACTACTTTTTTTTTGTTTAAATATAACATTTTGGAAAAAAAAAACAAAAGACTTTCAAATTGATATTTTTTTGTTTGGATTTAGTTTTTGTTTGTTTGTTTAGTAACTAATTTTCTTTCATTGGATAATTACCTCGTAAATTATTTAATGTTGAATCTCTAATTGCAAAAGCATTTCCCTTTTCAGTTTTCTCGGTGATGCGCCGTTTTAATTCATCCTCAGTTGGTATGCAAACAACGGCAATACGTTTGAAGTCGCCGAAACCTTTCATTTTACGCCGTTGTGCTGATGCATATGCATTTGTCTATAAATCATTCATTGGAGTAGGAGGAGTATTTGGTTTTTGTTGTAGTACGAGTTTCGATAGATATAGTAGCAGTAGTTGTTGGTGGATATTTTTTGGTTTGAGTGTTGATATATTGGCGCATTTATGTATTTTTCATAGATTTGTTCAAGATTCAAAATAGAACCAGCCCAAAATTGGCTTGGATATATGTAGGCGTGGCATTTTTTTTCAAAATCTTCCATTAACCCCAATTAACGAAAAAAAAATATAGCTTACAAACTACAACATACCTTGTTTTGTTTTTGTTCTTTTTTTTTATATATAAAAATGTTGAAGTCAACAGTTGATTTGGTTTTGTTTTTTCGTTTTTTGTTTTTGGGATAATTTTCAAGTATCTTCGAAAAAAACAGAATTCATTTAAAAAATATATGTAACAATCTTGTGTTTGGTTCTCATAATAGATTAGGTAAATAAAACATCGTTCATTGCTTGGGCATCTACTTACAGGCATCCTTGCCGCACTCTCCTTTAAACTTCAATTTAATTTCTTCTTTTTTTTTTTTTTAAATTTGTCACATGCTGCTTGATTGTTGATCAACTGTTTTCAATGGAATTTTCAAATACATACTTCATATAAATACTCACTTCTTGCACTTAAAAACTAATTGGAGCACTTACTGACTAGAACATACCTTGATGCGTTGGCCCCTCTTAATGTGAGGCATTTTACCATTTTAGAGCAAATATGAATAATAAAAAAAAAATGAAAAAGAAATTATAATATGAACGCTTACGCAAAACATACATTCGCGCGCATTCATAAATAAAACTTCAATTAATACAAAAAAAAAATCATTTCAAATTAAAGAAACTAAAAAAAAAAATATTTAAAAAAAAAAATCAGTAATTGTAAAAATATATATCAATTAAGAAAAGAAACTTAAATGCTCAACACTCTCTGCAATTATTTGTACGCCTTTTTTCAAGTTGTAAAACCCTCAAGCACAATTTTCAGACGAATTACCTGATCGAGTATAAAATTACGACGCCGTTTTGTAGCAATCTCTTCGAGAGAGGATAAGCTAGTTATGCACATTTCATAAACCCTATCCCAACGTCCCTTATGAATGGATTTACGCGAAACACCGTCAATCTGGAAAATATAAGGCCGAAAAGATGCGTGTGTGAATTAAGGGTTGAAAGGAAACATGAAAGTATTGTAAGTATAAGGGTATGGAAAAATAAAATTTGCAAAAAAGAATTTTAAAAAATTAAAAGGGGATGGATGGATAAAGGCGGTATGTAACATACAAATTATTTCGAGTAAATCAACTTTAAAGTGTTTCATTAAATATATTAATTATGGGTTTTAGCTCATTTTCCGAAAAGGGAGTACAACAACCAAGCAAAAGTCAGTCTCGCAGAGCTATCAGTCTCGTACAACTATTTCGGATCTAGTCACGGATCCGCGTCAGCATTCTTTATGCATTTTATTTGATCCAAGTGACGCAATAAGTAAGCATTAGTATGACGCACACGAGAATTGCTTCTCCTTTGCATCACGCCAACATACTAAAGGAGCGAATGGAAAAATGCAACAAACTGAATGATTGCTTGTTGTTGTAAGCAACCTACTGCAATGCCTGGTTGAAGGATTTCTTCAAAGTCCCAGCATGCAAGCTTATTATTGTTCAGAGTTCTAAAAAATTGTGGGTTTCTTTTTTTTCAAAAATATAAATAACAAAAAAATTTAGAAATGAAACGACAGTGTTCGCAATCTTAATAATAAAAAAAAATGCAAAAAGTAATTGTGACTCACCGTCATTTTAGCGATGAGTGCATCAGCACCAATAACGTGATAACGTTTCTCCGCATTCTCTTCGATATGTTTCAAAGTCCAGTGCGTTTTGCCAGCACCGGGTAGACCCACTAAGAGTATAACTTCGCATTCTTTGCGACTATCGGGACGCTGTGGCCCGGGCACATACTTCTCTTCGGCTATGAGAGCAATCAGCTCATAATCGGGTAGAAGGGAAACGGGATCGCGTGGCTCGGGCACCACCTCCTCGTATTCATCTTCTTCCTCCTCCTTACGCTTGTCCTCATCGACCTTTGGACGTTTGTTTGGCGATGGACCGTCATCCTCTTCGTCTTTTTTCTCGGCTTCATCGGATTTCTTCGACGCTTCTTCGTCGTCGGTGGTTTTCTTCTCTGCTTCTTCAGCATTTTCGGCAGAGTCGTCAACTACCTTTTCGGACTTTTCAGCCTCTTCTTTGTTGTCACCATTTTCTGGTGATTTTTCCTCTTCTTCTTTTTCTTCACCTTCGACGACAGGAGTTTCAACAGCTTCAACAGCTTCGACAGCTTCTGAGGGCTTTTCAGCTGAGGATTCTGAAATCGGTAAAAATCGGTTAAAACAATTTGTAATCAAAAAAGTTTTAAATATTCGAATGTACCTTCATCCTTCTTTTCTTCAGCAGCTTCTTCCTTCTTTTCGACCTCTGCTTCAGCTTCTGCTTCTGGTTCCTCCTTCTTCTCTTCTTCTGCCCCATCAGCTTCCTTCATTTCCACATCCTCTTCAGTGGCAGCCTCTTTGGCCTTTTCTGCGACTTTAGACTCTTCATCGGGCTTTTCATCTTCATCCACCTTCGTCTCATCGACCACTTGCCAATTCTCCTCATTCTCGGCGGTCAAGGTTTCTTTGTCCTTGTCCACCGATTCCTTGCGCGGCTTACGACGCATACGTTTCGGACGCTCAACATTGGCCAACAGATTCTCATTGTCGGCGAAGTTCACATGGAACTCATAACCCTTGGTGACAATGTGCGGGAACAGAGCATCGCTTTCGCCCAAAATGTCCTTTTCGAATTCGTAGGCCACTCCCAGATCTTCGCCATTCAGCGTATACTTGATATTGCACGGAGTACTGTCCAAATCCAAATAGCAGCCAATGACATCGTCCAGCTGATATGGCTTGCCATACTCCACGAATTCCGAGTTCAAAGCTTTGCGTCCGGACTCGCAGTAGGCAAAGGAATTTTCGGCTTCGCCCGCAATCAGTGTAGAATTGGGCAGTGAGAAACCCACACGAAAACCGCGTACATTCGGCTCGTCGCGGAACTGATGCGAGCGACCCATCTGGGTTTCCTCGGCCAGACGCACTTCATAGCAGACTTTGCCCTCGCGGACGCCATGATTGGCGCGTGCACCCGACCAGACGAGTGAATAGACTTCCTGAGTCATGGGTTTGGCCGAGGTAAAGGTGACAGGATCGATACGCAAGTGCAAATCGGAATCAACTAAAAAAACGATTTTTTTTGGGAAAATTTAGAAAAACTCAAATATTTTAATAAAAAACAAAACACTTACACCAACTCAAGCCGAACTGCTTGTCCTCAATGGTGGGCTCATCTTCGGGATTGGTGGGCTCTTCGGCCGCTTTCGAAGGACTGCCATGACTGCCAGCGCCGCTGCGACGCTTGGGCGAGCGCGAACGTGAACGCGACTTCGAACGTGACTTAGAGCGTGAGTGTTGTGATCTGGAGCGATCGCGTCGCTCCTTGGAATGTGAGCGCGAACGGGAGTGCGAACGTTTACGGCTGACACGTTTCTCGGCCTTTTCGTCAGCGGCAATGGATTTGTCGGCATCGTCTTTGGGTTTTTCAGCATCACCATCAGCCGCAACTTCTTTAGACTCTTCGGCAGCCTCACCGTCCACTTCCATCTTATCTGCCTCAGTTTCATTCACTTTATCGTCAGTCGCTGGCTCGGCAACAGCCTTTTCCTCTTCTTCCTCCTCGGAGGCTTCTTCATCATGTTCATTGCTGCCATTAGCCTCAACTACTTTATCGGCGGCTTCCTCCTCCTCCTCTTCATCTTCTTCAACGTCTTCGGCGGCCTCTTCGGATTTTTCTTCAACTTCTTCAACTTCGTCGTCCTCTTCCTCGGGCTCTTCTGCAGCGACCACGGCTGCTTCTGGCTCGGACATTTCTTCGTCCTCCACTACCTGAGGCTCTTCGTTGTCTTCCTCCTCTTCTTCATTGACTTCGCTAGCTGGCGAATCATCATCTACAGCTGCATTTGCTGTTTCCTCTTCCAACGGCTCCAGAGTAGGTTCGGCCTTTTTAACCGGAGACGGTGATGGTGAACGCGTCATCGAGCGGGTACGGCGACTTCGTCGACCGGGAGTGCCAGGGGTACCTGGTACGCCTGGACCTGTAAGAGATTGGCAAAGTACCTACTTAGTAAGGGTTCAAATTTGGAAATATTCGTCAATTTTTCTGAGAACGGTTTCTGAATGAAATCAGGTCGTTATAAATAAAGTATTTTCCATTCATGCATCACTAACAAAAAACAAATTGAGAAATTCAAAGTTTGTATTTTGTCGTTTGATGTGTTACAAAAAAAATAGTATCGCCCTTTGCACATTGCGTAGTGTTTTACAAAATCAGATAAAATTAATTTGTACATCCGCTTCGCATCCTCATGTTAATATGACAATGTGGATGTTTAAAAATTAAAGTTGCGGTTTGCGGAAAAATGACAACAAAGGGTCCAATTTTGTATTACTGTAGTCGATTGGGAATGTTTAGAAACGAATTTTGGACTTGGTCCGAGGTTGCAGAACGAGATATAAATGGGTCAAAATGGCGTCTTCAGACCAATTTATTTATTTTTTTTTTTGGAGTAACTTCGGCAATTCAATCTTAATTATTTATTTGTTTTGTTATTGAAAAAAAAGGTAGTTTTAATTTTTAAAAAAATACTTTTTTTTTTAATCCTACCCCATTCATTAAACCTACTTATATCCAACCCTGTTTTCTGCTGCTATTTTTATCAAGTATTTTTTTTAATAATTATCAGATTTTAGATACTTTTGAAAGAAATCGGCTACGAAAAAGTTTTTTTTACTTCATTCAAGGTATTTCATAGCACCACTAGAAGGTATTTTCTACTTTTATAGTTTGTATTAAATTATTTTTTCTTTCTAGTTAATTGACTAGATTTTTTTCCTGTCATTTTTTTTAAGTAAATTTTTTTTACAAACAAAACTGGGACCCAAGAAGAGTTTTGTCCAAAAATGCATTATGAACTTATATTTTTTCTCTGTTATTTTCTTAAATGTTAATTTTACGCATTTTAAATTTCATTAAATACGCAGTGTTTTTGCAACAACAAACAAATTATTAATCTCAAATTTATCGTAAGTGGTACTTTTTTCGAAACTCGTTACTTTTGTGCCGCATCTTTCCACCAATTTAGAATATGCAAAATTTACATGTAAAAAAATACCTGTAAATTTTATCATACAAAATTCATCGGCAAAAAAACACAACTCACTGTCTCTTGTAACATTTCAAAAACTACACATATCTCAGTAGTGCTATGTAAATATGAGGTGGCAAAAAAGTTATACACGTGCACACTAGACGTGCAACAAAAAAAGGTGTATTGTACGTACGGTTGGCAGATTTGTGACATTTATCTCATATTGAGATTTTTTTAATGGTTTGTGAAAAGAGAGATTTTTGCGAGAATTTTTAATTCGTGTGAGGTTTTTTTTCTGCTGGGAAGCTTTATGTGAGAATTTTTAACTGCTGTGAGATATTGGCCCGTATGAAACTTTTCACTGGAATATTCACAATAGAAATGTCAAATTACATGCAAAACAAGTAGTGTGCTCTAATGTTCACTACTGAAAGGAGTGTTCACTCGTTTTATGCATACAGCCCATTATCTCACGTGAAATGTTTTATTTCGTATGTGGTGTTAGATTTCAAATTTATTCAACACTTTCAAGGTATGTATGTACGTATTTCTGCTACTATTCCAGCCAACACAGTCTCAAAAGTTTGAGAAAAACCCTATTTCTCGAGTCGATAACTAATGTGGTTCTTGCCTCGATATCAAAGGTTAGGTCTCGACTCGATATCAAATGTCGTTCTCGAGTCGTTCTCAAAGGTTTGAGAAAAACCCTATTTCTCGAGTCGATAACTAATGTGATTCTGGACTCGTTTTCAAAGGTTACTTCAACAAATAAAAAAGTGAAACGTTAATAATTTAATTTTTAAATTATATCTGTACCTTTTATTTTGTTAAGTGTAAAAAAAAATTATCTTTACTTATCAAATATGCAATAAAAACCAAAATACATTTTAAAAATTAATTAATTCACGATTCACTCTTTTTATTTGAAGTCGATTTAAGAATTAACGTTTGAAACCGACTCGAGAACTAACCCTTTTCTCGACTCGAGAACTAACTCCCCTTTTTATTGAGAAAGCTATGATTCTCGAATCGGTATCGACTCGATTTCAAACGTTCGACATTAGAGAAAAACCTTTGATACCGAGTCGTTCTCGAGTCGATATCAAACCTAAATGTTTGCTGGGACTACTCTAAAATGATCTACTATGTATTTATTGTATACGAAATCTAATACATGTTATTTTTAAGATTTTTCAAACAATCTTATATGGACGAGGATGCTTTTTTTATTGGCCAATATAAAAAAACCTATGTATTACTGAATCTGCTATAATGCTGTAGGCAGTACTTCGGTAATTAATACTCCAAATCTAGGTAAGGTTTCAACTAATGGCTCAGGATTTGACCATGTTTCTTGATGTTGTAAAATAAGTGGTAGCATAAAACAAAGCATCAAGAGTATGTTTATTGAAATAAAATGCTATCTACAAAAAAAAGGGTAGTAAAAAATGTATTCCATATTTGGAATACAGTCAGATTTTTGGACACTCTATTATATTTTTATTTATAGACTTAATCAACAGATATCAGACAAAGAATGAAAAAAAAACTTCAAATTAAAATGCAACGATAAAGTGAAAAAATAAAACAAAGATTTATGACATACATGCAACACTTATGATACTTTGTGTTTACCCCCTTTTGAGAAAATCTTAAACACGAAACCTACTAGAAGTATTACTTGGCCTTTTGATTTAAAATGTTTGGCTTTCTCGAGAGCTGCCTGCAACATAACCCCAAAAAAATAATTCCTACAAATTATGTCGTGGCTCAAAAATATTTCGTGTTTTTTTTTTAATTTGTGAAATTCGACCTAACAAATGAATTTACACCGAAGCCACAAAATGACTCACAAATGGCGTTGCATCTGTAAATATTTCGCGCCATTAGCATCTGCTGGTTTTCACATGCTTGATTTTTTTCCTCAAATATTTCTAATTTTTGTAATTATATTTCATATGCTTTCACCAATGGTAAGCAACATTCTATTTTCTACATAAAAATAATTTTTCGAGGAAGTCGGCATTTGTGAAAATGAGCTTTTTTGTTAGCCAATACAACTCTGAGGTCTGAACAATGTGACATAAATATTGATTGAAAAGCGAAAAGTAATGGCTGGCCGACACAGCCTCCCCCCACCAAAGAAAATTTCCCAAATTACCCACAAGCCCTAAGTGTAATGACTGTACGATATTATTCGTTTTAAGTTTAATCATTTATTATATAAATTCTCAAACTCACCATCTTCTAGATGCGCTCGCAAACGTTCGATCAGCACCGCTTTAACGCCTTTAGTGTCCAGGCCTCGCGTTTGCAGTTCATTCCGCAGGTCGACCACCTTCATCTTGTCCAGTTTCGCAATATCCATCCTGGCGGCGTCGTAATGGGGGCTTTTGCACTGTGAACTTCAGTTTTGCAAATTTTTTATGGAGCGCGTCGTTGTGTTACAAAAGTTTTCGTTTAAAAAGTAAAATTAAAAATGCGGCTAGTCACTGCTGCGGCTGAGACGAGGGACAGACCCGCAATTTTCACACGTGAATTTCTGTATTAATTCGGTTGATTTTTAATTTCTTCTCATATACTTCATGTAGTTCACAACTTTGGCTAGCGTTTTGTTATATTTTGCACTAGATAGCTGCTAACTAATTATCACTTTTTGCGAATTTTCATTCACTAATGATCCAAATGCCTTATGGTTTTTCCCGCGGCACTGTGAAATTGATTTCGTGAAGAAAAATTCACCGCCATTTTTGTTTTTTGCGTGGTTTATCGTAAGGTTGGCTAACCTGATTTCGGAGTCGTTGCAGGGAAACGGGGTTGTTACTGAATAGTCATGTTCACTCGAAGAAGCATGCTTGACAAAAGAAATCTTTACAATTTTTTTCTACCGGTCCAGCCTATATGAACACTAACACACTCCATATTTCATTGTAAAGGGGTTGGAATATAGCCAATGTTTGTCAAATTGGTCGACCACAGTGGATTTTGGCTCTAAAGGTGTATTTAGATCGCACGAACTAGCGAATAAAATACAATTCATTCCGTAAGTGTAAATGACCGGTTTGCGATCTTGAATTTGCGATCTTTAGATTTTTCAAAATGTTCCGGCAAATTCTGGCTTCATATGCGTGTTCGGGAACATATATTCAAGCAGTGTAAACATTTGTGCAAACGGAATTTTGTTTGCTATCTAAATGCACCTTGAGAATATACTTCCAAAGTTTCCAGAGACTTGAAAAATGTGAAGCGATGTCTACAAAAACAAAAAAGCGAAACATATACCATATGCATAGTTGCCAAATAAATATCTCACAAAAAATCTCACACAAAATTGAAAAAATCTCAAGGAATATTTGTTCCCGAACATGCATTGGAAAGTAGTGATTTCTTCGTTATTAAGAGCCTATTTACACTATCAGTTCTATGACGAAAAATCTGACCAAGAGCTGATAAGAACTGAGGTAGTGAAAACGGGATAGAAAATTTTGCACCGAAAATCCATACAAAAAACGTAAAAGGTGGCAACTCCATGCTTTGTTTATTTACATTTTCATATAAAAACTGTAAAATTTCGTCATGCCCATGTCAGTGTAAATTCTTAAAACGGCATGCCCATGCGTCATGGGAATGACTGTGTAAATAGGCTCTAAGTATTTACACCGCCCTAACATTTTGAGCGAGCATTCGGCTACGAACACAAGTTTGCGAACCGGGTGTTTATACATTTTTACATTATTTCGGTGTCCGGAGGGGTACTAAAGCGGCTCCGGAGCTGTGATGCAGAGTTCGGAGCGGAGCAAGGGAAAAATTTACCAGCTCCAAAGCCCTGATTTTAACAAATATCAGTTCGATTTTCATAATATCAATCGATATATCGCCCATCCCTAAACCAAATTATTCATAATAAAAGTGAGTGCCGAGTGAGTGTTCTTGCAGTGTTTTCCAGATTTTTGAACAGACTTTTTCCATAAAATAAGGTAAAAATGCAATGAAACTGAATATTTTAGAGGAAGCAACCAAAGGCAAAAAGATAGAGAAACCAAAGAAAAAAAATACAAGACACCGGACAGAGTCCTATAGTGCAAATGAAGGGGGAAATAGGGTTAAATTAACACACCTGCGCTACCACACCCGCTTATCAATATATCAGTAAGTGCTAGAGGATAGTCTATAGTCTAGCACATAGCACATACATAAAAAGAGTGACGACACAAACGTGGGCCGACAGGGGATGACACATTGCTATTAGCCGATTTAGTTGTTCCACATTCCACATTCACATTTGATTGATTTCTTCCAGTAGAAAGGTGAAAAAAGCAAGAACACGCAGAAATGGTGGCCATTCCGTATTTGTTCAATGAGATTGAACGCATTTTCCAAAATGTAAGTATAAATTACCAAGTTCACGAATCACAAAAAACATCAAAAACATTAAAAAATCTCTAGAGACCACACCCGCCAATAAGAAAATTTAATTCCCCTTGCAGACGCCCCTCTATGCCATCATTCTCGAGGCTTTACTCTTCCTCTCGGTCATTTGGTTGATTCTGTACAAGCGCAACGGCAGCAAGCGCTACACCAAAGCCCAAGAGGACGACATCATTGCAAAGTATGCACCCGAACCGCTTGTGGCCGACACCGATCCGAATCACCCCCTGCTTCGCACACGAATTGTCCAATCGAAAGTGGGCAAGCGCGTGACGGTGGATGGCAATGATTGCCTCAATTTGGCCACGCACAACTATCTGGGTCTGCTGGAGGACGAACTGATACTGGAGGATGCGTGCAAGAGTTTGCGCAAATATGGCGTGGGTTCGTGTGGGCCGCGAGGCTTCTACGGCACCATGGATGTGCACTTGGAGCTGGAAGAACGCCTGGCTAAGTTTATGGACATGGAAGAGGCTGTGGTGTATTCGTATGGATTCTCAACGATTGCCAGTGCCATACCGGCGTATTCCAAGCGGGGCGATGTGATCTTTGCGTAAGTTCTTTTGGGAAATATTTTTTTGTAAATTTTTAAAAATAAATTTTGGGTCACTTTTTTTGTTTCAGCGATGAGGCCTGTAATTTTTCCATTCAAAAGGGTTTGGATGCTTCGCGCAGCGTCATTCATTTGTTCAAGCACAATGATATGGCCGACTTGGAGCGTTTGCTGATCGAACAGCAGAAACGTGATGAAAAGGTTCGTGTGTGTGGGAGTGACTGTAAGGAATTTATATAATCCCACTTTTGCCCTTTCCTAGAATCCCAAGAAGGCTGCCAAGACACGTCGTTTCCTCGTGGCCGAAGGCATTTACATGAACACTGGCGAAATATGCCCACTACCCGAATTGGTGACGCTGCGCGCTAAATACAAGCTGCGTTTATTCTTGGACGAGAGCATCTCCTTTGGCACACTGGGCAAAACGGGTCACGGTCTGACCGAACATTTCAATGTGGATGTAAGGCTTTTTTCACAATTCATATTAAACTTGAATAAATATTATTTTTCAATCCCTCAGCGCCTCGAGGTCGATCTAATTTCAGCGGGCATGGAATGGGCCGTAGCCTCAATTGGCGGCTTCTGTGTGGGCTCGAATTTCATAACCGAACATCAACGTTTGTCTGGCTTGGGTTATTGCTTCTCTGCCTCGCTGCCGCCTCTATTGACGCAGGCCGCCATTTCGGCTCTGGATCGTTTCGAAAGTGACCCGCAAATCTTCGGACAACTGCATAAAGTAGTTCAAATGTTGCACGCGAAATTTGGGAAATTCTCGAAATTGCAACTGAAAGGTCATGAATTGTCGCCCGTGAAGCATTTGTATTTGACCGAACCCCGGGAAAGTGAAGAGGAGGAACTTAAATTGCTCACTGAAATAGCAGACAAGGCAAGTATTTTGTTTTTTTTCAAGTGATTTGCATTTTAACAATTTCATTTACCTTTCCACTTGACAGTGCATTGCCCGCGGTGTGGCCATCGTGGAGGCTTGCTACCTGAACCACATGGAGAAGAAGCCTTTACGTCGCAGTCTACGCATCACCGGCAATCGTTTGCTGACTGAGGCAGATATCAACAGTGCATTCGATGTGATCGAGAGTGTGGCCAAAGAAGTGCTCTAAAGTAATAGTTTCCTTTTTAGCCATTAAGATTTGTTAAAGTATTAAAACAAGAAAAGAAAACTTAAGGCAGTTCCGAACAAGATTGAGATGTTTTTTTTCATTGCTATAAAATTTTAAATCCAGTTCTCTATTTAAAAATCTTAACCAAATTTGTGGAAAATTTTTGCTCCACTTTGATGAGGTTAGGTTCGATATATTTAAATCAATGTAATGCTTACTAATATGAGCTCTCAAGTCCGCTGTAGTATCCTTTTATTATTTAATGTCACCAAAGCACTTTTATTTAAGTATTTTAATTTGTCAAACCCACTGTCGTGTGTAATTTTATCAAGCAATTCATTAACAGCTTTCAGTATTTGCCTTGCAGTGGCAGTGGCGGAGAACTTCGAGAATACAATAAAATGCACATATTTTAAATGCCAAACGCCTTTGTAGACTAAGCTTTAATATTTAATAATAAACAAAGTAATTTCTGTATAAAAAGTGTTAAGCCCTTTTTTTCCAAGGGTGGATGCAAATATGTCTTCATTGAAGGATATACAGCGGTAGTGGTCACGTGATGCAAAACGATCTAACAATTTAAATCTTGAGCAAGTGATAATGAATATGATACTTGCGGACCAATCCGAACAACGAGATTCCCATATAAGCTTTTTCATATGCAAGCTACACAAAATCGTTTCTGCAAGGCCCCTTTTTTGGGATTTCGACCAAGCCTGGAGTTGGAGTCGTAAGTCAGATGTTTTTCTCAATGAACTATGGCCAACGGAAATTAATAAGAAGTTATCGATAAAATATCGAAAAATTATGAAAAACCTAACACCAGTGTATTCTGGGGTTAATATCAAAAAATAAACCTTTCGAGTTCGGGATATCTTTGGTCGAATGCTCATAATGTTCGAGTAGAGTAAACACTTGAAACGAACCAAACTGTGGCTTCTGATGCTTGTTCGAGACGTAATATTCGGGCAGTGTAAACGGTTTTGCAAACTCAAAAAAATCTCATAGGAACCTCACTTTTCACAAGCCATTCAAAAAACTCAATCTCACAAATCTGGCAACCGTACTTCCAGTAATTTTTCATTTTCCTGCCAACAAAGTCGAATTTAAATAAAGCTGCAAGTTTGAAAGAATCAAAGGAATATGAAACGCGAAGGTCAAGAAATATTGAAAACTTTGCCAAATTTTGTTGGCACTGACGACATGGAACCGGAACTCTCAAATAACAATTCAGCCCGAAAATTGTATAATTGGACAGTAAAATATAACATTTCTGATGAAGCTACGGACGATTTGCTGAAAATTTTGCATCCATATTTTCCGGAACTTACGTTATGCGCTAGACGTCTCAAAATAGCGGCAAGACGCCGAAATTAACAATGGCTGGACAATTATGGATTTACAACAAAATGAATTTAATGGACTTTGTTTGAACTTATTGTTAACAAAATGATCTCTACTTAATAAAAACCGAAATATATGAATTACATTTACGTTCCACCTATGTATGTTTTATTTGGTATCCACACATTTTTTTGTTTTTGTTTTCTCATTAAAAATGATGGGAGGTCTCTAATGATGATTATTTGGCCAATTTAATATAACGCCAAGCCAAGTTTATTTCTTCAAAGGCTTGTAACGTTTATGGGATAAAACGCATTTAACCTCACTTTTTAATTTTTAGAAAAACAGAGAAACCAAGACTCAACCAAGGCTCAACTCCTAATACCTCAATAACGTCCTAAACAGTAATGTGAAGTATATATAAAAGTTAACAATTGAAGCAAAAATGAAAAACTTCTCAGGTTATTTTAAAAATTTTGTAGAAAATTTCTATTTCAACTATTGATATATTTTTTTTGCCTATAACATTTAACAAAGCAATCCATTGAAGTTATACAAATGTAGAAGTCTACTAAAAACTAAAATAATAATCTCAAAGTGGCCCCGCCACCACTCACTTATGTTCATCACCTATGTGGGCATAGACAACAGCCGTGCGTGAAGGGGTATAGACCTGAAATTAAAAAGATAATGTAATTAAAAAAATTAATCAAATTTCTCAAATATATAAACTCACTTCGAAGAAGCACGAACGTCCAGCATAGCCCTCCGGATCCGTGAGATGCTTGCAGTTCTTATCAATGCGATTTTGACCGCCAAATTGTTCATCATCGGAGCTGAGCACGGCCTGATAAGTGCCTGGCCAATTCGTGCCCACACGATAGCCCGTAAAACTACGCGTCGGATGGAAATTGAAGACAAATACTAGTCCGGCACGTTCGTACACAATTATCTTGTCGCCTTCGTGTTTCCAACTCACATATGCCGGGTCCGAGTGCAGCCAACCACACTGCTCTTCACGCTCGTGCATGGCGCGATCGAATTCATTCAGCCATTTGTACTTCAAGTCGGCATTGTCCACAAGATTCCACTGCCGCCTGGCATAATGATACGAATCATTATTTCCCGAACGTGGGAAATCCAGCCATTCCGGATGACCGAACTCATTGCCCATGAAATTCAAATAGGCCTCTCCGCCCAGAGAGTGGGTGATCAGGCGTATCATCTTGTGCATAGCCAGGCCGCGGTCGATAATTAACGAAGGCGGCGACAACACCGACATGTTCGTATACATCTCCTTGTCCATCAGCCAGAAGGCAATTGTCTTGTCACCCACCAGAGCCTGATCGTGCGACTCGGCATAGGCCACGGTGTTCTCCTTCCAGCGGCGATTGGTCAGCGTGTGCACAACATCGCCCATGTTCCACTGGTCGTCGGTGAACTCCTTGATCAGTTCGATCCATTTGTCCGGTATGGCCATGCCAAGACGATAGTCAAAGCCGATGCCTCCCTCAATCACAGGGCGGCAGAGTGTGGGCATTCCCGAAACGTCCTGAGATTGCATTTCCGTTACACATTAACATTACAGAATACAATTTAATTTTCGTTTCATTTACCTCTGCAATCGTAATGACTTCGGGATTCTGCTGATGCACCATGTGATTGGCCAGAGCCAAGTAGTTGAGCGCATCGGTGTCCACATTCAAACCGAAGTATTCATTGTAATCACCACTGAAGCCCTCGCCAATACCACGCGAGTGGTACAGCATGGAAGTGACGCCATCGAAACTGAAGAGATAATTTTTTCAAATAAAAATTGAATCCCATTTAAATTTACTACCACCTACCGATAGCCATCGAAATTGTATTCGTCATGCCACCAGCGCAGATTGGACAACAAAAATCTCAACACTTCGTACTCCACATAATTGAACAGGCGACTGTCCCACAGCGCATGCTCACCCCTTGCGCCATCATGGAAATAGCAACTGTTTGTGCCGTCAAATTGATTCAGGCCATCCTGAACATTCTTACTCGCATGCGAGTGCACCACATCCAGCAGAACGAACAGTCCGTGCTGGTGAGCCACATCGATCATGTGCTTCAGCTCTTCCGGTGTACCGTATCGACTAGAGGCCGCAAAGAAGCTGGTAATCTGATAGCCGAAACTGGCATAGTAGGCATGCTCCATTATGGCCATCAGCTGGATGGTATTGTAGCCCTGCCGTTTGATGCGCGGTATAATGTTGTCAGCGAAATTCCGATACGAGCCCACGCAAGGCTCTTGCGATGCAATGCCCACATGACACTCGTAGATGCGCAAGGATTTGGGACGACGCGGACGCGGATGTTGGAATGTGTAGCGTTCATTGGCGGGCGGTTGCCACACATACTGTTTGTAGTTGACACCCTGATTGGCCTCCTTTGGCGGTTGGCGTACGTACGTGGCCCAAGGAGAGAGGCGATCCACTAGTTGACCGGCCTGATTGCGTACGATTACCTTCACTTCGCTGAGATGCTTAATGGGCGCACTGCCATCGGCATTGGCAGGCAGCTGCAGTTCCCACTTGCCAAAGTCCAGTTTCTTGAAGGGATGGGCCTCCCAATGCCAGTTATCTGTGGAAATGTGGAAATTTTGTTTTAAAACGTTTTGAAAGACGTTTTTTTACTTACTAAAATCGCCCGTGAGATAGAGGGCCGTTGCGCCGGGTGCCCATTCGCGAGCTATCACCGAGTTGTCTGGCTGGAAGTGAAGGCCATAGTGTTTGTAGCCCTGTGAGAATGTGTCCATGCCGCCCTCAAGTTTGTCGATCTTTCTGATCCATTCCTGGAGTACGCCATTTCTGTTTTATAAATACGAAAAGATTATTTTTTAAAAGAAAATATGTCAACGGTTTTGCCATTTTTTTGTATAAAATTTTAATTGAACTGGATTTTATTTTGCATTGCTTAGTTTAGTGGCCAATAAAGGTTTACTTTATACTCTGGGTTATCACAAATAGTTTCCAAGTTATCGTAGCAAACACTTTCGTTGCAAAACTTTTTGTTGATAAACAATTTCCAATTCAAGAAAGAGAGAGGGAATCGAAAGAATCCAACGTAAGATGTGCATCACGAATTGGAAGCAATAAACTAGGAAGCGAAGGCCACTACGATCTACAGGCGGACAACGACTTGACGTCATGGCCTTGACATTAAATTTTGCCGGTATATGTAAAGGAAAAAAAAATTAGGTTACAAGAAATATTTTCTTTGCTAAAAATATAAATAGATGCAAATGAGTCTATCAATGACAATCTCAAATCTCTTTAATGCATTTTATGTAAAGGAAATCTTTAATTTATTTTCAATGCATTTACTTGAGAATTTATTTCATTTATTTCAAATTATTAATTCGATTCTACTAATTTATGTCAACTTAATCAGCACAATCGAAAATTAAACACTATCACAAACTATATCACCCACGAAACGCATTTAAATTTGAAAAAAAGTTTAACCTTCATTTGACCTTAGTTGGTTTTCTCAACATTTGCGAAGTTTCTGCTATCAATTTTGTATGCCTTAAAAATCCGCTAAGAGGCCTTTTCACAGCATAAACTAAATTGCAATATGTTATTCATAAAAAAAGAACACACACGCCACACTCAACATGGCAGCAGGCCTTATCAGTTGCACTCAGGCAGTGACAATTACCTTCGACGTATCTCGCGCTCGAACGGCTTCAGATACGAATCCAAGTTCAAGAGATTCGAAATCTCTTTCACCTCCACTTTCATGGGATCCATTTGCGGTTAGTGCTTATGGCTTCACACAACAACACTACTTTAAAAAAAGACAATTTCAAAAAGTCTATTATGTTAATTGTATACGACACGACACGACAACCGGCAACGTTGCAAATCAAACACCAACTGAAATGTGAATGCGATGGGAAAGCTCAAATAATGCTACCATTGGAAATGTGTAAGAACCGTGGGGCAACAGCAAGAACAACTGACTAAATCAGCTGTTCTGAGGGGAGCACACTTTCCTATATCAACTGCGAATGTCAAGCGAAAGCACACACAAAGAAATTCTGCTTGGGAGGGTGGAATTCTATTTTATAATTTGTTTTTGTAAACAAATCACCAAATGGTCGTGTCTCACATTTTCCGCCAGCTCTCATCTGTATAACAGACCGGTTGCTTATCATTAAATGTGCAACAAAAACAATCTATTGAAGAGTACATACATCAATTTGAAATTATCATCGCTTTTTCTAAACAGAACCGTGATAGGTGGAACTGAGTTGATAAGAATCGATAAGGTTCAGGCTGAGCGGTCAAAAAAATGTTTATACTCTTATTTATATTAGCCACGTTTGAGCGAAATTTACTTTTAGCAATGAATCGTTCCGCGTTTCGTTTTAATTGCAACTTAATCCAAAGAATTCGAAATTAGTACCTACACTGTGGGCACTTTTACGTTAATTTTATATGCATTGAGATTCTAAACTTTAGATTCCAAAAATTAGGAAGAATCTTAACTACATACTTTATAAGGCGTTAAATATAAAGTTCATCAAACATTCGTCGTGTATTCATTAACTAAGGTCCAATTCCAAATTCGAGGTGAGATAAATACTATCTTTATATGGTTTGAAAAGTATTTAATTACGAAAATATTTTAGATTTTGATGCATAATTTGCCTATGCTGCGGGCCTTAGTTTAGGAGTTAGAGCACTTTTAAGATTTCCCAGATTCAACTGCAGATATCTCCGCTTCTAGGTTTCGGATTCCCTTAGTTTCTTTTGCATATGACAGGTGGGATAAATATCTATCTTCATGCGGAATTTGGATCCTCTGCAAAGTGTATTTGCAATGTTAAAAGGGTATTTAAATAAAAAAAATTTTCAGATTTTGATGCATACTTTGCATAGGCTGCGGGCCTTAGTTTAGGAGATACAGCACTTTTAAGATTTTCTAGATTCCACTGCAGATATCTCCGCTTCTAGGTTTCGGATTCCCTTAGTTTCTTTTGCATATGAAAGGCGGCACAAATAACTATCTTCGTGTGGAATTTGGACCCTCTACGAAGTGAATGTATTTCGGTACCAAAATATTTTCAATTTTTTGCATAGTTTGGGTATGCTGCGGGCCTTAGTTTAGGAGATACAGCACTTTTAAGATTTTCTAGATTCCCCTGCAGATATCTCCGCTTCTAGGTTTCGGATTCCCTTAGTTTCTTTTGCATATGAAAGGCGGCACAAATAACTATCTTCGTGTGGAATTTGGACCCTCTACGAAGTGTACTAACTAAGTTATGAATGTATTTCGGTACGAAAATATTTTCGATTTTTTGCATAGTTTGGGTATGCTGCGGGCCTTAGTTTAGGAGATACAGCACTTTTAAGATTTTCTAGATTCCCCTGCAGATATCTCCGCTTCTAGGTTTCGGATTCCCTTAGTTTCTTTTGCATATGAAAGGCGGCACAAATAACTATCTTCGTGTGGAATTTGGACCCTCTACGAAGTGTATTAACAAAGTTGTGAAAGTATTTCGGTACCAAAATATTTTCGATTTTTTGCATAGTTTGGGTATGCTGCGGGCCTTAGTTTAGGAGATACAGCACTTTTAAGATTTTCTAGATTCCCCTGCAGATATCTCCGCTTCTAGGTTTCGGATTCCCTTAGTTTCTTTTGCATATGAAAGGCGGCACAAATAACTATCTTCGTGTGGAATTTGGACCCTCTACGAAGTGTACTAACAAAGTTATGAATGTATTTCGGTACCAAAATATTTTCGATTTTTTGCATAGTTTGGGTATGCTGCGGGCCTTAGTTTAGGAGATACAGCACTTTTAAGATTTTCTAGATTCCCCTGCAGATATCTCCGCTTCTAGGTTTCGGATTCCCTTAGTTTCTTTTGCATATGAAAGGCGGCACAAATAACTATCTTCGTGTGGAATTTGGACCCTCTACGAAGTGTATTAACAAAGTTGTGAAACTATTTCGGTACCAAAATATTTTCGATTTTTTGCATAGTTTGGGTATGCTGCGGGCCTTAGTTTAGGAGATACAGCACTTTTAAGATTTTCTAGATTCCCCTGCAGATATCTCCGCTTCTAGGTTTCGGATTCCCTTAGTTTCTTTTGCATATGAAAGGCGGCACAAATAACTATCTTCGTGTGGAATTTGGACCCTCTACGAAGTGTATTAACAAAGTTGTGAAAGTATTTCGGTACCAAAATATTTTCGATTTTTTGCATAGTTTGGGTATGCTGCGGGCCTTAGTTTAGGAGATACAGCACTTTTAAGATTTTCTAGATTCCCCTGCAGATATCTCCGCTTCTAGGTTTCGGATTCCCTTAGTTTCTTTTGCATATGAAAGGCGGCACAAATAACTATCTTCGTGTGGAATTTGGACCCTCTACGAAGTGTATTAACAAAGTTGTGAAAGTATTTCGGTACCAAAATATTTTCGATTTTTTGCATAGTTTGGGTATGCTGCGGGCCTTAGTTTAGGAGATACAGCACTTTTAAGATTTTCTAGATTCCCCTGCAGATATCTCCGCTTCTAGGTTTCGGATTCCCTTAGTTTCTTTTGCATATGAAAGGCGGCACAAATAACTATCTTCGTGTGGAATTTGGACCCTCTACGAAGTGTATTAACAAAGTTGTGAAACTATTTCGGTACCAAAATATTTTCGATTTTTTGCATAGTTTGGGTATGCTGCGGGCCTTAGTTTAGGAGATACAGCACTTTTAAGATTTTCTAGATTCCCCTGCAGATATCTCCGCTTCTAGGTTTCGGATTCCCTTAGTTTCTTTTGCATATGAAAGGCGGCACAAATAACTATCTTCGTGTGGAATTTGGACCCTCTACGAAGTGTATTAACAAAGTTGTGAAACTATTTCGGTACCAAAATATTTTCGATTTTTTGCATAGTTTGGGTATGCTGCGGGCCTTAGTTTAGGAGATACAGCACTTTTAAGATTTTCTAGATTCCCCTGCAGATATCTCCGCTTCTAGGTTTCGGATTCCCTTAGTTTCTTTTGCATATGAAAGGCGGCACAAATAACTATCTTCGTGTGGAATTTGGACCCTCTACGAAGTGTATTAACAAAGTTGTGAAACTATTTCGGTACCAAAATATTTTCGATTTTTTGCATAGTTTGGGTATGCTGCGGGCCTTAGTTTAGGAGATACAGCACTTTTAAGATTTTCTAGATTCCCCTGCAGATATCTCCGCTTCTAGGTTTCGGATTCCCTTAGTTTCTTTTGCATATGAAAGGCGGCACAAATAACTATCTTCGTGTGGAATTTGGACCCTCTACGAAGTGTATTAACAAAGTTGTGAAAGTATTTCGGTACCAAAATATTTTCGATTTTTTGCATAATTTGGGTATGCTGCGGGCCTTAGTTTAGGAGATACAGCACTTTTAAGATTTTCTAGATTCCCCTGCAGATATCTCCGCTTCTAGGTTTCGGATTCCCTTAGTTTCTTTTGCATATGAAAGGCGGCACAAATAACTATCTTCGTGTGGAATTTGGACCCTCTACGAAGTGTATTGACAAAGTTGTGAAAGTATTTCGGTACCAAAATATTTTCGATTTTTTGCATAGTTTGGGTATGCTGCGGGCCTTAGTTTAGGAGATACAGCACTTTTAAGATTTTCTAGATTCCCCTGCAGATATCTCCGCTTCTAGGTTTCGGATTCCCTTAGTTTCTTTTGCATATGAAAGGCGGCACAAATAACTATCTTCGTGTGGAATTTGGACCCTCTACGAAGTGTATTAACAAAGTTGTGAAAGTATTTCGGTACCAAAATATTTTCGATTTTTTGCATAGTTTGGGTATGCTGCGGGCCTTAGTTTAGGAGATACAGCACTTTTAAGATTTTCTAGATTCCCCTGCAGATATCTCCGCTTCTAGGTTTCGGATTCCCTTAGTTTCTTTTGCATATGAAAGGCGGCACAAATAACTATCTTCGTGTGGAATTTGGACCCTCTACGAAGTGTATTAACAAAGTTGTGAAAGTATTTCGGTACCAAAATATTTTCGATTTTTTGCATAGTTTGGGTATGCTGCGGGCCTTAGTTTAGGAGATACAGCTTTTTTAAGATTTTCTAGATTCCCCTGCAGATATCTCCGCTTCTAGGTTTCGGATTCCCTTAGTTTCTTTTGCATATGAAAGGCGGCACAAATAACTATCTTCGTGTGGAATTTGGACCCTCTACGAAGTGTATTAACAAAGTTATGAAAGTATTTCGGTACCAAAATATTTTCGATTTTTTGCATAGTTTGGGTATGCTGCGGGCCTTAGTTTAGGAGATACAGCACTTTTAAGATTTTCTAGATTCCCCTGCAGATATCTCCGCTTCTAGGTTTCGGATTCCCTTAGTTTCTTTTGCATATGAAAGGCGGCACAAATAACTATCTTCGTGTGGAATTTGGACCCTCTACGAAGTGTATTAACAAAGTTGTGAAAGTATTTCGGTACCAAAATATTTTCGATTTTTTGCATAGTTTGGGTATGCTGCGGGCCTTAGTTTAGGAGATACAGCACTTTTAAGATTTTCTAGATTCCCCTGCAGATATCTCCGCTTCTAGGTTTCGGATTCCCTTAGTTTCTTTTGCATATGAAAGGCGGCACAAATAACTATCTTCGTGTGGAATTTGGACCCTCTACGAAGTGTATTAACAAAGTTATGAATGTATTTCGGTACCAAAATATTTTCGATTTTTTGCATAGTTTGGGTATGCTGCGGGCCTTAGTTTAGGAGATACAGCACTTTTAAGATTTTCTAGATTCCCCTGAAGATATCTCCGCTTCTAGGTTTCGGATTCCCTTAGTTTCTTTTGCATATGAAAGGCGGCACAAATAACTATCTTCGTGTGGAATTTGGACCCTCTACGAAGTGTATTAACAAAGTTGTGAAAGTATTTCGGTACCAAAATATTTTCGATTTTTTGCATAGTTTGGGTATGCTGCGGGCCTTAGTTTAGGAGATACAGCTTTTTTAAGATTTTCTAGATTCCCCTGCAGATATCTCCGCTTCTAGGTTTCGGATTCCCTTAGTTTCTTTTGCATATGAAAGGCGGCACAAATAACTATCTTCGTGTGGAATTTGGACCCTCTACGAAGTGTATTAACAAAGTTATGAAAGTATTTCGGTACCAAAATATTTTCGATTTTTTGCATAGTTTGGGTATGCTGCGGGCCTTAGTTTAGGAGATACAGCACTTTTAAGATTTTCTAGATTCCCCTGCAGATATCTCCGCTTCTAGGTTTCGGATTCCCTTAGTTTCTTTTGCATATGAAAGGCGGCACAAATAACTATCTTCGTGTGGAATTTGGACCCTCTACGAAGTGTATTAACAAAGTTATGAATGTATTTCGGTACCAAAATATTTTCGATTTTTTGCATAGTTTGGGTATGCTGCGGGCCTTAGTTTAGGAGATACAGCACTTTTAAGATTTTCTAGATTCCCCTGAAGATATCTCCGCTTCTAGGTTTCGGATTCCCTTAGTTTCTTTTGCATATGAAAGGCGGCACAAATAACTATCTTCGTGTGGAATTTGGACCCTCTACGAAGTGTATTAACAAAGTTGTGAAAGTATTTCGGTACCAAAATATTTTCGATTTTTTGCATAGTTTGGGTATGCTGCGGGCCTTAGTTTAGGATTCCTTCTAGGTTTCGGATTCCCTTAGTTTCTTTTGCATATGAAAGGCGGCACAAATAACTATCTTCGTGTGGAATTTGGACCCTCTACGAAGTGTACTAACAAAGTTATGAATGTATTTCGGTACCAAAATATTTTCGATTTTTTGCATAGTTTGGGTATGCTGCGGGCCTTAGTTTAGGAGATACAGCACTTTTAAGATTTTCTAGATTCCCCTGAAGATATCTCCGCTTCTAGGTTTCGGATTCCCTTAGTTTCTTTTGCATATGAAAGGCGGCACAAATAACTATCTTCGTGTGGAATTTGGACCCTCTACGAAGTGTATTAACAAAGTTGTGAAAGTATTTCGGTACCAAAATATTTTCAATTTTTTGCATAGTTTGGGTATGCTGCGGGCCTTAGTTTAGGAGATACAGCACTTTTAAGATTTTCTAGATTCCCCTGCAGATATCTCCGCTTCTAGGTTTCGGATTCCCTTAGTTTCTTTTGCATATGAAAGGCGGCACAAATAACTATCTTCGTGTGGAATTTGGACCCTCTACGAAGTGTACTAACAAAGTTATGAATGTATTTCGGTACGAAAATATTTTCGATTTTTTGCATAGTTTGGGTATGCTGCGGGCCTTAGTTTAGGAGATACAGCACTTTTAAGATTTTCTAGATTCCCCTGCAGATATCTCCGCTTCTAGGTTTCGGATTCCCTTAGTTTCTTTTGCATATGAAAGGCGGCACAAATAACTATCTTCGTGTGGAATTTGGACCCTCTACGAAGTGTATTAACAAAGTTGTGAAAGTATTTCGGTACCAAAATATTTTCGATTTTTTGCATAGTTTGGGTATGCTGCGGGCCTTAGTTTAGGAGATACAGCACTTTTAAGATTTTCTAGATTCCCCTGCAGATATCTCCGCTTCTAGGTTTCGGATTCCCTTAGTTTCTTTTGCATATGAAAGGCGGCACAAATAACTATCTTCGTGTGGAATTTGGACCCTCTACGAAGTGTACTAACAAAGTTATGAATGTATTTCGGTACCAAAATATTTTCGATTTTTTGCATAGTTTGGGTATGCTGCGGGCCTTAGTTTAGGAGATACAGCACTTTTAAGATTTTCTAGATTCCCCTGAAGATATCTCCGCTTCTAGGTTTCGGATTCCCTTAGTTTCTTTTGCATATGAAAGGCGGCACAAATAACTATCTTCGTGTGGAATTTGGACCCTCTACGAAGTGTATTAACAAAGTTGTGAAAGTATTTCGGTACCAAAATATTTTCAATTTTTTGCATAGTTTGGGTATGCTGCGGGCCTTAGTTTAGGAGATACAGCACTTTTAAGATTTTCTAGATTCCCCTGCAGATATCTCCGCTTCTAGGTTTCGGATTCCCTTAGTTTCTTTTGCATATGAAAGGCGGCACAAATAACTATCTTCGTGTGGAATTTGGACCCTCTACGAAGTGTATTAACAAAGTTGTGAAAGTATTTCGGTACCAAAATATTTTCGATTTTTTGCATAGTTTGGGTATGCTGCGGGCCTTAGTTTAGGATTCCTTCTAGGTTTCGGATTCCCTTAGTTTCTTTTGCATATGAAAGGCGGCACAAATAACTATCTTCGTGTGGAATTTGGACCCTCTACGAAGTGTACTAACAAAGTTATGAATGATTTTTTGCATAGTTTGGGTATGCTGCGGGCCTTAGTTTAGGAGATACAGCACTTTTAAGATTTTCTAGATTCCCCTGCAGATATCTCCGCTTCTAGGTTTCGGATTCCCTTAGTTTCTTTTGCATATGAAAGGCGGCACAAATAACTATCTTCGTGTGGAATTTGGACCCTCTACGAAGTGTACTAACAAAGTTATGAATGTATTTCGGTACGAAAATATTTTCGAATTTTTGCATAGTTTGGGTATGCTGCGGGCCTTAGTTTAGGAGATACAGCACTTTTAAGATTTTCTAGATTCCCCTGCAGATATCTCCGCTTCTAGGTTTCGGATTCCCTTAGTTTCTTTTGCATATGAAAGGCGGCACAAATAACTATCTTCGTGTGGAATTTGGACCCTCTACGAAGTGTACTAACAAAGTTATGAATGTATTTCGGTACGAAAATATTTTCGATTTTTTGCATAGTTTGGGTATGCTGCGGGCCTCAGTTTAGGAGATACAGCACTTTTAAGATTTTCTAGATTCCCCTGCAGATATCTCCGCTTCTAGGTTTCGGATTCCCTTAGTTTCTTTTGCATATGAAAGGCGGCACAAATAACTATCTTCGTGTGGAATTTGGACCCTCTACGAAGTGTATTAACAAAGTTATGAATGTATTTCGGTACCAAAATATTTTCGATTTTTTGCATAGTTTGGATATGCTGCGGGCCTTAGTTTAGGAGATACAGCACTTTTAACATTTTCTAGATTCCCCTGCAGATATCTCCGCTTCTAGGTTTCGGATTCCCTTAGTTTCTTTTGCATATGAAAGGCGGCACAAATAACTATCTTCGTGTGGAATTTGGACCCTCTACGAAGTGTATTAACAAAGTTGTGAAAGTATTTCGGTACCAAAATATTTTCAATTTTTTGCATAGTTTGGGTATGCTGCGGGCCTTAGTTTAGGAGATACAGCACTTTTAAGATTTTCTAGATTCCCCTGCAGATATCTCCGCTTCTAGGTTTCGGATTCCCTTAGTTTCTTTTGCATATGAAAGGCGGCACAAATAACTATCTTCGTGTGGAATTTGGACCCTCTACGAAGTGTATTAACAAAGTTGTGAAAGTATTTCGGTACCAAAATATTTTCAATTTTTTGCATAGTTTGGGTATGCTGCGGGCCTTAGTTTAGGAGATACAGCACTTTTAAGATTTTCTAGATTCCCCTGCAGATATCTCCGCTTCTAGGTTTCGGATTCCCTTAGTTTCTTTTGCATATGAAAGGCGGCACAAATAACTATCTTCGTGTGGAATTTGGACCCTCTACGAAGTGTATTAACAAAGTTGTGAAAGTATTTCGGTACCAAAATATTTTCAATTTTTTGCATAGTTTGGGTATGCTGCGGGCCTTAGTTTAGGAGATACAGCACTTTTAAGATTTTCTAGATTCCCCTGCAGATATCTCCGCTTCTAGGTTTCGGATTCCCTTAGTTTCTTTTGCATATGAAAGGCGGCACAAATAACTATCTTCGTGTGGAATTTGGACCCTCTACGAAGTGTACTAACAAAGTTATGAATGTATTTCGGTACGAAAATATTTTCGATTTTTTGCATAGTTTGGGTATGCTGCGGGCCTTAGTTTAGGAGATACAGCACTTTTAAGATTTTCTAGATTCCCCTGCAGATATCTCCGCTTCTAGGTTTCGGATTCCCTTAGTTTCTTTTGCATATGAAAGGCGGCACAAATAACTATCTTCGTGTGGAATTTGGACCCTCTACGAAGTGTACTAACAAAGTTATGAATGTATTTCGGTACGAAAATATTTTCGATTTTTTGCATAGTTTGGGTATGCTGCGGGCCTCAGTTTAGGAGATACAGCACTTTTAAGATTTTCTAGATTCCCCTGCAGATATCTCCGCTTCTAGGTTTCGGATTCCCTTAGTTTCTTTTGCATATGAAAGGCGGCACAAATAACTATCTTCGTGTGGAATTTGGACCCTCTACGAAGTGTATTAACAAAGTTATGAATGTATTTCGGTACGAAAATATTTTCGATTTTTTGCATAGTTTGGGTATGCTGCGGGCCTTAGTTTAGGAGATACAGCACTTTTAAGATTTTTAGATTCCCCTGCAGATATTTCCGCTTCTAGGTTTCGGATTCCCTTAGTTTCTTTTGCATATGAAAGGCGGCACAAATAACTATCTTCGTGTGGAATTTGGACCCTCTACGAAGTGTATTAACAAAGTTATGAATGTATTTCGGTACGAAAATATTTTCGATTTTTTGCATAGTTTGGGTATGCTGCGGGCCTTAGTTTAGGAGATACAGCACTTTTAAGATTTTCTAGATTCCCCTGCAGATATCTCCGCTTCTAGGTTTCGGATTCCCTTAGTTTCTTTTGCATATGAAAGGCGGCACAAATAACTATCTTCGTGTGGAATTTGGACCCTCTACGAAGTGTATTAACAAAGTTATAAATGTATTTCGGTACCAAAATATTTTCAATTTTTTGCATAGTTTGGGTATGCTGCGGGCCTTAGTTTAGGAGATACAGCACTTTTAAGATTTTCTAGATTCCCCTGCAGATATCTCCGCTTCTAGGTTTCGGATTCCCTTAGTTTCTTTTGCATATGAAAGGCGGCACAAATAACTATCTTCGTGTGGAATTTGGACCCTCTACGAAGTGTATTAACAAAGTTATGAATGTATTTCTGTACCAAAATATTTTCAATTTTTTGCATAGTTTGGGTATGCTGCGGGCCTTAGTTTAGGAGATACAGCACTTTTAAGATTTTCTAGATTCCCCTGCAGATATCTCCGCTTCTAGGTTTCGGATTCCCTTAGTTTCTTTTGCATATGAAAGGCGGCACAAATAACTATCTTCGTGTGGAATTTGGACCCTCTACGAAGTGTATTAACAAAGTTATAAATGTATTTCGGTACCAAAATATTTTCAATTTTTTGCATAGTTTGGGTATGCTGCGGGCCTTAGTTTAGGAGATACAGCACTTTTAAGATTTTCTAGATTCCCCTGCAGATATCTCCGCTTCTAGGTTTCGGATTCCCTTAGTTTCTTTTGCATATGAAAGGCGGCACAAATAACTATCTTCGTGTGGAATTTGGACCCTCTACGAAGTGTATTAACAAAGTTATGAATGTATTTCTGTACCAAAATATTTTCAATTTTTTGCATAGTTTGGGTATGCTGCGGGCCTTAGTTTAGGAGATACAGCACTTTTAAGATTTTCTAGATTCCCCTGCAGATATCTCCGCTTCTAGGTTTCGGATTCCCTTAGTTTCTTTTGCATATGAAAGGCGGCACAAATAACTATCTTCGTGTGGAATTTGGACCCTCTACGAAGTGTATTAACAAAGTTATAAATGTATTTCGGTACCAAAATATTTTCAATTTTTTGCATAGTTTGGGTATGCTGCGGGCCTTAGTTTAGGAGATACAGCACTTTTAAGATTTTCTAGATTCCCCTGCAGATATCTCCGCTTCTAGGTTTCGGATTCCCTTAGTTTCTTTTGCATATGAAAGGCGGCACAAATAACTATCTTCGTGTGGAATTTGGACCCTCTACGAAGTGTATTAACAAAGTTATGAATGTATTTCTGTACCAAAATATTTTCAATTTTTTGCATAGTTTGGGTATGCTGCGGGCCTTAGTTTAGGAGATACAGCACTTTTAAGATTTTCTAGATTCCCCTGCAGATATCTCCGCTTCTAGGTTTCGGATTCCCTTAGTTTCTTTTGCATATGAAAGGCGGCACAAATAACTATCTTCGTGTGGAATTTGGACCCTCTACGAAGTGTATTAACAAAGTTATGAATGTATTTCTGTACCAAAATATTTTCAATTTTTTGCATAGTTTGGGTATGCTGCGGGCCTTAGTTTAGGAGATACAGCACTTTTAAGATTTTCTAGATTCCCCTGCAGATATCTCCGCTTCTAGGTTTCGGATTCCCTTAGTTTCTTTTGCATATGAAAGGCGGCACAAATAACTATCTTCGTGTGGAATTTGGACCCTCTACGAAGTGTATTAACAAAGTTATGAATGTATTTCGGTACGAAAATATTTTCGATTTTTTGCATAGTTTGGGTATGCTGCGGGCCTTAGTTTAGGAGATACAGCACTTTTAAGATTTTCTAGATTCCCCTGCAGATATCTCCGCTTCTAGGTTTCGGATTCCCTTAGTTTCTTTTGCATATGAAAGGCGGCACAAATAACTATCTTCGTGTGGAATTTGGACCCTCTACGAAGTGTATTAACAAAGTTATGAATGTATTTCTGTACCAAAATATTTTCAATTTTTTGCATAGTTTGGGTTTGGGCTGCGGGCCTTAGTTTAGGAGATACAGCACTTTTAAGATTTTCTAGATTCCCCTGCAGATATCTCCGCTTCTAGGTTTCGGATTCCCTTAGTTTCTTTTGCATATGAAAGGCGGCACAAATAACTATCTTCGTGTGGAATTTGGACCCTCTACGAAGTGTATTAACAAAGTTATGAATGTATTTCTGTACCAAAATATTTTCAATTTTTTGCATAGTTTGGGTATGCTGCGGGCCTTAGTTTAGGAGATACAGCACTTTTAAGATTTTCTAGATTCCCCTGCAGATATCTCCGCTTCTAGGTTTCGGATTCCCTTAGTTTCTTTTGCATATGAAAGGCGGCACAAATAACTATCTTCGTGTGGAATTTGGACCCTCTACGAAGTGTATTAACAAAGTTATGAATGTATTTCTGTACCAAAATATTTTCAATTTTTTGCATAGTTTGGGTATGCTGCGGGCCTTAGTTTAGGAGATACAGCACTTTTAAGATTTTCTAGATTCCCCTGCAGATATCTCCGCTTCTAGGTTTCGGATTCCCTTAGTTTCTTTTGCATATGAAAGGCGGCACAAATAACTATCTTCGTGTGGAATTTGGACCCTCTACGAAGTGTATTAACAAAGTTATGAATGTATTTCTGTACCAAAATATTTTCAATTTTTTGCATAGTTTGGGTATGCTGCGGGCCTTAGTTTAGGAGATACAGCACTTTTAAGATTTTCTAGATTCCCCTGCAGATATCTCCGCTTCTAGGTTTCGGATTCCCTTAGTTTCTTTTGCATATGAAAGGCGGCACAAATAACTATCTTCGTGTGGAATTTGGACCCTCTACGAAGTGTATTAACAAAGTTATGAATGTATTTCTGTACCAAAATATTTTCAATTTTTTGCATAGTTTGGGTTTGGGCTGCGGGCCTTAGTTTAGGAGATACAGCACTTTTAAGATTTTCTAGATTCCCCTGCAGATATCTCCGCTTCTAGGTTTCGGATTCCCTTAGTTTCTTTTGCATATGAAAGGCGGCACAAATAACTATCTTCGTGTGGAATTTGGACCCTCTACGAAGTGTACTAACAAAGTTATGAATGTATTTCGGTACGAAAATATTTTCGATTTTTTGCATAGTTTGGGTATGCTGCGGGCCTTAGTTTAGGAGATACAGCACTTTTAAGATTTTCTAGATTCCCCTGCAGATATCTCCGCTTCTAGGTTTCGGATTCCCTTAGTTTCTTTTGCATATGAAAGGCGGCACAAATAACTATCTTCGTGTGGAATTTGGACCCTCTACGAAGTGTACTAACAAAGTTATGAATGTATTTCGGTACGAAAATATTTTCGATTTTTTGCATAGTTTGGGTATGCTGCGGGCCTTAGTTTAGGAGATACAGCACTTTTAAGATTTTCTAGATTCCCCTGCAGATATCTCCGCTTCTAGGTTTCGGATTCCCTTAGTTTCTTTTGCATATGAAAGGCGGCACAAATAACTATCTTCGTGTGGAATTTGGACCCTCTACGAAGTGTACTAACAAAGTTATGAATGTATTTCGGTACGAAAATATTTTCGATTTTTTGCATAGTTTGGGTATGCTGCGGGCCTCAGTTTAGGAGATACAGCACTTTTAAGATTTTCTAGATTCCCCTGCAGATATCTCCGCTTCTAGGTTTCGGATTCCCTTAGTTTCTTTTGCATATGAAAGGCGGCACAAATAACTATCTTCGTGTGGAATTTGGACCCTCTACGAAGTGTATTAACAAAGTTATGAATGTATTTCGGTACGAAAATATTTTCGATTTTTTGCATAGTTTGGGTATGCTGCGGGCCTTAGTTTAGGAGATACAGCACTTTTAAGATTTTTAGATTCCCCTGCAGATATTTCCGCTTCTAGGTTTCGGATTCCCTTAGTTTCTTTTGCATATGAAAGGCGGCACAAATAACTATCTTCGTGTGGAATTTGGACCCTCTACGAAGTGTATTAACAAAGTTATGAATGTATTTCGGTACGAAAATATTTTCGATTTTTTGCATAGTTTGGGTATGCTGCGGGCCTTAGTTTAGGAGATACAGCACTTTTAAGATTTTCTAGATTCCCCTGCAGATATCTCCGCTTCTAGGTTTCGGATTCCCTTAGTTTCTTTTGCATATGAAAGGCGGCACAAATAACTATCTTCGTGTGGAATTTGGACCCTCTACGAAGTGTATTAACAAAGTTATAAATGTATTTCGGTACCAAAATATTTTCAATTTTTTGCATAGTTTGGGTATGCTGCGGGCCTTAGTTTAGGAGATACAGCACTTTTAAGATTTTCTAGATTCCCCTGCAGATATCTCCGCTTCTAGGTTTCGGATTCCCTTAGTTTCTTTTGCATATGAAAGGCGGCACAAATAACTATCTTCGTGTGGAATTTGGACCCTCTACGAAGTGTATTAACAAAGTTATGAATGTATTTCTGTACCAAAATATTTTCAATTTTTTGCATAGTTTGGGTATGCTGCGGGCCTTAGTTTAGGAGATACAGCACTTTTAAGATTTTCTAGATTCCCCTGCAGATATCTCCGCTTCTAGGTTTCGGATTCCCTTAGTTTCTTTTGCATATGAAAGGCGGCACAAATAACTATCTTCGTGTGGAATTTGGACCCTCTACGAAGTGTATTAACAAAGTTATAAATGTATTTCGGTACCAAAATATTTTCAATTTTTTGCATAGTTTGGGTATGCTGCGGGCCTTAGTTTAGGAGATACAGCACTTTTAAGATTTTCTAGATTCCCCTGCAGATATCTCCGCTTCTAGGTTTCGGATTCCCTTAGTTTCTTTTGCATATGAAAGGCGGCACAAATAACTATCTTCGTGTGGAATTTGGACCCTCTACGAAGTGTATTAACAAAGTTATGAATGTATTTCTGTACCAAAATATTTTCAATTTTTTGCATAGTTTGGGTATGCTGCGGGCCTTAGTTTAGGAGATACAGCACTTTTAAGATTTTCTAGATTCCCCTGCAGATATCTCCGCTTCTAGGTTTCGGATTCCCTTAGTTTCTTTTGCATATGAAAGGCGGCACAAATAACTATCTTCGTGTGGAATTTGGACCCTCTACGAAGTGTATTAACAAAGTTATGAATGTATTTCTGTACCAAAATATTTTCAATTTTTTGCATAGTTTGGGTATGCTGCGGGCCTTAGTTTAGGAGATACAGCACTTTTAAGATTTTCTAGATTCCCCTGCAGATATCTCCGCTTCTAGGTTTCGGATTCCCTTAGTTTCTTTTGCATATGAAAGGCGGCACAAATAACTATCTTCGTGTGGAATTTGGACCCTCTACGAAGTGTATTAACAAAGTTATGAATGTATTTCGGTACGAAAATATTTTCGATTTTTTGCATAGTTTGGGTATGCTGCGGGCCTTAGTTTAGGAGATACAGCACTTTTAAGATTTTCTAGATTCCCCTGCAGATATCTCCGCTTCTAGGTTTCGGATTCCCTTAGTTTCTTTTGCATATGAAAGGCGGCACAAATAACTATCTTCGTGTGGAATTTGGACCCTCTACGAAGTGTATTAACAAAGTTATGAATGTATTTCTGTACCAAAATATTTTCAATTTTTTGCATAGTTTGGGTATGCTGCGGGCCTTAGTTTAGGAGATACAGCACTTTTAAGATTTTCTAGATTCCCCTGCAGATATCTCCGCTTCTAGGTTTCGGATTCCCTTAGTTTCTTTTGCATATGAAAGGCGGCACAAATAACTATCTTCGTGTGGAATTTGGACCCTCTACGAAGTGTATTAACAAAGTTATGAATGTATTTCTGTACCAAAATATTTTCAATTTTTTGCATAGTTTGGGTATGCTGCGGGCCTTAGTTTAGGAGATACAGCACTTTTAAGATTTTCTAGATTCCCCTGCAGATATCTCCGCTTCTAGGTTTCGGATTCCCTTAGTTTCTTTTGCATATGAAAGGCGGCACAAATAACTATCTTCGTGTGGAATTTGGACCCTCTACGAAGTGTATTAACAAAGTTATGAATGTATTTCTGTACCAAAATATTTTCAATTTTTTGCATAGTTTGGGTATGCTGCGGGCCTTAGTTTAGGAGATACAGCACTTTTAAGATTTTCTAGATTCCCCTGCAGATATCTCCGCTTCTAGGTTTCGGATTCCCTTAGTTTCTTTTGCATATGAAAGGCGGCACAAATAACTATCTTCGTGTGGAATTTGGACCCTCTACGAAGTGTATTAACAAAGTTATGAATGTATTTCTGTACCAAAATATTTTCAATTTTTTGCATAGTTTGGGTTTGGGCTGCGGGCCTTAGTTTAGGAGATACAGCACTTTTAAGATTTTCTAGATTCCCCTGCAGATATCTCCGCTTCTAGGTTTCGGATTCCCTTAGTTTCTTTTGCATATGAAAGGCGGCACAAATAACTATCTTCGTGTGGAATTTGGACCCTCTACGAAGTGTATTAACAAAGTTATGAATGTATTTCTGTACCAAAATATTTTCAATTTTTTGCATAGTTTGGGTATGCTGCGGGCCTTAGTTTAGGAGATACAGCACTTTTAAGATTTTCTAGATTCCCCTGCAGATATCTCCGCTTCTAGGTTTCGGATTCCCTTAGTTTCTTTTGCATATGAAAGGCGGCACAAATAACTATCTTCGTGTGGAATTTGGACCCTCTACGAAGTGTATTAACAAAGTTATAAGTTTCTGTACCAAAATATTTTCAATTTTTTGCATAGTTTGGGTATGCTGCGGGCCTTAGTTTAGGAGATACAGCACTTTTAAGATTTTCTAGATTCCCCTGCAGATATCTCCGCTTCTAGGTTTCGGATTCCCTTAGTTTCTTTTGCATATGAAAGGCGGCACAAATAACTATCTTCGTGTGGAATTTGGACCCTCTACGAAGTGTATTAACAAAGTTATAAGTTTCTGTACCAAAATATTTTCAATTTTTTGCATAGTTTGGGTATGCTGCGGGCCTTAGTTTAGGAGATACAGCACTTTTAAGATTTTCTAGATTCCCCTGCAGATATCTCCGCTTCTAGGTTTCGGATTCCCTTAGTTTCTTTTGCATATGAAAGGCGGCACAAATAACTATCTTCGTGTGGAATTTGGACCCTCTACGAAGTGTATTAACAAAGTTATAAGTTTCTGTACCAAAATATTTTCAATTTTTTGCATAGTTTGGGTATGCTGCGGGCCTTAGTTTAGGAGATACAGCACTTTTAAGATTTTCTAGATTCCCCTGCAGATATCTCCGCTTCTAGGTTTCGGATTCCCTTAGTTTCTTTTGCATATGAAAGGCGGCACAAATAACTATCTTCGTGTGGAATTTGGACCCTCTACGAAGTGTACTAACAAAGTTATGAATGTATTTCTGTACCAAAATATTTTCAATTTTTTGCATAGTTTGGGTATGCTGCGGGCCTTAGTTTAGGAGATACAGCACTTTTAAGATTTTCTAGATTCCCCTGCAGATATCTCCGCTTCTAGGTTTCGGATTCCCTTAGTTTCTTTTGCATATGAAAGGCGGCACAAATAACTATCTTCGTGTGGAATTTGGACCCTCTACGAAGTGTATTAACAAAGTTATAAGTTTCTGTACCAAAATATTTTCAATTTTTTGCATAGTTTGGGTATGCTGCGGGCCTTAGTTTAGGAGATACAGCACTTTTAAGATTTTCTAGATTCCCCTGCAGATATCTCCGCTTCTAGGTTTCGGATTCCCTTAGTTTCTTTTGCATATGAAAGGCGGCACAAATAACTATCTTCGTGTGGAATTTGGACCCTCTACGAAGTGTATATTTTCGATTTTTTGCATAGTTTGGGTATGCTGCGGGCCTTAGTTTAGGAGATACAGCACTTTTAAGATTTTCTAGATTCCCCTGCAGATATCTCCGCTTCTAGGTTTCGGATTCCCTTAGTTTCTTTTGCATATGAAAGGCGGCACAAATAACTATCTTCGTGTGGAATTTGGACCCTCTACGAAGTGTACTAACAAAGTTATGAATGTATTTCGGTACCAAAATATTTTCGATTTTTTGCATAGTTTGGGTATGCTGCGGGCCTTAGTTTAGGAGATACAGCACTTTTAAGATTTTCTAGATTCCCCTGCAGATATCTCCGCTTCTAGGTTTCGGATTCCCTTAGTTTCTTTTGCATATGAAAGGCGGCACAAATAACTATCTTCGTGTGGAATTTGGACCCTCTACGAAGTGTATATTTTCGATTTTTTGCATAGTTTGGGTATGCTGCGGGCCTTAGTTTAGGAGATACAGCACTTTTAAGATTTTCTAGATTCCCCTGCAGATATCTCCGCTTCTAGGTTTCGGATTCCCTTAGTTTCTTTTGCATATGAAAGGCGGCACAAATAACTATCTTCGTGTGGAATTTGGACCCTCTACGAAGTGTACTAACAAAGTTATGAATGTATTTCGGTACGAAAATATTTTCGATTTTTTGCATAGTTTGGGTATGCTGCGGGCCTTAGTTTAGGAGATACAGCACTTTTAAGATTTTCTAGATTCCCCTGCAGATATCTCCGTTTCTAGGTTTCGGATTCCCTTAGTTTCTTTTGCATATGAAAGGCGGCACAAATAACTATCTTCGTGTGGAATTTGGACCCTCTTCGAAATGTATTAACAAAGTTATGAATGTATTTCTGTACCAAAATATTTTCAATTTTTTGCATAGTTTGGGTATGCTGCGGGCCTTAGTTTAGGAGATACAGCACTTTTAAGATTTTCTAGATTCCCCTGCAGATATCTCCGCTTCTAGGTTTCGGATTCCCTTAGTTTCTTTTGCATATGAAAGGCGGCACAAATAACTATCTTCGTGTGGAATTTGGACCCTCTACGAAGTGTACTAACAAAGTTATGAATGTATTTCGGTACGAAAATATTTTCGATTTTTTGCATAGTTTGGGTATGCTGCGGGCCTTAGTTTAGGAGATACAGCACTTTTAAGATTTTCTAGATTCCCCTGCAGATATCTCCGCTTCTAGGTTTCGGATTCCCTTAGTTTCTTTTGCATATGAAAGGCGGCACAAATAACTATCTTCGTGTGGAATTTGGACCCTCTACGAAGTGTACTAACAAAGTTATGAATGTATTTCGGTACGAAAATATTTTCGATTTTTTGCATAGTTTGGGTATGCTGCGGGCCTTAGTTTAGGAGATACAGCACTTTTAAGATTTTCTAGATTCCCCTGCAGATATCTCCGCTTCTAGGTTTCGGATTCCCTTAGTTTCTTTTGCATATGAAAGGCGGCACAAATAACTATCTTCGTGTGGAATTTGGACCCTCTTCGAAATGTATTAACAAAGTTATGAATGTATTTCTGTACCAAAATATTTTCAATTTTTTTGCATAGTTTGGGTATGCTGCGGGCCTTAGTTTAGGAGATACAGCACTTTTAAGATTTTCTAGATTCCCCTGCAGATATCTCCGCTTCTAGGTTTCGGATTCCCTTAGTTTCTTTTGCATATGAAAGGCGGCACAAATAACTATCTTCGTGTGGAATTTGGACCCTCTACGAAGTGTACTAACAAAGTTATGAATGTATTTCGGTACGAAAATATTTTCGATTTTTTGCATAGTTTGGGTATGCTGCGGGCCTTAGTTTAGGAGATACAGCACTTTTAAGATTTTCTAGATTCCCCTGCAGATATCTCCGCTTCTAGGTTTCGGATTCCCTTAGTTTCTTTTGCATATGAAAGGCGGCACAAATAACTATCTTCGTGTGGAATTTGGACCCTCTACGAAGTGTATTAACAAAGTTATGAATGTATTTCGGTACGAAAATATTTTCGATTTTTTGCATAGTTTGGGTATGCTGCGGGCCTTAGTTTAGGAGATACAGCACTTTTAAGATTTTCTAGATTCCCCTGCAGATATCTCCGCTTCTAGGTTTCGGATTCCCTTAGTTTCTTTTGCATATGAAAGGCGGCACAAATAACTATCTTCGTGTGGAATTTGGACCCTCTACGAAGTGTATTAACAAAGTTATGAATGTATTTCTGTACCAAAATATTTTCAATTTTTTGCATAGTTTGGGTTTGGGCTGCGGGCCTTAGTTTAGGAGATACAGCACTTTTAAGATTTTCTAGATTCCCCTGCAGATATCTCCGCTTCTAGGTTTCGGATTCCCTTAGTTTCTTTTGCATATGAAAGGCGGCACAAATAACTATCTTCGTGTGGAATTTGGACCCTCTACGAAGTGTATTAACAAAGTTATGAATGTATTTCTGTACCAAAATATTTTCAATTTTTTGCATAGTTTGGGTATGCTGCGGGCCTTAGTTTAGGAGATACAGCACTTTTAAGATTTTCTAGATTCCCCTGCAGATATCTCCGCTTCTAGGTTTCGGATTCCCTTAGTTTCTTTTGCATATGAAAGGCGGCACAAATAACTATCTTCGTGTGGAATTTGGACCCTCTACGAAGTGTACTAACAAAGTTATGAATGTATTTCGGTACGAAAATATTTTCGATTTTTTGCATAGTTTGGGTATGCTGCGGGCCTTAGTTTAGGAGATACAGCACTTTTAAGATTTTCTAGATTCCCCTGCAGATATCTCCGCTTCTAGGTTTCGGATTCCCTTAGTTTCTTTTGCATATGAAAGGCGGCACAAATAACTATCTTCGTGTGGAATTTGGACCCTCTACGAAGTGTACTAACAAAGTTATGAATGTATTTCGGTACGAAAATATTTTCGATTTTTTGCATAGTTTGGGTATGCTGCGGGCCTTAGTTTAGGAGATACAGCACTTTTAAGATTTTCTAGATTCCCCTGCAGATATCTCCGCTTCTAGGTTTCGGATTCCCTTAGTTTCTTTTGCATATGAAAGGCGGCACAAATAACTATCTTCGTGTGGAATTTGGACCCTCTACGAAGTGTATTAACAAAGTTATGAATGTATTTCGGTACGAAAATATTTTCGATTTTTTGCATAGTTTGGGTATGCTGCGGGCCTTAGTTTAGGAGATACAGCACTTTTAAGATTTTCTAGATTCCCCTGCAGATATCTCCGCTTCTAGGTTTCGGATTCCCTTAGTTTCTTTTGCATATGAAAGGCGGCACAAATAACTATCTTCGTGTGGAATTTGGACCCTCTACGAAGTGTATTAACAAAGTTATGAATGTATTTCTGTACCAAAATATTTTCAATTTTTTGCATAGTTTGGGTTTGGGCTGCGGGCCTTAGTTTAGGAGATACAGCACTTTTAAGATTTTCTAGATTCCCCTGCAGATATCTCCGCTTCTAGGTTTCGGATTCCCTTAGTTTCTTTTGCATATGAAAGGCGGCACAAATAACTATCTTCGTGTGGAATTTGGACCCTCTACGAAGTGTATTAACAAAGTTATGAATGTATTTCTGTACCAAAATATTTTCAATTTTTTGCATAGTTTGGGTATGCTGCGGGCCTTAGTTTAGGAGATACAGCACTTTTAAGATTTTCTAGATTCCCCTGCAGATATCTCCGCTTCTAGGTTTCGGATTCCCTTAGTTTCTTTTGCATATGAAAGGCGGCACAAATAACTATCTTCGTGTGGAATTTGGACCCTCTACGAAGTGTATTAACAAAGTTATGAATGTATTTCTGTACCAAAATATTTTCAATTTTTTGCATAGTTTGGGTTTGGGCTGCGGGCCTTAGTTTAGGAGATACAGCACTTTTAAGATTTTCTAGATTCCCCTGCAGATATCTCCGCTTCTAGGTTTCGGATTCCCTTAGTTTCTTTTGCATATGAAAGGCGGCACAAATAACTATCTTCGTGTGGAATTTGGACCCTCTACGAAGTGTATTAACAAAGTTATAAGTTTCTGTACCAAAATATTTTCAATTTTTTGCATAGTTTGGGTATGCTGCGGGCCTTAGTTTAGGAGATACAGCACTTTTAAGATTTTCTAGATTCCCCTGCAGATATCTCCGCTTCTAGGTTTCGGATTCCCTTAGTTTCTTTTGCATATGAAAGGCGGCACAAATAACTATCTTCGTGTGGAATTTGGACCCTCTACGAAGTGTATATTTTCGATTTTTTGCATAGTTTGGGTATGCTGCGGGCCTTAGTTTAGGAGATACAGCACTTTTAAGATTTTCTACATTCCCCTGCAGATATCTCCGCTTCTAGGTTTCGGATTCCCTTAGTTTCTTTTGCATATGAAAGGCGGCACAAATAACTATCTTCGTGTGGAATTTGGACCCTCTTCGAAATGTATTAACAAAGTTATGAATGTATTTCTGTACCAAAATATTTTCAATTTTTTGCATAGTTTGGGTATGCTGCGGGCCTTAGTTTAGGAGATACAGCACTTTTAAGATTTTCTAGATTCCCCTGCAGATATCTCCGCTTCTAGGTTTCGGATTCCCTTAGTTTCTTTTGCATATGAAAGGCGGCACAAATAACTATCTTCGTGTGGAATTTGGACCCTCTACGAAGTGTACTAACAAAGTTATGAATGTATTTCGGTACGAAAATATTTTCGATTTTTTGCATAGTTTGGGTATGCTGCGGGCCTTAGTTTAGGAGATACAGCACTTTTAAGATTTTCTAGATTCCCCTGCAGATATCTCCGCTTCTAGGTTTCGGATTCCCTTAGTTTCTTTTGCATATGAAAGGCGGCACAAATAACTATCTTCGTGTGGAATTTGGACCCTCTACGAAGTGTACTAACAAAGTTATGAATGTATTTCGGTACGAAAATATTTTCGATTTTTTGCATAGTTTGGGTATGCTGCGGGCCTTAGTTTAGGAGATACAGCACTTTTAAGATTTTCTAGATTCCCCTGCAGATATCTCCGCTTCTAGGTTTCGGATTCCCTTAGTTTCTTTTGCATATGAAAGGCGGCACAAATAACTATCTTCGTGTGGAATTTGGACCCTCTTCGAAATGTATTAACAAAGTTATGAATGTATTTCTGTACCAAAATATTTTCAATTTTTTGCATAGTTTGGGTATGCTGCGGGCCTTAGTTTAGGAGATACAGCACTTTTAAGATTTTCTAGATTCCCCTGCAGATATCTCCGCTTCTAGGTTTCGGATTCCCTTAGTTTCTTTTGCATATGAAAGGCGGCACAAATAACTATCTTCGTGTGGAATTTGGACCCTCTACGAAGTGTACTAACAAAGTTATGAATGTATTTCGGTACGAAAATATTTTCGATTTTTTGCATAGTTTGGGTATGCTGCGGGCCTTAGTTTAGGAGATACAGCACTTTTAAGATTTTCTAGATTCCCCTGCAGATATCTCCGCTTCTAGGTTTCGGATTCCCTTAGTTTCTTTTGCATATGAAAGGCGGCACAAATAACTATCTTCGTGTGGAATTTGGACCCTCTACGAAGTGTATTAACAAAGTTATGAATGTATTTCGGTACGAAAATATTTTCGATTTTTTGCATAGTTTGGGTATGCTGCGGGCCTTAGTTTAGGAGATACAGCACTTTTAAGATTTTCTAGATTCCCCTGCAGATATCTCCGCTTCTAGGTTTCGGATTCCCTTAGTTTCTTTTGCATATGAAAGGCGGCACAAATAACTATCTTCGTGTGGAATTTGGACCCTCTTCGAAATGTATTAACAAAGTTATGAATGTATTTCTGTACCAAAATATTTTCAATTTTTTGCATAGTTTGGGTATGCTGCGGGCCTTAGTTTAGGAGATACAGCACTTTTAAGATTTTCTAGATTCCCCTGCAGATATCTCCGCTTCTAGGTTTCGGATTCCCTTAGTTTCTTTTGCATATGAAAGGCGGCACAAATAACTATCTTCGTGTGGAATTTGGACCCTCTACGAAGTGTACTAACAAAGTTATGAATGTATTTCGGTACGAAAATATTTTCGATTTTTTGCATAGTTTGGGTATGCTGCGGGCCTTAGTTTAGGAGATACAGCACTTTTAAGATTTTCTAGATTCCCCTGCAGATATCTCCGCTTCTAGGTTTCGGATTCCCTTAGTTTCTTTTGCATATGAAAGGCGGCACAAATAACTATCTTCGTGTGGAATTTGGACCCTCTACGAAGTGTACTAACAAAGTTATGAATGTATTTCGGTACGAAAATATTTTCGATTTTTTGCATAGTTTGGGTATGCTGCGGGCCTTAGTTTAGGAGATACAGCACTTTTAAGATTTTCTAGATTCCCCTGCAGATATCTCCGCTTCTAGGTTTCGGATTCCCTTAGTTTCTTTTGCATATGAAAGGCGGCACAAATAACTATCTTCGTGTGGAATTTGGACCCTCTACGAAGTGTACTAACAAAGTTATGAATGTATTTCGGTACGAAAATATTTTCGATTTTTTGCATAGTTTGGGTATGCTGCGGGCCTTAGTTTAGGAGATACAGCACTTTTAAGATTTTCTAGATTCCCCTGCAGATATCTCCGCTTCTAGGTTTCGGATTCCCTTAGTTTCTTTTGCATATGAAAGGCGGCACAAATAACTATCTTCGTGTGAAATTTGGACTCTCTACGAAGTGTATTAACAAAGTTATGAATGTATTTCTGTACCAAAATATTTTAAATTTTTTGCATAGTTTGGGTATGCTGCGGGCCTTAGTTTAGGAGATACAGCACTTTTAAGATTTTCTAGATTCCCCTGCAGATATCTCCGCTTCTAGGTTTCGGATTCCCTTAGTTTCTTTTGCATATGAAAGGCGGCACAAATAACTATCTTCGTGTGGAATTTGGACCCTCTTCGAAATGTATTAACAAAGTTATGAATGTATTTCTGTACCAAAATATTTTCAATTTTTTGCATAGTTTGGGTATGCTGCGGGCCTTAGTTTAGGAGATACAGCACTTTTAAGATTTTCTAGATTCCCCTGCAGATATCTCCGCTTCTAGGTTTCGGATTCCCTTAGTTTCTTTTGCATATGAAAGGCGGCACAAATAACTATCTTCGTGTGGAATTTGGACCCTCTACGAAGTGTACTAACAAAGTTATGAATGTATTTCGGTACGAAAATATTTTCGATTTTTTGCATAGTTTGGGTATGCTGCGGGCCTTAGTTTAGGAGATACAGCACTTTTAAGATTTTCTAGATTCCCCTGCAGATATCTCCGCTTCTAGGTTTCGGATTCCCTTAGTTTCTTTTGCATATGAAAGGCGGCACAAATAACTATCTTCGTGTGGAATTTGGACCCTCTACGAAGTGTACTAACAAAGTTATGAATGTATTTCGGTACGAAAATATTTTCGATTTTTTGCATAGTTTGGGTATGCTGCGGGCCTTAGTTTAGGAGATACAGCACTTTTAAGATTTTCTAGATTCCCCTGCAGATATCTCCGCTTCTAGGTTTCGGATTCCCTTAGTTTCTTTTGCATATGAAAGGCGGCACAAATAACTATCTTCGTGTGGAATTTGGACCCTCTACGAAGTGTACTAACAAAGTTATGAATGTATTTCGGTACGAAAATATTTTCGATTTTTTGCATAGTTTGGGTATGCTGCGGGCCTTAGTTTAGGAGATACAGCACTTTTAAGATTTTCTAGATTCCCCTGCAGATATCTCCGCTTCTAGGTTTCGGATTCCCTTAGTTTCTTTTGCATATGAAAGGCGGCACAAATAACTATCTTCGTGTGAAATTTGGACCCTCTACGAAGTGTACTAACAAAGTTATGAATGTATTTCGGTACGAAAATATTTTCGATTTTTTGCATAGTTTGGGTATGCTGCGGGCCTTAGTTTAGGAGATACAGCACTTTTAAGATTTTCTAGATTCCCCTGCAGATATCTCCGCTTCTAGGTTTCGGATTCCCTTAGTTTCTTTTGCATATGAAAGGCGGCACAAATAACTATCTTCGTGTGGAATTTGGACCCTCTACGAAGTGTACTAACAAAGTTATGAATGTATTTCGGTACGAAAATATTTTCGATTTTTTGCATAGTTTGGGTATGCTGCGGGCCTTAGTTTAGGAGATACAGCACTTTTAAGATTTTCTAGATTCCCCTGCAGATATCTCCGCTTCTAGGTTTCGGATTCCCTTAGTTTCTTTTGCATATGAAAGGCGGCACAAATAACTATCTTCGTGTGGAATTTGGACCCTCTACGAAGTGTACTAACAAAGTTATGAATGTATTTCGGTACGAAAATATTTTCGATTTTTTGCATAGTTTGGGTATGCTGCGGGCCTTAGTTTAGGAGATACAGCACTTTTAAGATTTTCTAGATTCCCCTGCAGATATCTCCGCTTCTAGGTTTCGGATTCCCTTAGTTTCTTTTGCATATGAAAGGCGGCACAAATAACTATCTTCGTGTGGAATTTGGACCCTCTACGAAGTGTACTAACAAAGTTATGAATGTATTTCGGTACGAAAATATTTTCGATTTTTTGCATAGTTTGGGTATGCTGCGGGCCTTAGTTTAGGAGATACAGCACTTTTAAGATTTTCTAGATTCCCCTGCAGATATCTCCGCTTCTAGGTTTCGGATTCCCTTAGTTTCTTTTGCATATGAAAGGCGGCACAAATAACTATCTTCGTGTGGAATTTGGACCCTCTACGAAGTGTACTAACAAAGTTATGAATGTATTTCGGTACGAAAATATTTTCGATTTTTTGCATAGTTTGGGTATGCTGCGGGCCTTAGTTTAGGAGATACAGCACTTTTAAGATTTTCTAGATTCCCCTGCAGATATCTCCGCTTCTAGGTTTCGGATTCCCTTAGTTTCTTTTGCATATGAAAGGCGGCACAAATAACTATCTTCGTGTGGAATTTGGACCCTCTACGAAGTGTACTAACAAAGTTATGAATGTATTTCGGTACGAAAATATTTTCGATTTTTTGCATAGTTTGGGTATGCTGCGGGCCTTAGTTTAGGAGATACAGCACTTTTAAGATTTTCTAGATTCCCCTGCAGATATCTCCGCTTCTAGGTTTCGGATTCCCTTAGTTTCTTTTGCATATGAAAGGCGGCACAAATAACTATCTTCGTGTGGAATTTGGACCCTCTTCGAAATGTATTAACAAAGTTATGAATGTATTTCTGTACCAAAATATTTTCAATTTTTTGCATAGTTTGGGTATGCTGCGGGCCTTAGTTTAGGAGATACAGCACTTTTAAGATTTTCTAGATTCCCCTGCAGATATCTCCGCTTCTAGGTTTCGGATTCCCTTAGTTTCTTTTGCATATGAAAGGCGGCACAAATAACTATCTTCGTGTGGAATTTGGACCCTCTACGAAGTGTACTAACAAAGTTATGAATGTATTTCGGTACGAAAATATTTTCGATTTTTTGCATAGTTTGGGTATGCTGCGGGCCTTAGTTTAGGAGATACAGCACTTTTAAGATTTTCTAGATTCCCCTGCAGATATCTCCGCTTCTAGGTTTCGGATTCCCTTAGTTTCTTTTGCATATGAAAGGCGGCACAAATAACTATCTTCGTGTGGAATTTGGACCCTCTACGAAGTGTACTAACAAAGTTATGAATGTATTTCGGTACGAAAATATTTTCGATTTTTTGCATAGTTTGGGTATGCTGCGGGCCTTAGTTTAGGAGATACAGCACTTTTAAGATTTTCTAGATTCCCCTGCAGATATCTCCGCTTCTAGGTTTCGGATTCCCTTAGTTTCTTTTGCATATGAAAGGCGGCACAAATAACTATCTTCGTGTGGAATTTGGACCCTCTACGAAGTGTACTAACAAAGTTATGAATGTATTTCGGTACGAAAATATTTTCGATTTTTTGCATAGTTTGGGTATGCTGCGGGCCTTAGTTTAGGAGATACAGCACTTTTAAGATTTTCTAGATTCCCCTGCAGATATCTCCGCTTCTAGGTTTCGGATTCCCTTAGTTTCTTTTGCATATGAAAGGCGGCACAAATAACTATCTTCGTGTGGAATTTGGACCCTCTTCGAAATGTATTAACAAAGTTATGAATGTATTTCTGTACCAAAATATTTTCAATTTTTTGCATAGTTTGGGTATGCTGCGGGCCTTAGTTTAGGAGATACAGCACTTTTAAGATTTTCTAGATTCCCCTGCAGATATCTCCGCTTCTAGGTTTCGGATTCCCTTAGTTTCTTTTGCATATGAAAGGCGGCACAAATAACTATCTTCGTGTGGAATTTGGACCCTCTACGAAGTGTACTAACAAAGTTATGAATGTATTTCGGTACGAAAATATTTTCGATTTTTTGCATAGTTTGGGTATGCTGCGGGCCTTAGTTTAGGAGATACAGCACTTTTAAGATTTTCTAGATTCCCCTGCAGATATCTCCGCTTCTAGGTTTCGGATTCCCTTAGTTTCTTTTGCATATGAAAGGCGGCACAAATAACTATCTTCGTGTGGAATTTGGACCCTCTACGAAGTGTACTAACAAAGTTATGAATGTATTTCGGTACGAAAATATTTTCGATTTTTTGCATAGTTTGGGTATGCTGCGGGCCTTAGTTTAGGAGATACAGCACTTTTAAGATTTTCTAGATTCCCCTGCAGATATCTCCGCTTCTAGGTTTCGGATTCCCTTAGTTTCTTTTGCATATGAAAGGCGGCACAAATAACTATCTTCGTGTGAAATTTGGACTCTCTACGAAGTGTATTAACAAAGTTATGAATGTATTTCTGTACCAAAATATTTTAAATTTTTTGCATAGTTTGGGTATGCTGCGGGCCTTAGTTTAGGAGATACAGCACTTTTAAGATTTTCTAGATTCCCCTGCAGATATCTCCGCTTCTAGGTTTCGGATTCCCTTAGTTTCTTTTGCATATGAAAGGCGGCACAAATAACTATCTTCGTGTGGAATTTGGACCCTCTTCGAAATGTATTAACAAAGTTATGAATGTATTTCTGTACCAAAATATTTTCAATTTTTTGCATAGTTTGGGTATGCTGCGGGCCTTAGTTTAGGAGATACAGCACTTTTAAGATTTTCTAGATTCCCCTGCAGATATCTCCGCTTCTAGGTTTCGGATTCCCTTAGTTTCTTTTGCATATGAAAGGCGGCACAAATAACTATCTTCGTGTGGAATTTGGACCCTCTACGAAGTGTACTAACAAAGTTATGAATGTATTTCGGTACGAAAATATTTTCGATTTTTTGCATAGTTTGGGTATGCTGCGGGCCTTAGTTTAGGAGATACAGCACTTTTAAGATTTTCTAGATTCCCCTGCAGATATCTCCGCTTCTAGGTTTCGGATTCCCTTAGTTTCTTTTGCATATGAAAGGCGGCACAAATAACTATCTTCGTGTGGAATTTGGACCCTCTACGAAGTGTACTAACAAAGTTATGAATGTATTTCGGTACGAAAATATTTTCGATTTTTTGCATAGTTTGGGTATGCTGCGGGCCTTAGTTTAGGAGATACAGCACTTTTAAGATTTTCTAGATTCCCCTGCAGATATCTCCGCTTCTAGGTTTCGGATTCCCTTAGTTTCTTTTGCATATGAAAGGCGGCACAAATAACTATCTTCGTGTGGAATTTGGACCCTCTACGAAGTGTACTAACAAAGTTATGAATGTATTTCGGTACGAAAATATTTTCGATTTTTTGCATAGTTTGGGTATGCTGCGGGCCTTAGTTTAGGAGATACAGCACTTTTAAGATTTTCTAGATTCCCCTGCAGATATCTCCGCTTCTAGGTTTCGGATTCCCTTAGTTTCTTTTGCATATGAAAGGCGGCACAAATAACTATCTTCGTGTGAAATTTGGACTCTCTACGAAGTGTATTAACAAAGTTATGAATGTATTTCTGTACCAAAATATTTTCAATTTTTTGCATAGTTTGGGTATGCTGCGGGCCTTAGTTTAGGAGATACAGCACTTTTAAGATTTTCTAGATTCCCCTGCAGATATCTCCGCTTCTAGGTTTCGGATTCCCTTAGTTTCTTTTGCATATGAAAGGCGGCACAAATAACTATCTTCGTGTGGAATTTGGACCCTCTACGAAGTGTACTAACAAAGTTATGAATGTATTTCGGTACGAAAATATTTTCGATTTTTTGCATAGTTTGGGTATGCTGCGGGCCTTAGTTTAGGAGATACAGCACTTTTAAGATTTTCTAGATTCCCCTGCAGATATCTCCGCTTCTAGGTTTCGGATTCCCTTAGTTTCTTTTGCATATGAAAGGCGGCACAAATAACTATCTTCGTGTGGAATTTGGACCCTGTACGAAGTGTATTAACAAAGTTATAAATGTATTTCGGTACCAAAATATTTTCAATTTTTTGCATAGTTTGGGTATGCTGCGGGCCTTAGTTTAGGAGATACAGCACTTTTAAGATTTTCTAGATTCCCCTGCAGATATCTCCGCTTCTAGGTTTCGGATTCCCTTAGTTTCTTTTGCATATGAAAGGCGGCACAAATAACTATCTTCGTGTGGAATTTGGACCCTCTACGAAGTGTACTAACAAAGTTATGAATGTATTTCGGTACGAAAATATTTTCGATTTTTTGCATAGTTTGGGTATGCTGCGGGCCTTAGTTTAGGAGATACAGCACTTTTAAGATTTTCTAGATTCCCCTGCAGATATCTCCGCTTCTAGGTTTCGGATTCCCTTAGTTTCTTTTGCATATGAAAGGCGGCACAAATAACTATCTTCGTGTGAAATTTGGACTCTCTACGAAGTGTATTAACAAAGTTATGAATGTATTTCTGTACCAAAATATTTTCAATTTTTTGCATAGTTTGGGTATGCTGCGGGCCTTAGTTTAGGAGATACAGCACTTTTAAGATTTTCTAGATTCCCCTGCAGATATCTCCGCTTCTAGGTTTCGGATTCCCTTAGTTTCTTTTGCATATGAAAGGCGGCACAAATAACTATCTTCGTGTGGAATTTGGACCCTCTACGAAGTGTACTAACAAAGTTATGAATGTATTTCGGTACGAAAATATTTTCGATTTTTTGCATAGTTTGGGTATGCTGCGGGCCTTAGTTTAGGAGATACAGCACTTTTAAGATTTTCTAGATTCCCCTGCAGATATCTCCGCTTCTAGGTTTCGGATTCCCTTAGTTTCTTTTGCATATGAAAGGCGGCACAAATAACTATCTTCGTGTGGAATTTGGACCCTGTACGAAGTGTATTAACAAAGTTATAAATGTATTTCGGTACCAAAATATTTTCAATTTTTTGCATAGTTTGGGTATGCTGCGGGCCTTAGTTTAGGAGATACAGCACTTTTAAGATTTTCTAGATTCCCCTGCAGATATCTCCGCTTCTAGGTTTCGGATTCCCTTAGTTTCTTTTGCATATGAAAGGCGGCACAAATAACTATCTTCGTGTGAAATTTGGACTCTCTACGAAGTGTATTAACAAAGTTATGAATGTATTTCTGTACCAAAATATTTTAAATTTTTTGCATAGTTTGGGTATGCTGCGGGCCTTAGTTTAGGAGATACAGCACTTTTAAGATTTTCTAGATTCCCCTGCAGATATCTCCGCTTCTAGGTTTCGGATTCCCTTAGTTTCTTTTGCATATGAAAGGCGGCACAAATAACTATCTTCGTGTGGAATTTGAACCCTCTACGAAGTGTATTAACAAAGTTATAAATGTATTTCGGTACCAAAATATTTTCAATTTTTTGCATAGTTTGGGTATGCTGCGGGCCTTAGTTTAGGAGATACAGCACTTTTAAGATTTTCTAGATTCCCCTGCAGATATCTCCGCTTCTAGGTTTCGGATTCCCTTAGTTTCTTTTGCATATGAAAGGCGGCACAAATAACTATCTTCGTGTGGAATTTGGACCCTGTACGAAGTGTATTAACAAAGTTATAAATGTATTTCGGTACCAAAATATTTTCAATTTTTTGCATAGTTTGGGTATGCTGCGGGCCTTAGTTTAGGAGATACAGCACTTTTAAGATTTTCTAGATTCCCCTGCAGATATCTCCGCTTCTAGGTTTCGGATTCCCTTAGTTTCTTTTGCATATGAAAGGCGGCACAAATAACTATCTTCGTGTGGAATTTGGACCCTCTACGAAGTGTACTAACAAAGTTATGAATGTATTTCGGTACGAAAATATTTTCGATTTTTTGCATAGTTTGGGTATGCTGCGGGCCTTAGTTTAGGAGATACAGCACTTTTAAGATTTTCTAGATTCCCCTGCAGATATCTCCGCTTCTAGGTTTCGGATTCCCTTAGTTTCTTTTGCATATGAAAGGCGGCACAAATAACTATCTTCGTGTGGAATTTGGACCCTCTACGAAGTGTACTAACAAAGTTATGAATGTATTTCGGTACGAAAATATTTTCGATTTTTTGCATAGTTTGGGTATGCTGCGGGCCTTAGTTTAGGAGATACAGCACTTTTAAGATTTTCTAGATTCCCCTGCAGATATCTCCGCTTCTAGGTTTCGGATTCCCTTAGTTTCTTTTGCATATGAAAGGCGGCACAAATAACTATCTTCGTGTGAAATTTGGACTCTCTACGAAGTGTATTAACAAAGTTATGAATGTATTTCTGTACCAAAATATTTTAAATTTTTTGCATAGTTTGGGTATGCTGCGGGCCTTAGTTTAGGAGATACAGCACTTTTAAGATTTTCTAGATTCCCCTGCAGATATCTCCGCTTCTAGGTTTCGGATTCCCTTAGTTTCTTTTGCATATGAAAGGCGGCACAAATAACTATCTTCGTGTGAAATTTGGACTCTCTACGAAGTGTATTAACAAAGTTATGAATGTATTTCTGTACCAAAATATTTTAAATTTTTTGCATAGTTTGGGTATGCTGCGGGCCTTAGTTTAGGAGATACAGCACTTTTAAGATTTTCTAGATTCCCCTGCAGATATCTCCGCTTCTAGGTTTCGGATTCCCTTAGTTTCTTTTGCATATGAAAGGCGGCACAAATAACTATCTTCGTGTGGAATTTGAACCCTCTACGAAGTGTATTAACAAAGTTATAAATGTATTTCGGTACCAAAATATTTTCAATTTTTTGCATAGTTTGGGTATGCTGCGGGCCTTAGTTTAGGAGATACAGCACTTTTAAGATTTTCTAGATTCCCCTGCAGATATCTCCGCTTCTAGGTTTCGGATTCCCTTAGTTTCTTTTGCATATGAAAGGCGGCACAAATAACTATCTTCGTGTGGAATTTGGACCCTGTACGAAGTGTATTAACAAAGTTATAAATGTATTTCGGTACCAAAATATTTTCAATTTTTTGCATAGTTTGGGTATGCTGCGGGCCTTAGTTTAGGAGATACAGCACTTTTAAGATTTTCTAGATTCCCCTGCAGATATCTCCGCTTCTAGGTTTCGGATTCCCTTAGTTTCTTTTGCATATGAAAGGCGGCACAAATAACTATCTTCGTGTGGAATTTGGACCCTCTACGAAGTGTACTAACAAAGTTATGAATGTATTTCGGTACGAAAATATTTTCGATTTTTTGCATAGTTTGGGTATGCTGCGGGCCTTAGTTTAGGAGATACAGCACTTTTAAGATTTTCTAGATTCCCCTGCAGATATCTCCGCTTCTAGGTTTCGGATTCCCTTAGTTTCTTTTGCATATGAAAGGCGGCACAAATAACTATCTTCGTGTGGAATTTGGACCCTCTACGAAGTGTACTAACAAAGTTATGAATGTATTTCGGTACGAAAATATTTTCGATTTTTTGCATAGTTTGGGTATGCTGCGGGCCTTAGTTTAGGAGATACAGCACTTTTAAGATTTTCTAGATTCCCCTGCAGATATCTCCGCTTCTAGGTTTCGGATTCCCTTAGTTTCTTTTGCATATGAAAGGCGGCACAAATAACTATCTTCGTGTGGAATTTGGACCCTCTTCGAAATGTATTAACAAAGTTATGAATGTATTTCTGTACCAAAATATTTTCAATTTTTTGCATAGTTTGGGTATGCTGCGGGCCTTAGTTTAGGAGATACAGCACTTTTAAGATTTTCTAGATTCCCCTGCAGATATCTCCGCTTCTAGGTTTCGGATTCCCTTAGTTTCTTTTGCATATGAAAGGCGGCACAAATAACTATCTTCGTGTGAAATTTGGACTCTCTACGAAGTGTATTAACAAAGTTATGAATGTATTTCTGTACCAAAATATTTTAAATTTTTTGCATAGTTTGGGTATGCTGCGGGCCTTAGTTTAGGAGATACAGCACTTTTAAGATTTTCTAGATTCCCCTGCAGATATCTCCGCTTCTAGGTTTCGGATTCCCTTAGTTTCTTTTGCATATGAAAGGCGGCACAAATAACTATCTTCGTGTGGAATTTGAACCCTCTACGAAGTGTATTAACAAAGTTATAAATGTATTTCGGTACCAAAATATTTTCAATTTTTTGCATAGTTTGGGTATGCTGCGGGCCTTAGTTTAGGAGATACAGCACTTTTAAGATTTTCTAGATTCCCCTGCAGATATCTCCGCTTCTAGGTTTCGGATTCCCTTAGTTTCTTTTGCATATGAAAGGCGGCACAAATAACTATCTTCGTGTGGAATTTGGACCCTGTACGAAGTGTATTAACAAAGTTATAAATGTATTTCGGTACCAAAATATTTTCAATTTTTTGCATAGTTTGGGTATGCTGCGGGCCTTAGTTTAGGAGATACAGCACTTTTAAGATTTTCTAGATTCCCCTGCAGATATCTCCGCTTCTAGGTTTCGGATTCCCTTATTTTCTACGAAGTGTATTAACAAAGTTATGAATGTATTTCTGTACCAAAATATTTTCAATTTTTTGCATAGTTTGGGTATGCTGCGGGCCTTAGTTTAGGAGATACAGCACTTTTAAGATTTTCTAGATTCCCCTGCAGATATCTCCGCTTCTAGGTTTCGGATTCCCTTAGTTTCTTTTGCATATGAAAGGCGGCACAAATAACTATCTTCGTGTGGAATTTGGACCCTCTTCGAAATGTATTAACAAAGTTATGAATGTATTTCTGTACCAAAATATTTTCAATTTTTTGCATAGTTTGGGTATGCTGCGGGCCTTAGTTTAGGAGATACAGCACTTTTAAGATTTTCTAGATTCCCCTGCAGATATCTCCGCTTCTAGGTTTCGGATTCCCTTAGTTTCTTTTGCATATGAAAGGCGGCACAAATAACTATCTTCGTGTGGAATTTGGACCCTGTACGAAGTGTATTAACAAAGTTATGAATGTATTTCTGTACCAAAATATTTTCAATTTTTTGCATAGTTTGTATTAACAAAGTTATAAATGTATTTCGGTACCAAAATATTTTCAATTTTTTGCATAGTTTGGGTATGCTGCGGGCCTTAGTTTAGGAGATACAGCACTTTTAAGATTTTCTAGATTCCCCTGCAGATATCTCCGCTTCTAGGTTTCGGATTCCCTTAGTTTCTTTTGCATATGAAAGGCGGCACAAATAACTATCTTCGTGTGGAATTTGGACCCTCTACGAAGTGTATTAACAAAGTTATGAATGTATTTCGGTACGAAAATATTTTCGATTTTTTGCATAGTTTGGGTATGCTGCGGGCCTTAGTTTAGGAGATACAGCACTTTTAAGATTTTCTAGATTCCCCTGCAGATATCTCCGCTTCTAGGTTTCGGATTCCCTTAGTTTCTTTTGCATATGAAAGGCGGCACAAATAACTATCTTCGTGTGGAATTTGAACCCTCTACGAAGTGTATTAACAAAGTTATAAATGTATTTCGGTACCAAAATATTTTCAATTTTTTGCATAGTTTGGGTATGCTGCGGGCCTTAGTTTAGGAGATACAGCACTTTTAAGATTTTCTAGATTCCCCTGCAGATATCTCCGCTTCTAGGTTTCGGATTCCCTTAGTTTCTTTTGCATATGAAAGGCGGCACAAATAACTATCTTCGTGTGGAATTTGGACCCTGTACGAAGTGTATTAACAAAGTTATGAATGTATTTCTGTACCAAAATATTTTCAATTTTTTGCATAGTTTGTATTAACAAAGTTATAAATGTATTTCGGTACCAAAATATTTTCAATTTTTTGCATAGTTTGGGTATGCTGCGGGCCTTAGTTTAGGAGATACAGCACTTTTAAGATTTTCTAGATTCCCCTGCAGATATCTCCGCTTCTAGGTTTCGGATTCCCTTAGTTTCTTTTGCATATGAAAGGCGGCACAAATAACTATCTTCGTGTGGAATTTGGACCCTCTTCGAAATGTATTAACAAAGTTATGAATGTATTTCTGTACCAAAATATTTTCGATTTTTTGCATAGTTTGGGTATGCTGCGGGCCTTAGTTTAGGAGATACAGCACTTTTAAGATTTTCTAGATTCCCCTGCAGATATCTCCGCTTCTAGGTTTCGGATTCCCTTAGTTTCTTTTGCATATGAAAGGCGGCACAAATAACTATCTTCGTGTGGAATTTGGACCCTCTTCGAAATGTATTAACAAAGTTATGAATGTATTTCTGTACCAAAATATTTTAAATTTTTTGCATAGTTTGGGTATGCTGCGGGCCTTAGTTTAGGAGATACAGCACTTTTAAGATTTTCTAGATTCCCCTGCAGATATCTCCGCTTCTAGGTTTCGGATTCCCTTAGTTTCTTTTGCATATGAAAGGCGGCACAAATAACTATCTTCGTGTGGAATTTGGACCCTCTACGAAGTGTACTAACAAAGTTATGAATGTATTTCGGTACGAAAATATTTTCGATTTTTTGCATAGTTTGGGTATGCTGCGGGCCTTAGTTTAGGAGATACAGCACTTTTAAGATTTTCTAGATTCCCCTGCAGATATCTCCGCTTCTAGGTTTCGGATTCCCTTAGTTTCTTTTGCATATGAAAGGCGGCACAAATAACTATCTTCGTGTGGAATTTGGACCCTCTACGAAGTGTATTAACAAAGTTATGAATGTATTTCTGTACCAAAATATTTTAAATTTTTTGCATAGTTTGGGTATGCTGCGGGCCTTAGTTTAGGAGATACAGCACTTTTAAGATTTTCTAGATTCCCCTGCAGATATCTCCGCTTCTAGGTTTTGGTTTCCCTTAGTTTCTTTTGCATATGAAAGGCGGCACATATAACTATCTTCGTGTGGAATTTGGACCCTCTACGAAGTGTATTAACAAAGTTATGAATGTATTTCTGTACCAAAATATTTTCAATTTTTTGCATAGTTTGGGTATGCTGCGGGCCTTAGTTTAGGAGATACAGCACTTTTAAGATTTTCTAGATTCCCCTGCAGATATCTCCGCTTCTAGGTTTCGGATTCCCTTAGTTTCTTTTGCATATGAAAGGCGGCACAAATAACTATCTTCGTGTGGAATTTGGACCCTCTACGAAGTGTATTAACAAAGTTATGAATGTATTTCTGTACCAAAATATTTTCAATTTTTTGCATAGTTTGGGTATGCTGCGGGCCTTAGTTTAGGAGATACAGCACTTTTAAGATTTTCTAGATTCCCCTGCAGATATCTCCGCTTCTAGGTTTTGGTTTCCCTTAGTTTCTTTTGCATATGAAAGGCGGCACAAATAACTATCTTCGTGTGGAATTTGGACCCTCTACGAAGTGTATTAACAAAGTTATGAATGTATTTCTGTACCAAAATATTTTCAATTTTTTGCATAGTTTGGGTATGCTGCGGGCCTTAGTTTAGGAGATACAGCACTTTTAAGATTTTCTAGATTCCCCTGCAGATATCTCCGCTTCTAGGTTTCGGATTCCCTTAGTTTCTTTTGCATATGAAAGGCGGCACAAATAACTATCTTCGTGTGGAATTTGGACCCTCTACGAAGTGTATTAACAAAGTTATGAATGTATTTCTGTACCAAAATATTTTAAATTTTTTGCATAGTTTGGGTATGCTGCGGGCCTTAGTTTAGGAGATACAGCACTTTTAAGATTTTCTAGATTCCCCTGCAGATATCTCCGCTTCTAGGTTTCGGATTCCCTTAGTTTCTTTTGCATATGAAAGGCGGCACAAATAACTATCTTCGTGTGGAATTTGGACCCTCTACGAAGTGTATTAACAAAGTTATGAATGTATTTCTGTACCAAAATATTTTCAATTTTTTGCATAGTTTGGGTATGCTGCGGGCCTTAGTTTAGGAGATACAGCACTTTTAAGATTTTCTAGATTCCCCTGCAGATATCTCCGCTTCTAGGTTTCGGATTCCCTTAGTTTCTTTTGCATATGAAAGGCGGCACAAATAACTATCTTCGTGTGGAATTTGGACCCTCTACGAAGTGTATTAACAAAGTTATGAATGTATTTCTGTACCAAAATATTTTCAATTTTTTGCATAGTTTGGGTATGCTGCGGGCCTTAGTTTAGGAGATACAGCACTTTTAAGATTTTCTAGATTCCCCTGCAGATATCTCCGCTTCTAGGTTTCGGATTCCCTTAGTTTCTTTTGCATATGAAAGGCGGCACAAATAACTATCTTCGTGTGGAATTTGGACCCTCTACGAAGTGTATTAACAAAGTTATGAATGTATTTCTGTACCAAAATATTTTCAATTTTTTGCATAGTTTGGGTATGCTGCGGGCCTTAGTTTAGGAGATACAGCACTTTTAAGATTTTCTAGATTCCCCTGCAGATATCTCCGCTTCTAGGTTTCGGATTCCCTTAGTTTCTTTTGCATATGAAAGGCGGCACAAATAACTATCTTCGTGTGGAATTTGGACCCTCTACGAAGTGTATTAACAAAGTTATGAATGTATTTCTGTACCAAAATATTTTCAATTTTTTGCATAGTTTGGGTATGCTGCGGGCCTTAGTTTAGGAGATACAGCACTTTTAAGATTTTCTAGATTCCCCTGCAGATATCTCCGCTTCTAGGTTTCGGATTCCCTTAGTTTCTTTTGCATATGAAAGGCGGCACAAATAACTATCTTCGTGTGGAATTTGGACCCTCTACGAAGTGTATTAACAAAGTTATGAATGTATTTCTGTACCAAAATATTTTCAATTTTTTGCATAGTTTGGGTATGCTGCGGGCCTTAGTTTAGGAGATACAGCACTTTTAAGATTTTCTAGATTCCCCTGCAGATATCTCCGCTTCTAGGTTTCGGATTCCCTTAGTTTCTTTTGCATATGAAAGGCGGCACAAATAACTATCTTCGTGTGGAATTTGGACCCTCTACGAAGTGTATTAACAAAGTTATGAATGTATTTCTGTACCAAAATATTTTCAATTTTTTGCATAGTTTGGGTATGCTGCGGGCCTTAGTTTAGGAGATACAGCACTTTTAAGATTTTCTAGATTCCCCTGCAGATATCTCCGCTTCTAGGTTTCGGATTCCCTTAGTTTCTTTTGCATATGAAAGGCGGCACAAATAACTATCTTCGTGTGGAATTTGGACCCTCTACGAAGTGTATTAACAAAGTTATGAATGTATTTCTGTACCAAAATATTTTCAATTTTTTGCATAGTTTGGGTATGCTGCGGGCCTTAGTTTAGGAGATACAGCACTTTTAAGATTTTCTAGATTCCCCTGCAGATATCTCCGCTTCTAGGTTTCGGATTCCCTTAGTTTCTTTTGCATATGAAAGGCGGCACAAATAACTATCTTCGTGTGGAATTTGGACCCTCTACGAAGTGTATTAACAAAGTTATGAATGTATTTCTGTACCAAAATATTTTCAATTTTTTGCATAGTTTGGGTATGCTGCGGGCCTTAGTTTAGGAGATACAGCACTTTTAAGATTTTCTAGATTCCCCTGCAGATATCTCCGCTTCTAGGTTTCGGATTCCCTTAGTTTCTTTTGCATATGAAAGGCGGCACAAATAACTATCTTCGTGTGGAATTTGGACCCTCTACGAAGTGTATTAACAAAGTTATGAATGTATTTCTGTACCAAAATATTTTAAATTTTTTGCATAGCTTGGGTATGCTGCGGGCCTTAGTTTAGGAGATACAGCACTTTTAAGATTTTCTAGATTCCCCTGCAGATATCTCCGCTTCTAGGTTTCGGATTCCCTTAGTTTCTTTTGCATATATTTGTGCCGACAAATAACTATCTTCGTGTGGAATTTGGACCCTCTACGAAGTGTATTAACAAAGTTATGAATGTATTTCGGTACGAAAATATTTTCGATTTTTCGCATAGTTTGGGTATGCTGCGGGCTTTAGTTTAGGAGATACAGCACTTTTAAGATTTTCTAGATTCCCCTGCAGATATCTCCGCTTCTAGGTTTCGGATTCCCTTAGTTTCTTTTGCATATGAAAGGCGGCACAAATAACTATCTTCGTGTGGAATTTGGACCCTCTACGAAGTGTATTAACAAAGTTATGAATGTATTTCTGTACCAAAATATTTTAAATTTTTTGCATAGCTTGGGTATGCTGCGGGCCTTAGTTTAGGAGATACAGCACTTTTAAGATTTTCTAGATTCCCCTGCAGATATCTCCGCTTCTAGGTTTCGGATTCCCTTAGTTTCTTTTGCATATATTTGTGCCGACAAATAACTATCTTCGTGTGGAATTTGGACCCTCTACGAAGTGTATTAACAAAGTTATGAATGTATTTCTGTACCAAAATATTTTAAATTTTTTGCATAGTTTGGGTATGCTGCGGGCCTTAGTTTAGGAGATACAGCACTTTTAAGATTTTCTAGATTCCCCTGCAGATATCTCCGCTTCTAGGTTTTGGTTTCCCTTAGTTTCTTTTGCATATGAAAGGCGGCACATATAACTATCTTCGTGTGGAATTTGGACCCTCTACGAAGTGTATTAACAAAGTTATGAATGTATTTCTGTACCAAAATATTTTCAATTTTTTGCATAGTTTGGGTATGCTGCGGGCCTTAGTTTAGGAGATACAGCACTTTTAAGATTTTCTAGATTCCCCTGCAGATATCTCCGCTTCTAGGTTTCGGATTCCCTTAGTTTCTTTTGCATATGAAAGGCGGCACAAATAACTATCTTCGTGTGGAATTTGGACCCTCTACGAAGTGTATTAACAAAGTTATGAATGTATTTCTGTACCAAAATATTTTCAATTTTTTGCATAGTTTGGGTATGCTGCGGGCCTTAGTTTAGGAGATACAGCACTTTTAAGATTTTCTAGATTCCCCTGCAGATATCTCCGCTTCTAGGTTTTGGTTTCCCTTAGTTTCTTTTGCATATGAAAGGCGGCACAAATAACTATCTTCGTGTGGAATTTGGACCCTCTACGAAGTGTATTAACAAAGTTATGAATGTATTTCTGTACCAAAATATTTTCAATTTTTTGCATAGTTTGGGTATGCTGCGGGCCTTAGTTTAGGAGATACAGCACTTTTAAGATTTTCTAGATTCCCCTGCAGATATCTCCGCTTCTAGGTTTCGGATTCCCTTAGTTTCTTTTGCATATGAAAGGCGGCACAAATAACTATCTTCGTGTGGAATTTGGACCCTCTACGAAGTGTATTAACAAAGTTATGAATGTATTTCTGTACCAAAATATTTTAAATTTTTTGCATAGTTTGGGTATGCTGCGGGCCTTAGTTTAGGAGATACAGCACTTTTAAGATTTTCTAGATTCCCCTGCAGATATCTCCGCTTCTAGGTTTCGGATTCCCTTAGTTTCTTTTGCATATGAAAGGCGGCACAAATAACTATCTTCGTGTGGAATTTGGACCCTCTACGAAGTGTATTAACAAAGTTATGAATGTATTTCTGTACCAAAATATTTTCAATTTTTTGCATAGTTTGGGTATGCTGCGGGCCTTAGTTTAGGAGATACAGCACTTTTAAGATTTTCTAGATTCCCCTGCAGATATCTCCGCTTCTAGGTTTCGGATTCCCTTAGTTTCTTTTGCATATGAAAGGCGGCACAAATAACTATCTTCGTGTGGAATTTGGACCCTCTACGAAGTGTATTAACAAAGTTATGAATGTATTTCTGTACCAAAATATTTTCAATTTTTTGCATAGTTTGGGTATGCTGCGGGCCTTAGTTTAGGAGATACAGCACTTTTAAGATTTTCTAGATTCCCCTGCAGATATCTCCGCTTCTAGGTTTCGGATTCCCTTAGTTTCTTTTGCATATGAAAGGCGGCACAAATAACTATCTTCGTGTGGAATTTGGACCCTCTACGAAGTGTATTAACAAAGTTATGAATGTATTTCTGTACCAAAATATTTTCAATTTTTTGCATAGTTTGGGTATGCTGCGGGCCTTAGTTTAGGAGATACAGCACTTTTAAGATTTTCTAGATTCCCCTGCAGATATCTCCGCTTCTAGGTTTCGGATTCCCTTAGTTTCTTTTGCATATGAAAGGCGGCACAAATAACTATCTTCGTGTGGAATTTGGACCCTCTACGAAGTGTATTAACAAAGTTATGAATGTATTTCTGTACCAAAATATTTTCAATTTTTTGCATAGTTTGGGTATGCTGCGGGCCTTAGTTTAGGAGATACAGCACTTTTAAGATTTTCTAGATTCCCCTGCAGATATCTCCGCTTCTAGGTTTCGGATTCCCTTAGTTTCTTTTGCATATGAAAGGCGGCACAAATAACTATCTTCGTGTGGAATTTGGACCCTCTACGAAGTGTATTAACAAAGTTATGAATGTATTTCTGTACCAAAATATTTTCAATTTTTTGCATAGTTTGGGTATGCTGCGGGCCTTAGTTTAGGAGATACAGCACTTTTAAGATTTTCTAGATTCCCCTGCAGATATCTCCGCTTCTAGGTTTCGGATTCCCTTAGTTTCTTTTGCATATGAAAGGCGGCACAAATAACTATCTTCGTGTGGAATTTGGACCCTCTACGAAGTGTATTAACAAAGTTATGAATGTATTTCTGTACCAAAATATTTTCAATTTTTTGCATAGTTTGGGTATGCTGCGGGCCTTAGTTTAGGAGATACAGCACTTTTAAGATTTTCTAGATTCCCCTGCAGATATCTCCGCTTCTAGGTTTCGGATTCCCTTAGTTTCTTTTGCATATGAAAGGCGGCACAAATAACTATCTTCGTGTGGAATTTGGACCCTCTACGAAGTGTATTAACAAAGTTATGAATGTATTTCTGTACCAAAATATTTTCAATTTTTTGCATAGTTTGGGTATGCTGCGGGCCTTAGTTTAGGAGATACAGCACTTTTAAGATTTTCTAGATTCCCCTGCAGATATCTCCGCTTCTAGGTTTCGGATTCCCTTAGTTTCTTTTGCATATGAAAGGCGGCACAAATAACTATCTTCGTGTGGAATTTGGACCCTCTACGAAGTGTATTAACAAAGTTATGAATGTATTTCTGTACCAAAATATTTTCAATTTTTTGCATAGTTTGGGTATGCTGCGGGCCTTAGTTTAGGAGATACAGCACTTTTAAGATTTTCTAGATTCCCCTGCAGATATCTCCGCTTCTAGGTTTCGGATTCCCTTAGTTTCTTTTGCATATGAAAGGCGGCACAAATAACTATCTTCGTGTGGAATTTGGACCCTCTACGAAGTGTATTAACAAAGTTATGAATGTATTTCTGTACCAAAATATTTTAAATTTTTTGCATAGCTTGGGTATGCTGCGGGCCTTAGTTTAGGAGATACAGCACTTTTAAGATTTTCTAGATTCCCCTGCAGATATCTCCGCTTCTAGGTTTCGGATTCCCTTAGTTTCTTTTGCATATATTTGTGCCGACAAATAACTATCTTCGTGTGGAATTTGGACCCTCTACGAAGTGTATTAACAAAGTTATGAATGTATTTCGGTACGAAAATATTTTCGATTTTTCGCATAGTTTGGGTATGCTGCGGGCTTTAGTTTAGGAGATACAGCACTTTTAAGATTTTCTAGATTCCCCTGCAGATATCTCCGCTTCTAGGTTTCGGATTCCCTTAGTTTCTTTTGCATATGAAAGGCGGCACAAATAACTATCTTCGTGTGGAATTTGGACCCTCTACGAAGTGTATTAACAAAGTTATGAATGTATTTCGGTACGAAAATATTTTCGATTTTTTGCATAGTTTGGGTATGCTGCGGGCCTTAGTTTAGGAGATACAGCACTTTTAAGATTTTCTAGATTCCCCTGCAGATATCTCCGCTTCTAGGTTTCGGATTCCCTTAGTTTCTTTTGCATATGAAAGGCGGCACAAATAACTATCTTCGTGTGGAATTTGGACCCTCTACGAAGTGTATTAACAAAGTTATGAATGTATTTCGGTACGAAAATATTTTCGATTTTTTGCATAGTTTGGGTATGCTGCGGGCCTTAGTTTAGGAGATACAGCACTTTTAAGATTTTCTAGATTCCTTTGCAGATATCTCCGCTTCTAGGTTTCGGATTCCCTTAGTTTCTTTTGCATATGAAAGGCGGCACAAATAACAATCTTCGTGTGGAATTTGGACCCTCTACGAAGTGTATTAACAAAGTTATGAATGTATTTCGGTACGAAAATATTTTCGATTTTTTGCATAGTTTGGGTATGCTGCGGGCCTTAGTTTAGGAGATACAGCACTTTTAAGATTTTCTAGATTCCCCTGCAGATATCTCCGCTTCTAGGTTTCGGATTCCCTTAGTTTCTTTTGCATATGAAAGGCGGCACAAATAACTATCTTCGTGTGGAATTTGGACCCTCTACGAAGTGTATTAACAAAGTTATGAATGTATTTCTGTACCAAAATATTTTCAATTTTTTGCATAGTTTGGGTATGCTGCGGGCCTTAGTTTAGGAGATACAGCACTTTTAAGATTTTCTAGATTCCCCTGCAGATATCTCCGCTTCTAGGTTTCGGATTCCCTTAGTTTCTTTTGCATATGAAAGGCGGCACAAATAACTATCTTCGTGTGGAATTTGGACCCTCTACGAAGTGTATTAACAAAGTTATGAATGTATTTCTGTACCAAAATATTTTAAATTTTTTGCATAGCTTGGGTATGCTGCGGGCCTTAGTTTAGGAGATACAGCACTTTTAAGATTTTCTAGATTCCCCTGCAGATATCTCCGCTTCTAGGTTTCGGATTCCCTTAGTTTCTTTTGCATATGAAAGGCGGCACAAATAACTATCTTCGTGTGGAATTTGGACCCTCTACGAAGTGTATTAACAAAGTTATGAATGTATTTCGGTACGAAAATATTTTCGATTTTTCGCATAGTTTGGGTATGCTGCGGGCTTTAGTTTAGGAGATACAGCACTTTTAAGATTTTCTAGATTCCCCTGCAGATATCTCCGCTTCTAGGTTTCGGATTCCCTTAGTTTCTTTTGCATATGAAAGGCGGCACAAATAACTATCTTCGTGTGGAATTTGGACCCTCTACGAAGTGTACTAACAAAGTTATGAATGTATTTCGGTACGAAAATATTTTCGATTTTTTGCATAGTTTGGGTATGCTGCGGGCCTTAGTTTAGGAGATACAGCACTTTTAAGATTTTCTAGATTCCCCTGCAGATATCTCCGCTTCTAGGTTTCGGATTCCCTTAGTTTCTTTTGCATATGAAAGGCGGCACAAATAACTATCTTCGTGTGGAATTTGGACCGTCTACGAAGTGTATTAACAAAGTTATGAATGTATTTCGGTACGAAAATATTTTCGATTTTTTGCATAGTTTGGGTATGCTGCGGGCCTTAGTTTAGGAGATACAGCACTTTTAAGATTTTCTAGATTCCCCTGCAGATATCTCCGCTTCTAGGTTTCGGATTCCCTTAGTTTCTTTTGCATATGAAAGGCGGCACAAATAACTGTCTTCGTGTGGAATTTGGACCCTCTACGAAGTGTATTAACAAAGTTATGAATGTATTTCGGTACCAAAATATTTTCGATTTTTTGCATAGTTTGGGTATGCTGCGGGCCTTAGTTTAGGAGATACAGCACTTTTAAGATTTTCTAGATTCCCCTGCAGATATCTCCGCTTCTAGGTTTCGGATTCCCTTAGTTTCTTTTGCATATGAAAGGCGGCACAAATAACTATCTTCGTGTGGAATTTGGACCCTCTACGAAGTGTATTAACAAAGTTATGAATGTATTTCGGTACCAAAATATTTTCGATTTTTTGCATAGTTTGGGTATGCTGCGGGCCTTAGTTTAGGAGATACAGCACTTTTAAGATTTTCTAGATTCCCCTGCAGATATCTCCGCTTCTAGGTTTCGGATTCCCTTAGTTTCTTTTGCATATGAAAGGCGGCACAAATAACTATCTTCGTGTGGAATTTGGACCGTCTACGAAGTGTATTAACAAAGTTATGAATGTATTTCGGTACGAAAATATTTTCGATTTTTTGCATAGTTTGGGTATGCTGCGGGCCTTAGTTTAGGAGATACAGCACTTTTAAGATTTTCTAGATTCCCCTGCAGATATCTCCGCTTCTAGGTTTCGGATTCCCTTAGTTTCTTTTGCATATGAAAGGCGGCACAAATAACTGTCTTCGTGTGGAATTTGGACCCTCTACGAAGTGTATTAACAAAGTTATGAATGTATTTCGGTACCAAAATATTTTCGATTTTTTGCATAGTTTGGGTATGCTGCGGGCCTTAGTTTAGGAGATACAGCACTTTTAAGATTTTCTAGATTCCCCTGCAGATATCTCCGCTTCTAGGTTTCGGATTCCCTTAGTTTCTTTTGCATATGAAAGGCGGCACAAATAACTATCTTCGTGTGGAATTTGGACCCTCTACGAAGTGTATTAACAAAGTTATGAATGTATTTCGGTACCAAAATATTTTCGATTTTTTGCATAGTTTGGGTATGCTGCGGGCCTTAGTTTAGGAGATACAGCACTTTTAAGATTTTCTAGATTCCCCTGCAGATATCTCCGCTTCTAGGTTTCGGATTCCCTTAGTTTCTTTTGCATATGAAAGGCGGCACAAATAACTATCTTCGTGTGGAATTTGGACCCTCTACGAAGTGTATTAACAAAGTTATAAATGTATTTCGGTACCAAAATATTTTCGATTTTTTGCATAGTTTGGGTATGCTGCGGGCCTTAGTTTAGGAGATACAGCACTTTTAAGATTTTCTAGATTCCCCTGCAGATATCTCCGCTTCTAGGTTTCGGATTCCCTTAGTTTCTTTTGCATATGAAAGGCGGCACAAATAACTATCTTCGTGTGGAATTTGGACCCTCTACGAAGTGTATTAACAAAGTTATAAATGTATTTCGGTACCAAAATATTTTCGATTTTTTGCATAGTTTGGGTACGCTGCGGGCCTTAGTTTAGGAGATACAGTACTTTTAAGATTTTCTAGATTCCCCTGCAGATATCTCCGCTTCTAGGTTTCGGATTCCCTTAGTTTCTTTTGCATATGAAAGGCGGCACAAATAACTATCTTCGTGTGGAATTTGGACCCTCTACGAAGTGTATTAACAAAGTTATGAATGTATTTCGGTACGAAAATATTTTCGATTTTTTGCATAGTTTGGGTATGCTGCGGGCCTTAGTTTAGGAGATACAGCACTTTTAAGATTTTCTAGATTCCCCTGCAAATATCTCCGCTTCTAGGTTTCGGATTCCCTTAGTTTCTTTTGCATATGAAAGGCGGCACAAATAACTATCTTCGTGTGGAATTTGGACCCTCTACGAAGTGTATTAACAAAGTTATAAATGTATTTCGGTACCAAAATATTTTCGATTTTTTGCATAGTTTGGGTACGCTGCGGGCCTTAGTTTAGGAGATACAGCACTTTTAAGATTTTCTAGATTCCCCTGCAGATATCTCCGCTTCTAGGTTTCGGATTCCCTTAGTTTCTTTTGCATATGAAATGCGGCACAAATAACTATCTTCGTGTGGAATTTGGACCCTCTACGAAGTGTATTAACAAAGTTATGAATGTATTTCGGTACGAAAATATTTTCGATTTTTTGCATAGTTTGGGTATGCTGCGGGCCTTAGTTTAGGAGATACAGCACTTTTAAGATTTTCTAGATTCCCCTGCAGATATCTCCGCTTCTAGGTTTCGGATTCCCTTAGTTTCTTTTGCATATGAAAGGCGGCACAAATAACTATCTTCGTGTGGAATTTGGACCCTCTACGAAGTGTATTAACAAAGTTATAAATGTATTTCGGTACCAAAATATTTTCGATTTTTTGCATAGTTTGGGTATGCTGCGGGCCTTAGTTTAGGAGATACAGCACTTTTAAGATTTTCTAGATTCCCCTGCAGATATCTCCGCTTCTAGGTTTCGGATTCCCTTAGTTTCTTTTGCATATGAAAGGCGGCACAAATAACTATCTTCGTGTGGAATTTGGACCCTCTACGAAGTGTATTAACAAAGTTATAAATGTATTTCGGTACCAAAATATTTTCGATTTTTTGCATAGTTTGGGTATGCTGCGGGCCTTAGTTTAGGAGATACAGCACTTTTAAGATTTTCTAGATTCCCCTGCAGATATCTCCGCTTCTAGGTTTCGGATTCCCTTAGTTTCTTTTGCATATGAAATGCGGCACAAATAACTATCTTCGTGTGGAATTTGGACCCTCTACGAAGTGTATTAACAAAGTTATAAATGTATTTCGGTACCAAAATATTTTCGATTTTTTGCATAGTTTGGGTACGCTGCGGGCCTTAGTTTAGGAGATACAGCACTTTTAAGATTTTCTAGATTCCCCTGCAGATATCTCCGCTTCTAGGTTTCGGATTCCCTTAGTTTCTTTTGCATATGAAAGGCGGCACAAATAACTATCTTCGTGTGGAATTTGGACCCTCTACGAAGTGTATTAACAAAGTTATAAATGTATTTCGGTACCAAAATATTTTCGATTTTTTGCATAGTTTGGGTATGCTGCGGGCCTTAGTTTAGGAGATACAGCACTTTTAAGATTTTCTAGATTCCCCTGCAGATATCTCCGCTTCTAGGTTTCGGATTCCCTTAGTTTCTTTTGCATATGAAAGGCGGCACAAATAACTATCTTCGTGTGGAATTTGAACCCTCTACGAAGTGTATTAACAAAGTTATGAATGTATTTCGGTACGAAAATATTTTCGATTTTTTGCATAGTTTGGGTATGCTGCGGGCCTTAGTTTAGGAGATACAGCACTTTTAAGATTTTCTAGATTCCCCTGCAGATATCTCCGCTTCTAGGTTTCGGATTCCCTTAGTTTCTTTTGCATATGAAAGGCGGCACAAATAACTATCTTCGTGTGGAATTTGGACCCTCTACGAAGTGTATTAACAAAGTTATAAATGTATTTCGGTACCAAAATATTTTCGATTTTTTGCATAGTTTGGGTATGCTGCGGGCCTTAGTTTAGGAGATACAGCACTTTTAAGATTTTCTAGATTCCCCTGCAGATATCTCCGCTTCTAGGTTTCGGATTCCCTTAGTTTCTTTTGCATATGAAAGGCGGCACAAATAACTATCTTCGTGTGGAATTTGAACCCTCTACGAAGTGTATTAACAAAGTTATGAATGTATTTCGGTACGAAAATATTTTCGATTTTTTGCATAGTTTGGGTATGCTGCGGGCCTTAGTTTAGGAGATAGAGCACTTTTAAGATTTTCCAGATTCAACTGCAGATATCTCCGCTTCTAGGTTTCGGATTCCCTTAGTTTCTTTTGCATATGAAATGCGGCACAAATAACTATCTTCGTGTGGAATTTGGACCCTCTACGAAGTGTATTAACAAAGTTATGAATGTATTTCGGTACGAAAATATTTTCGATTTTTTGCATAGTTTGGGTATGCTGCGGGCCTTAGTTTAGGAGATACAGCACTTTTAAGATTTTCTAGATTCCCCTGCAGATATCTCCGCTTCTAGGTTTCGGATTCCCTTAGTTTCTTTTGCATATGAAAGGCGGCACAAATAACTATCTTCGTGTGGAATTTGGACCCTCTACGAAGTGTATTAACAAAGTTATAAATGTATTTCGGTACCAAAATATTTTCGATTTTTTGCATAGTTTGGGTATGCTGCGGGCCTTAGTTTAGGAGATACAGCACTTTTAAGATTTTCTAGATTCCCCTGCAGATATCTCCGCTTCTAGGTTTCGGATTCCCTTAGTTTCTTTTGCATATGAAAGGCGGCACAAATAACTATCTTCGTGTGGAATTTGGACCCTCTACGAAGTGTATTAACAAAGTTATAAATGTATTTCGGTACCAAAATATTTTCGATTTTTTGCATAGTTTGGGTATGCTGCGGGCCTTAGTTTAGGAGATACAGCACTTTTAAGATTTTCTAGATTCCCCTGCAGATATCTCCGCTTCTAGGTTTCGGATTCCCTTAGTTTCTTTTGCATATGAAATGCGGCACAAATAACTATCTTCGTGTGGAATTTGGACCCTCTACGAAGTGTATTAACAAAGTTATAAATGTATTTCGGTACCAAAATATTTTCGATTTTTTGCATAGTTTGGGTACGCTGCGGGCCTTAGTTTAGGAGATACAGCACTTTTAAGATTTTCTAGATTCCCCTGCAGATATCTCCGCTTCTAGGTTTCGGATTCCCTTAGTTTCTTTTGCATATGAAAGGCGGCACAAATAACTATCTTCGTGTGGAATTTGGACCCTCTACGAAGTGTATTAACAAAGTTATAAATGTATTTCGGTACCAAAATATTTTCGATTTTTTGCATAGTTTGGGTATGCTGCGGGCCTTAGTTTAGGAGATACAGCACTTTTAAGATTTTCTAGATTCCCCTGCAGATATCTCCGCTTCTAGGTTTCGGATTCCCTTAGTTTCTTTTGCATATGAAAGGCGGCACAAATAACTATCTTCGTGTGGAATTTGGACCCTCTACGAAGTGTATTAACAAAGTTATAAATGTATTTCGGTACCAAAATATTTTCGATTTTTTGCATAGTTTGGGTATGCTGCGGGCCTTAGTTTAGGAGATACAGCACTTTTAAGATTTTCTAGATTCCCCTGCAGATATCTCCGCTTCTAGGTTTCGGATTCCCTTAGTTTCTTTTGCATATGAAAGGCGGCACAAATAACTATCTTCGTGTGGAATTTGGACCCTCTACGAAGTGTATTAACAAAGTTATGAATGTATTTCGGTACGAAAATATTTTCGATTTTTTGCATAGTTTGGGTATGCTGCGGGCCTTAGTTTAGGAGATACAGCACTTTTAAGATTTTCTAGATTCCCCTGCAAATATCTCCGCTTCTAGGTTTCGGATTCCCTTAGTTTCTTTTGCATATGAAAGGCGGCACAAATAACTATCTTCGTGTGGAATTTGGACCCTCTACGAAGTGTATTAACAAAGTTATAAATGTATTTCGGTACCAAAATATTTTCGATTTTTTGCATAGTTTGGGTATGCTGCGGGCCTTAGTTTAGGAGATACAGCACTTTTAAGATTTTCTAGATTCCCCTGCAGATATCTCCGCTTCTAGGTTTCGGATTCCCTTAGTTTCTTTTGCATATGAAAGGCGGCACAAATAACTATCTTCGTGTGGAATTTGGACCCTCTACGAAGTGTATTAACAAAGTTATAAATGTATTTCGGTACCAAAATATTTTCGATTTTTTGCATAGTTTGGGTATGCTGCGGGCCTTAGTTTAGGAGATACAGCACTTTTAAGATTTTCTAGATTCCCCTGCAGATATCTCCGCTTCTAGGTTTCGGATTCCCTTAGTTTCTTTTGCATATGAAAGGCGGCACAAATAACTATCTTCGTGTGGAATTTGGACCCTCTACGAAGTGTATTAACAAAGTTATAAATGTATTTCGGTACCAAAATATTTTCGATTTTTTGCATAGTTTGGGTATGCTGCGGGCCTTAGTTTAGGAGATACAGCACTTTTAAGATTTTCTAGATTCCCCTGCAGATATCTCCGCTTCTAGGTTTCGGATTCCCTTAGTTTCTTTTGCATATGAAAGGCGGCACAAATAACTATCTTCGTGTGGAATTTGGACCCTCTACGAAGTGTATTAACAAAGTTATAAATGTATTTCGGTACCAAAATATTTTCGATTTTTTGCATAGTTTGGGTATGCTGCGGGCCTTAGTTTAGGAGATACAGCACTTTTAAGATTTTCTAGATTCCCCTGCAGATATCTCCGCTTCTAGGTTTCGGATTCCCTTAGTTTCTTTTGCATATGAAAGGCGGCACAAATAACTATCTTCGTGTGGAATTTGGACCCTCTACGAAGTGTATTAACAAAGTTATAAATGTATTTCGGTACCAAAATATTTTCGATTTTTTGCATAGTTTGGGTATGCTGCGGGCCTTAGTTTAGGAGATACAGCACTTTTAAGATTTTCTAGATTCCCCTGCAGATATCTCCGCTTCTAGGTTTCGGATTCCCTTAGTTTCTTTTGCATATGAAAGGCGGCACAAATAACTATCTTCGTGTGGAATTTGGACCCTCTACGAAGTGTATTAACAAAGTTATGAATGTATTTCGGTACGAAAATATTTTCGATTTTTTGCATAGTTTGGGTATGCTGCGGGCCTTAGTTTAGGAGATACAGCACTTTTAAGATTTTCTAGATTCCCCTGCAGATATCTCCGCTTCTAGGTTTCGGATTCCCTTAGTTTCTTTTGCATATGAAAGGCGGCACAAATAACTATCTTCGTGTGGAATTTGGACCCTCTACGAAGTGTATTAACAAAGTTATGAATGTATTTCGGTACCAAAATATTTTCGATTTTTTGCATAGTTTGGGTATGCTGCGGGCCTTAGTTTAGGAGATACAGCACTTTTAAGATTTTCTAGATTCCCCTGCAGATATCTCCGCTTCTAGGTTTCGGATTCCCTTAGTTTCTTTTGCATATGAAAGGCGGCACAAATAACTATCTTCGTGTGGAATTTGGACCCTCTACGAAGTGCATTAACAAAGTTATGAATGTATTTCGGTACCAAAATATTTTCCATTTTTTGCATAGTTTGGGTATGCTGCGGGCCTTAGTTTAGGAGATACAGCACTTTTAAGATTTTCTAGATTCCACTGCAGATATCTCCGCCTCTAGGTTTCGGATTCCCTTAGTTTCTTTTGCATATGATAGGTACGATAAATATCTATCATCTGATTGAGTTGATCTTAGCTCCATTTACTAAGAGACCTTGCTGTAGTAAAAATATAAATAAGAACCACCAAGAATTTTATTTTAATTTCATTTATGAAATACGCTTTTATTTTTCAATATATACTTTAATTATATATATTCATATACGACTTTATAATTTAAAATTTAAGAATATTAAATATATATATTTATAATTTATTATTTAAATTAAAATTAATTAGTTAATTTATCTTACAGTGGTTTTGTTCTGACGTTCGGTTAGGGTGGAAAGGTGACGTTTAATTTTCCACTCCCTTACCAGGGAACGTACAAAGATTGTTTCTTTTTTTTTTAATTATTTTTTTTTATTATTAAATTTGTTTTTCATACGCTTAACCTAAATCGTTTTCTTTGTTGGTTTGTTTGTTTTGCTTGCATATATATATTTTAAAAATATATACTATTTTTCTTCTTCTTTGTTAATAGGTAAAATTTAAAATTAGTAAAACTAAACATTAGCATATATAGATTCTTCATCAATCATACTTAGGTGTATGTAAGTATGTATAAGTTAAATAGTAAAATAGTTTTGTTACTGCTGTGTGTTGACCTATGTATAAATTTATAAATATGTATGAGTTTTTTTTTATGAGCAATGGGTAACGAATCGCTGATGCCAGGCAATGATTAAAATCAACAAATAATAATACACAATAATTGAAGAACACAAAAGAAAATGTTTCAAAAATAAAAAAAAAACAGCATATAAATTAAAAAATATGTATTATTTGATTAAATAAATATCGCGGCGCTGGCAAAAAGCGAATCACACATCGAAATGACACAATTTAATTACATATGTGTATGTGTATAAGCAGATATCTAAAAAACAAATGGCAATTTTAGGTAATTTTTATGTTTTTTTTTGTTTTTAAGTTTAGTTTTTTTATATTAGGATTTTTTTTTTGGAAAGGAACGCTTTACAATTACAACAAAATACAAACGGAAATTTTGTATTTGACAAAAGGAAAAATATAAATAATATTAATGAAATATTGAACAAAAACTATTAGTACAACTGCTTACTGGGTACCAAACTACTATGTACCAAAAACCTCTTGACATTTTACAATGAAAAGCAGTTCTCTTAGCTTAAAGAAAGTTCCGAGTGCATTTTAATATGCACTTTGGGGGATTATAATCAACTGGTAACTGTTTTTCTTTTAATCTTCTTCTTCTTCTTCTTTTCTTGCCTTGGCGTCTTTTCTTAATAACAAACTTCTACTTATCTTCAATCTTCGTCAATTCGCATTTTACATTCTACACTATCCTTTTTTTTCTAGAGATTGCTGATATTTTCTGAATCTTTTCTCTATTTCCTTTAAATTTAAAAAGGATAATGTTGCTTTTTTAATTTATTTTTTTTTTGTTTTATTTAAAAACTCTTACAACATTCTTCGACCATCAATCAATAAGTTTTAATATAATATGTAATATAAAAATATATAAATATATTTCCAACGCAAAATACTATAACAGTGGCGTTTTCGTCGTCGACACTCTACAACATACATAGATATGTACGTGTAAGTTGCTGGGGGGTGAAGTTCGGAGTTTACAAAATCATTTTCGGGGGAAGTTAGGGTAAATTTTACATTTTATATTTCGAGTATGTATGACTGGGTTTGGTAATATTTACATGGTTTCGTCATACATAGATACATAGAGCACTAACTTTAGCATAGTTATATAGTCGTTTAGTGAGCGAGCGGCAAAGTGGGCGATTTTTGAATTTTCCAATTAAATTTTTTTAACTTGGAATTAAATATTTCAATAAAAAAATTGCTTTTTACAAAAAAATTATATAAATAGTTTAAAAAATACGAAAATTTTCTAAATTTCAGACAAAAAATATTAAACAAATGTTAAGTTTGCAGCGCACATGTGTGGAAAAGACTAACAAGAAAGAAATCTCACATTGAAAAGTTTGATTTGGTAAATATTAATTATCCCCGTGCTTATTCCCTAAAACGAAAGTAAGTGACAAAGTGTATTGTGAGTGCAAAAACGGGTCTCAGACTGTCATGTTCACTTACGTTTTACGTAATAAGAGCGTAAATAAATAGGTAATGAAACCAGAATAATATGTTTGAATTGAATTTGTAAATATAAAATTTGGAGTCTTAGGTTCCACCTCATAAGAAAAGTAAAGCTTTCTCCTAAAATTTGGCGCCTTTCACATAAAGTTTGTGAATTTCTTGTTAGCTGGAGTACTACCTTTATTAAGTAAAACGAAAATGTATGCAAATACATTGGAGAACTGTGTGTGTAAGTCAATTTCGCACACACTGTCGTTTTATCTAACCTAACTATTTTGTAAAACTATTATTTTTATTCTAAATTAAAATTTGTTGAAACGTGTATGCTTCAACCGTAACATGTGCTCTTCAAACCATTTAATATTGCCACAATTTTTGGGAAATTTGAAAATTTTCTTTCTAAAAAAAAGGGGTTTTTTTAAGTGTAAAAGAAAAATAAAACTTACGTACAGCATTTAAAAGAAATACGTTGTGGGCATTATGGTGGCATTATTCAAAAATCGCCCCAATTGGCCACCCGCTAAACCCTACGCCAGCACTTGAGCTTTCAGCGCCTCATTGGCTGCAGCCTGAGCCTGAGCTTGAGCCACAACTGCGGCCGCCGCATTCGATTGCTGTAGAATGGGTATGGCTGTGCCGTCCGCAGTGAGCAGCATCGTTTGCTGCTGTTGTGGCTGAGCTGCTGCTGTTGCTTGAACTGTGTTATTTGCAGCCAAATTGACCACTTCGCCCGCACCGTTCCAATCGTGTATGGCTATTATTTGCTGTTGGCCCGTCTTCGTGGGATGTGGTGCTGTCGTGGCCAAAATGGAGCCATCCGCCGAGGACAGTAAAATCGTATTGGGTGGCAAATTAATGCAGGTGACCGTGCCGTTCGGTTGCACTGTTTGCAATTGAATTTGTTGGTGCTGATGGTGGTGCTGCTGCTGTTGTTGCTGCTGAGCAATGGCCTGTTGCAGCATGACCGCTGTAGCTGTTTGCGTTGCCACCTGTTGTTGTTGTTGCTGCTGCTGCTGTTGTTCTTCTTCTTCTTCTTCGTGCACTGACGTGGCCATCATCGAAGAGCTTTCATCTGTTTCGATTACTTCTTCCACCAAGTCTTCTTCCATCGAATTGGGCGTATCAGCAGCAGGCGGTGGTGTTGGCGTTGCCGCAGGCGATGGTGTGCTCGGCGCATACGATTCGTCTATTAAACAGTTCTCATTGATTTTCGCCGTTAGTGCCGTACCCTTGGGTATGCGAAATTTACGCAAAATTTGTGCGGTACTGGCGGATAGAGCCAATGCCGTTGCCGCTGCACTGGACGTATCAGAGCCGCTAAGCAGCTCATCGTCGTCCTCTTCAATGACAACTGTGTCCCCAGCACTAACAACAGCTGCTGTGGTGGCTATTGTTGCTTGATTGGCGGCGCTCGGCGTGGGCGTGGCGGTTCTAACTACTGTGGGCGGCTTGTTGCGCGTCACCAACAATTGCACAGTGCGTGGCTGGGACGACGACTTCTTGTTGCCGCTCCTGCTAATGGGGGTTGGGATTTTTTTAGTAAATTCAAAAAACTTATCCGATGGACATTCATTTATTACAAAATCAGTAAATTGATCAACGAAAGTAGTGCGATTGGGATCGTTGAAACGTTGGCTGCCATTCGTTTTATTCGAATTGGCAGGCGTGCGCACTTTGGCCTCTTTTGCAATGATTTCTTCGTAGTAAATTTTTGCTTCATCAACATTCGATTTATTGTTGGTGCTACAATTTGGTGTTGTGGTTGTTTCTGTTGTTTCGGTTGTTGTCGTTGATAGTGTGTGTGTCGCTGTGGTTGTTGATGATTTTGTTTTTGTTGTTGTTGTTGTTGTGTGTGGTTGGGTGGATGTTTTCAAGTTTTTGACTCTAGTGTATTTTCTTTTAGAAGAACCTGTTGTTGTTTTTGTTTTTTTTTCGTTATGATTGAATGAATGAATTTTAATGGACAATTTTAATCGAACGTAAAAAAAAACAATTAGAAAATAGGAGAAAAAAAGAAAAATAGGAAATATTTTGCATTAGAAAATTTGTTTTTTGTTTTAAAGCTATACATTCATAAAAAGGGTATTCAAAAGTCGTCATATATAGACTCATAAACAATATGGTATGAAAAATTCAATGACAAAAGGTAATTTATGACTCTATATATGATGGACGACTTGTAAATACCCTTAATAAAAGAAAAATATATTCAAATATAATAAATCTTAAAAACTAAATAAATTTAAAGAGGATTAGGTGACAGGAGGGGCAGTAGTGTAGCTATAGTGGATGAACGCACGATTGTATGGGGATGAGAGAATGAATGAATGTGATAAAACTAAATACAAACACATTTGCACACAAAAATTCTACTCAGTCCAATAAATTAAACAAATCAATGGCAAACAAAAAACAATGAGAAGCATGCAAACATAAAAATAAAAGCACAAATTTGACAAATTGGGTTTGAGAATATTAAATATGTGTGGGGGTGTTATCGGAAATTCCAGATTCAAAGTAAGAATCAGTTTTTAGATTAATTTGTATAACCTATACCCAAACTGCCTAACCAATGTACCAAGGACAGTCGATTTTCCAATACATGGATATAAACTTTTTGACACAAGAAAAATTATTTTAAGAAATGGCAGAAGATCGAAATTATTCATCTTCTGAGTCGATTGTTGGTCTGTCTGTTATTTCTCACGACAGCTGCGTAATTTCTGACTACTTTTTTTTGTCATTCGCTTTATTGAATGGTATTGCCAATAAGAACCATTCCCACCTCCCATACCGCCCAATCATCATTATTTTCGTATGTCTTGAACGGATGACCATGTTTTTTCCGTTTAATTGAAAATGGAATAAAAAAAATGGAAATGAAACAAACATCGAAATGGATCGGGAGCGAAATGGTATTGGAACGAAATGGAAGAAACTTCGAAATGCAACGGAAACGTAATAAATCCGAACGAAATGTAATTGGAAAAAACATAGAAAGGAACGGTATGGAAATGGAATAAAGAAAAACGAAAATAAATGGAAATTGATTGGAACAACATGGAAAATAAATAAATTAGGAAGGGAACAATTAAGCAATTCAGGCGTTCCCATAAAGGATTATTTATGTCCTAAAAGAACAAATTCTGAGAAATGTCGAATTAAAGTTAGCTGTGCCCATACCGGTGTATGGGAAAATTAGCCTGCTGTTGCTCGAATTTTTAGCTTAGAAGGCCAGTGTTTTGACACTGAATAAATACCGAGAAAACATAAAACTGGGCTTCACAGTTATTGAAATACAATATGAATCATGGCACGTGTGTTGTTACATAAATCAAAGTCTTTTTGATTTTTTAGAAAGTTTTTATAAAAATCAATTGCTTGTGATATCGCTTAAAGGTAAGAGAGTCTATGGTATTGTTATTTATATTGAATGTGAGGTGAAAGATATAGCTTCTACTCTATTGTATTCGTACCTAACTTAAGACTTCATGGAAAATGTGTAATTTTCAAAATGTCCATGCAGTTTTAAAGAGAAAAAAAAGTGAATTTTTACAGTCAATATTTTCTAGTAATTTTGCGTAGAAATACAGAAATAGTGGAACATTTTTTTTAGGTGTTGTGGTGTATGAAAAGAAATAAAAATAATATGAAATTCCAAATGCACTAAAGGCGAGAATTCAAAGTAGAAAACACATAGATAAAGCCAAAGCATTAAAAATTATAAGAAGAATAAGAATAAATGATATAAAATATATAAAATAAATGAAAATCCACATACCTTCGGTAAAATAACAATTGTTGCAGTCGAAAAGCAATAAATTGGTTTTTTTTTACAAAAAAAAAAATGTGTAAAATTGCAAAAGAAAATACGCCGTTGAATTAAGCCAGAACACATTTCGTTTGTATGTATGAATGAGTGTGTATGTTTGTGTTAATGATGCATTTGTATGAGACTATGTTAGACTATCAAGAGCTTCCATTTTGAGATACGGTTTGAACGGCATTTTTGTTTTTGTACTAAGAGCCACTTTTTAGAGCGCTAAGAGCACTGCCTCGGAGATATCGTAGCTGTGAGTTGGGTCGATCAGTGGATTGTGTGTGTGTGTTTATATGGGTGTGGGTCATATTTGGTAATTATTTATTTTTTTTTTTTGAACATAAAAATAAAAAGAGAAAAAAAGAGAAAAACAAAATTTTCATTTAAAATAACCGTTAACACAAAGTTTAAAGTAAATGTAAAAGCTAGCCAAATTTAAAAATTATGTCAATTTACTGAGGTTTTTTTTTCAAATAATATTACAAGGAAAGGACAATTGTGACAGGATTACTATTAAAAGGATATAGAATGAATGAAAAAAACAAAATTTTTTTTCACAATTTTTACAAATATAAATACAATGCAGTAATGCTTTCAAATAAATGCACAAAATAGCTATGAAAAAAATCAAAATACATACTATACGTACAAAAAATAATAAAATAAATTTACAAAAAAATTATTGTCTAAAAAATTCAAAATTAATTCAAAAAGTATTTTCTATACAAAACAAAGCATACATATGCATAAATATAAGTTTACCAAGCTAACAATTTTAGTAGCACCACAACGAGATTTATTATCAGAAATCGAAGTCAGAATGGAATTACATAGTTAGGCACCTAAGCCGTTGTATGAGGCTACTTAAGTTTTCGAATGTTGTTAAAGAGAATGGTATAGCTTGTAAGCTGTGCCAAGTTGAACTGTGCTGTTGTGCACACAGACTGTTTTGTAGGACAAGGAACATACAGACAAATTTTATAATAATTCTTGGACAAGGATTAAGGTACAATCCTTGGGTTCTAGTTATCAGGAAATGTGTATATTTTTTTTATTCGGTTACAAGGACCTCATGAAACCCCCATTTTTTCTTAAGCAATGCTTGACAGGTGAAACTCAACCTTTAAGGTTAAATCGAAATCCATGTTGTCTTGCTGTGTTGAGATTTCATGAAAAATACAAAAGGTTGTGGTCTCCCGAATTGTAATTTACCCCCCTTTTGGCTACAGGAGTGCTATACACTAAAGTGTCTTAACAGGTACTAAGATCGCTGCTGTTACGTTCCATTCTGTTCCATTGAGAATTTTAATAATTTTCATAAGGGGAAAATAGCGAACAAATTTTACATATTGGATTAGATTAGATTTAAATCGGTGATGCTACTAATTTGTAGTTACATACTAGAAATAAAAAGGCATTACAAATATTAAAAAAAAAAACTAAAAAATTCTACATTGAATAAAAGTAAAATAGAGAATGTCTATAAAATTACAATTAACTACGCGTGGATCAAGTACAAAAGGTTACAGATGAAAAAATTATATCTTTTTTACTTATACGAATTGTGATGTTTCTTTGCTTTTTTTTTTTGTTATTTCAAATATACTTTAGCAACAAATAACGTTGTTGTAGTAAGTAGTAGCAGTAAAAGTTCATTGTTGTTGTTGTTGTTCTTGTGTAGAGTAGCAGCAACAATAAATCTGCAAAAGTTTTACAATATACTCAAAAAAAAACAATAATAATAATAATAATGATCAAAATTAAGAAGAAGGAAAAAAAAATAGTTCAAATGTTTACAAAATTACATTACATTGTGTGCATTCAAGAAATCTGAGGCATGAGGAGGCCGTCGAACGTGTTGCCCAACATCTCCTCTCTTTAGCGACACATTAGCAGTTTTATATTATGTATTACCCAAATCAGCAAAATGTTTACACGCTAAAATTACGCAACTTTCAAAATGTATCAAATCAATGAATCAATCAATCAATCAAATTACCGCAATACAATCGCAAATGTTTACAATCAATTTAATGAAGTTTCTAATAAAATCGGTTGTTTCGTTGAAGATGAATTTGTTCTTGTTTTTACCTAATTTCTTTGGTTTCCAGCAGCGACGCCGAATTAACATCATTCACCGCATTGATCATCGAGGTGGGCGAGAAGGGCAGATGGTACATGGAGGAGCCATCCAATGAATAGGCATCTGTACTCTTGATCAGCAAATCATTCTTCAGCTCCATGAATTGATGATGCGAATGATGTTGTTGCTGCTGCTGCTGAGTTTGATGTTGCTGCTGCTGCTGGTGATGATGGTTGGTGGCTACCTGCAGGTGTGTGGTGGCCGGCGATTGCTGCTGATGCATATCGGCCGTGGCATTTAACGTATGATGGCCTCCATGCGTGGTGAACGTGTATTGCGGTGTGGTATTGGAGCTCATCGTGTACGGACAGAGCTCGGCCAGTTCGCCTGGTTCTAGTTTGGTATTGGCTGCCGCCGCCTGATAGCTCTGCAGGCCATCGGGCGTTAGTATTTGATAGCTTTGTACTGTGCCGATGACATGTTGTTCGGGTGGGGCGGGCGTGGCCGCTGTCGACGAGAGATAGGTCACATTTTCCAATTCGTAATGTTGCTGACTAGTGTTTTGGGGCGACTTCAGCTGTTGCTGATGCGTCACGAGAGCTTGGTGTTGCTGTAGGTGTTGCTGTTGTTGTTGGTTGCCAACAGTCACAATGGAATCCTGCTGCTGGGGTATGTGTGTGGCCGTTGCCTGCAGCTGAATGTGTTGTTGCTGTTGTGGTTGTGTGGTTTGGTATGTGGCTGTCGTTTGTGGGACGGTGGTCACTTGCTGCGCCTGCAACAATTGCTGCTGGGTGGTGTGTCGCTGTGGCGCATGTGTTGTGTATATCGTTTGGGTGCCGTCGAGATTGGTCGTGGCATTCAGCGCTTGCAGCGATTGCAGCGGCACCAAGTTGCCCGCCTGATCCTGTATCATAATTTGACTGCCTGCATGCAATTGTTGTTGCAAGAGAGCCTGTTGCAAATCGAGCTGATTCGAGTAGATGAGTGTGGTGCCAGCACCCACGCCATTTGTGGCAGTTTGCGTTTGCAGCACCGGTGCCTGTGGTTGAGTCACAATATGTTGTTGTGGCTGTTGTGTGACACGATGTTGCTGCTGCAACATGGTGGAGTTTACGCCTGGATTGGCGAGCGCCAGTTGAGCACCACCGGGCAGTATCATGCCGCTTAAGTCGATCGAGGGCAGTGTTTGTTGTTGCTGCAAGATAGTTTGCTGCTGCTGCTGTTGTTGTTGTGGCTGCTGTTGCTGCTGCTGCTGATGTTGTTGTTGCTGCTGCACTTGCACTTGCACCTGCATCACGGCCGAATTCGACTGATCCGAATCGGCATTTTGCACTTCATCCAACACACTGTCGATTTGCGCCAGACGCTTCTTGGCCTCCGCTGCCGTTGCGACCTGCTGTGGCGCCGCAATGCCACCACGCGGTTTACGCGCACGTGGCGCACGCGTCGTCGAGCGTGCACGTTTCCCGGGCGGCCCACCATCGTTGGTTTTCGTTAGAGGCGATTCCGGCACGGCCATATTGCCGTGCTTGTCCTTCTTGTGCATTTTCATCTTGTCGGGTCGCGAGAACTCCTTATTGCAAATGGGACAGGCGAAAATTTTGCGATTGTCACCCTCGTGGAAGAGGTAGGCGTGTCGCTGGAAGCTGTACTTGTTCTTGAAAGTCTTGAAGATGTCGTTCTTGGCGCACACCAAACAGTACGACACGCCGTCAATGATGTGCTCGTAGCGCTGTATGTCCAGGCCACGCACCGACATCTTCTCGAGGTATTCGCCCTGTTCGTCTTCGGCGACGACGCGCGTCTTGCGTTTTCGCTTCTGTTTGGCATTGGGTATGGGCGTTATGGGCACAGCTATCGTCTCGGTGATGGTCTGATTCATATCGTCGTCCTGGTGAGTGATGGTATTATAGGTAACTTGCTGCTGCTGTTGTTGTTGGAAATTCGTGGGCGTTACTGTAATTGTGGAGTTGCCATCACTCTCGGTTTTGATCACTTGATATTCTTCGAAGCTCTCCTCGTCATGACTTTGGTCTTCGAATTTGATGATGGGGCTGCCATCGGCATCAGTAACTTCGCCATTGTAGTTCTCAAAGACTATTGTCGTCGGGGTCTGGCCATCTTCACCGGTGGTGGTGATGTAGTGATACTGGGGCTGTTGATGCTGCTGCTGTTGCTGTTGTTGTTGTTGTTGTTGATGTTGCTGTTGTCCACCGATGCTAATATTTGCTCCGTTAAGCATTGCGGTGGTGGTGTGACTATTGCTGTTGTGATTGGTGGCAGAGTGAATGTTGTTGTTGAGAGCGGCTGCGGCGGCGGCAGCAGCAACATTGGTCGTTGTGAGCAGTAGTGGGGACGAACTAATAGTGGTGACCACATTGTCTTAATTTTTAAAAATTTGTTTGTTTTAAATAATGTGTTTAAATGTCATTTTTTTTTTGTTTTTTTTTTTCAATAAAATAAAATTTTAAGATAAAAAAAATAAATAAATTGTGTTTTTTGAATTTATATCAAGAATACTTTTTCTTTCTATATAGGACAAAAATGTTCAATTTAATTAAAAACTACAAAATTGTAAAAAAAAATTAAATACACGAGTAAAACGATAAATGTGAAAAATTACATTTAAAAAAAATACAGAGAAAGTGGAGAGAAAGAGAGCTTGAAAAATTAAAGTGCAACTTTAAAGTATTTATTTTTTTCAATTGAATAAAGCTTTTTATGTTTCCTAGAGTACTAACTGATAGGAATTCACGATTAGTCTTGGTTAAAATCGGGCAGAGCCGTGAATGTTTTGTACTGTCTTATTCCCATAGAGACTTTTTATGTAAAACTAAAGCGAGTGCAAAACCGTCCGACAAGACTGAAAGGGTGCATTTTCGTTCAGGCAGCTTCAACCACATCCAACCGAAGAGAATATATAAACTGGTTTCAAAAATGCTAGGGCCTGGACGTACCCCACAAAACAAAAGTAGTATGGTGATATCCTTTTGACGACAACGATTTGAGGATCATGTGACTAGGTCATGTCGAGCGGATGTAGCAGGAAGCAGTTTCAACCAAGAAGGCGTTTCACTCAGTTCACTCGGCTTTGTACAGCTCGGAAGAGGCCGTCCTCATATATGTTGGCAGGATTACCTGACAGTACTGGGTTGTCCAACTGAGGAGACGACTGTCAGTTCCCCGATTGCGACTATAGAATGTATGTACTTCTATAGAACCAATGCTCGATTGAGACAATAGTTTCATTTGAGGACTGACATTTTTTTTTTTTTTTTTCAGAAATAGCCGACATGAAGCTTAATTTCTTCTATTAAAAATACTTTTAAAAGTTGCACTTGTATTAAACAAAAAAAATATATAAAGAGAATCGAATAGTAAAGAAAAATTGGATGAACAAAATTTATAGTTAAATAATTTAACAAACAAAGTTCATAAAATAATTCAGAAAAATATCGAAATAATTAATTTACACTAAAGTATAAAGTCAAAGTGGAAAAAATTTAATTTCAAAAGGAAATTGGCAACGCTTACAATGACAAAAATATAAATAGAGGAAGAGAAGAACTAAAATACAATACAGAGCCACTCACGGCACTTTGTAAGTATATTTTGGACGTTCAAAGGTAAAAGTCACTAAAAGTACTTGGTTTTTCCTCATCAATTTCATATAAATTGAAATATGAAATTGAAACGGTTTCACGTCTAAAGTACTAATCGAGAACAGACTTTTACCACTGAACTGACAATCGGTAAAGTCTACATTTTTAAATGAAACTGAAGTGTTCATACAAAACAATAAAATGTAGCAATTTTCCAATTTTCCAATAAAAGAAAATTACAAAGTGTTGTGAGCGAACTCAATTGAATTTAACAAATCAAATGAAAAATTAACTAAAATATTTAAAATTATAAAAGAAAATGTACAATAAACGACGATAAAGGCCTTTTAATCTTCAACTCAAGACCCACAGGTGCCCCCGGGCAGGTGTTTCTTTAACGTTTACACAAATTTGATATTTGAATTTTGTTTACAGTTGCTTGATTGAGAGGCGTATAAAATTGCTGTAGTTGTTGTTGTTTAGTATTTGATGTTTTGCTGTTGTTCTGAAGTACACAGTTGCTTTTTGGATGGCTTGACTCTGCACTTCGACTTGTTTCGTTATGTTTCTTATTGTTATTTTAAAATACGACTACTTTCTTAAGTTGTTGGTTCTCTGAAATGTTGTGCATTTATCAGTGGATGGAGGAGGATTGAGGGGAATTTTGAACTTGCTGCTGCATGGATAGTTGGTAGTGTAGGAGTATGGATATCTTTTACCATTGGATTTTCCTTCATCATGTGTTTGACAATTGAGACGAGTGTAAATTTTGGTTTTTTCTTTTTTTTTGTTTTGGAAAATTTCATTTGTTGTAAGGAAGAAGAAGGGAGAAAGAAACAAACGAAAAACAAACTATTATAAAGAAATGATAACATAAGGAGAAACAAATACACCACGCACGAGGGTAAAATTTCGCTAATAAGAAGTCTATTAGCACCGGGGGAAAAAAAAACAAAACCAAATAAAAGTTCAAGTGTAAAAGGGAATTCTTAAAATTATGTTGTTTTTGTCTTTAGATTCACTGTTCGATAGCGAAAATAATTCTGGTATGAGGATAGTGATTCTTAAAGGTGAATCGGGGTCGCTTATGGACGTATCCGAAATTCTGTGTGCTCTGTTAAAAAAAAAACGATTTTGGAAAATTGTTCGCACCTAGCAGTTTTGAGATATTGACTTGAATCTTTGAGTACTAGTTTTTTTCCTCCAAAAATTAAGAAGAAATACAAAAAAAATTTCGAAAATGTTCAAGTCTTTTTAAAATGTATTCGATTGGAAATGTTTAGATGTTATAAAATGGGGCCTTGAGACCAATTGTTGTTGATGAATTTAAATGGGAATTTTTACAAAACGTATTTTGAACGTGGTCCAAGGTTCCAAAACCTCCTACAAATGGGGTCCTGAAACTAAATTCTTTTTATGTCCACGGTTTTTTAAATGGGCTCTCTCTTGTTTTTTCCACAATTTCCTATAATTTTTCGATATGTGCTCAGTATTTTCCGTTTCGTTCCTTATCCATTTCGTTCTGCTTATATTCCCGTACCGTTTTCATTTGGTTTCTCAAGATAAACTAAAACAAAGAAATTTGGCTCCCGCTATGAGAGTCATTCGTAGTTATTCTTAACCGATGTTGCCCATTTTCAGTACCAATCAAATAAAAAACGAAAGTAAGATTAAAAAGTATGTAGTGTGAAATGAACGATGGCGATTTGGGAAATGATTCTGATCACGAATGTATACAATTTTTGCGTGGCGCGAATTCGTTATTATCAACTCTTATTTACAATTTACACTATCCTCTACACAGAATTGTTCTAAAAGTTTTCATTTGACGTGCAGTGTTATGAACTCATAAAGTTATGCTATGTTATTCATAAAGTTGCAACAATTTGGCAAACATATTTTTCATATAACTAACCGATAACCACCACATATATGCAAGATCTGTTAGTTGAAAATGGGGGGGGGAGGACATATTCCTTTAATATAGAATTTCAGGTGTGAATTTGTGAGTGAAGGTTTTCGATTGGATTTTTTTTTTGGTTGAGCAAGAAAATTAGGCTTAAATCGCTATTAAAAAATTAAAAATTAAAAACGGAAATTATAACCACACACAAAAAGCTAAATACAGTTAAATATTTAATTGAAAAACTAAAACATAAAATTGTGTGCAAAATGATTTGCGAAATAAAATGGATGAAAATTGATGATCGGAGAGAGAGATAGAAAAAATAGGAAACATATACAAAACAAAAGTAAAGGTAGGAGACAGAGAGAGGGCAGAACAAGAGGCAAGAGTTTTGGTAAAAATGTTTAGGCATGTTAAGCAGCTCGAAAAATATTAAAATTAGGTTCAAATTTTTTTGCATTCAGTTTTCACAAAGAGAGTTCATATTTTACAAAACCGCTTGCCACTTTTTCTCATTTATTGAAACAAATACGAGGAATGTTTACAAAAAAAAAAAGAAGGAAAATAATCATGAAATGGATTCAACATGAGACTTTCAGCAGCAATAAATTAACTTTAATTGAAAAAAAATTAACACAAATATTTTTGCAGAAAGTCTCAATTGAAGAAAAATAATATAAAATAAAATAAATAAATAAAGAAAAAAACTATTTAATAATATCAAAACATACCTTGAGACGTTGTGCCAGCAACTGATGAATTCTGACTAGAATGTTGCTGCTGTTGCTGGTGATGTTGCTGCTGTTGATACGTTGACGAGTCGCAAACAATTTCACTTTGCAGCTGATACACGCCCCCATCAGTGGTGGTTGTTGTATTTGTGGTGGGTACAGTGATATATTGCGTTTGCTGTTGTTGTTGCTGATGTTGTTGTTGAGAAATGCCATTTAACGTTGTGGCTGCCGGCAACATTGTTGTATAGACAATTGTTTGCTGTTGTTGTTGCTGTTGCTGATGTTGCTGCAATTGCTGACTAGATGTGGGTGATAGTGATACAGAAGCTGCCAATGTGGCTGTTGAGGTGTTACACAGCTGCTGCTGTTGTTGATTTAACTTTGGAATTTTCCCCTCAAATTTTCGCTGCTGTTGCATAAACTGAAATGTTGGATGTTCGCTGACTAATTGCTCATTCAATTTACGCACTGCGGCCGCATGCATTTGCTGATCATGTTGATGGTTATTCTTGGTGGGCGTGCTGCGCGTCGATGTCACCACTGTAAGTGCGAGAGAAATTAGTGGATTACAATGAGTTATCTTTTGGAATTTGATACAAACTCACTTTGATGAGATTTTTTTTTAAAGTTTTTTATTTTTTAGTAAATAGGATTTTTTGAGGCTTTATATTTTTTTGTGTGTGAATTTAGTTGATATGATTTTTTTATATGAATTGTGATGATGATTTGGTTAATTTTGTTAAGACACACACACGCATGTAAGATGTTAATGGTGAGTCAATTTTGGGACAATAGACAATGATTGGGTGTTAGCACATAAAGGTTAAAGAAAGAAAGCAGTGAGACGAGCACATTGTTTAGTAACATGTTTAGGCAACATGTTGAGAAAAATGGTTAGCAATAAAAGAATGGTGGACAACGATTAGGAAATTTTCATTTAAAATGTTTTGAAGTTTTGTGTAGCCACATGTTGAAGATGCATGCTTGGGCACATAATATATTCCCAGTTGAAAATGTTTCGAGTATTCGGTAGGTTTTCGTTGATAAAATGTATCTATAAAATGTTTTCAAAACGATCATTTTGTAATGATCATTTAATGTAACTCGAGAGTCGAAATAACAACAGGAAGTGCAGAATTTCAAAATGTACTAGAGACTCTGAAACATTTTGGCAAACGCTATACCGCGTATACGTATTAAAAGCTCAAAAGCCTGTTTTAGCCCGCGAAGATAGGCCTGACTAATACTGAGGTAAATACAAATTTAAAATTTTTTCTTCATGAGTTTATATAAGTAATGACAAAACAATGCCCATAAAAATTACCCACAAAAAAGTATGTTTTTTTTGTCCGAAATTTTTTTATTTAAAATAATTTTACAAAAAATACCTGTGCTGTCAGGTATATTATTGTATGTATCTTGAAAAACTCTTTAAAATTTTAACATTTCCCTAAATAAGGCAAATGGAGCACAAAATTGCTTTAGCAGAAAAATGAGAAAAAAATTCCAAATTTAGAATTTTATTTTTTCTTCAAAATAAGGTTTTTTTGAATGATTTGTGTACGTAATATCAAAAAGGATTGTATATAAAATGCTAACAGGGTACAAGAAATGTACGAAAATTGCATTTGAAACTTGCAAACATTTTCATAGAGTAGAAAAAAGCATGAAACAAATTTTTTTAAACGTAATGTTTGAAAAACGCAGTTTAATCTTTAATAATTACTAAAAAAATCTATCAATTAAAAAAATGTAAACTAGAAATTTGCCGTTATTGAAACGCATTTCAGCCTTACCCAGAAACTTCTCTAGTGATTACTTCAAAAAAAAAAAACGGCACAACCATATTGAATTAAAACTTTTTTTATTTCTAAAATTTTGACATTTACGTTACACAAATTTTTCATAATATTTTTAAAATTTAAAAGATGTTTACATTAATTATACTGACAAGTTATCAATAGAGATTAACGAAAAAAAAAAATAGACGAAAGTTAAATTTCAACGATATTGGCTTAGCTGCATTTGGAACTTCCTATTCTCTAAAACCCTTCAGTCTTGTATGAACTGAGACATTCTCTGCTGGGTTATTTTGCAGGCAATAAGCCACTAAGCCATGTGTTTACAAAACATACACTTTTGACATTGTAAAATATTATCAAAGTTAAAACGAACCGAATACCGTGAAAGGGTTAGTTCGTAGTTTATATATTGGAAACTTTAAGAGTGGAGGAAAAGTGTTACGTTTTCTAAGATGATGATGTGGCGGAGTGGAGTGTAGTGGAGTGGAGCAACATGTAAATGATGTGATTGTTTGTATGTGTTTGTATGTGTGTGAGGATGATGTGGTGAGGAATGAACGTATACGAAAACAAACATGATAGGATGTACATGGAGTATGTGGAGTGACATGTAGAGGATATTAGCGATGATGAATCGAATTGAATCGAGGAAAATCTGTGTCCTTTCATTTTGTTTTGTTTTTGTTTTGTTTTCTGTTTGCTAATTGCGCTCACCTCCTCCTGCACTATCTTTCTTTTTTCGACCCGGTGTCTTGCGTGGCGTTTTCGCCGGCGTTGTACTTTTGCGCGCTTTCGATGTCGATGACGTCGATGATGCCGGCGAAGCGGATCGATCTTCTTTGCCTCTAGGACTACGTCCTTTGCTGCTGTTACGTGAATTAGCACGCCGTTTCGTAGCTAACCAATCATCATCGTAATCAGCATCGGATTTACGCTTTTGTTTGCGTTTTTTGAATTCATCATCATCGTCGTCTATGTTGGGAGAAGAAATTTAAATTGGTTTGTGGTTGGTTGGTTGTTTTTCTTTTGTGGCGGTATGTTGGTTGAGAGACAGAGAGAGAGAGAGTAGGCTATATATTTTTGTACCCTTCTTTATCTTCTGGTAGACTGACTATATGGTAGAATTTTGAAGAACCTTTGGATACCATTTCGTTTTTCTTTTCATTTCTTTTAAATTCATTTTATAATTTTTTTTCATTTTCTTACAGCCAATTGCATTTTGTAGGATTATTGAGAGGAGGGCCACGAAAAAGTGTTAGAATTAAAAGTGTTTACCTGTGCCGTCGTCAATGTAATCTAGTAATTCCTTTTTTGTCTTAAAGTCGGCGGGACTTTGTTGGCTCATCGCATCGGCTGCCTCGTCACCAATTATTGCGGGCTCCTCGTCTTCGGCCTCGAGCGTTAGTATGCTTTCTTTGAGCACGGCCTTCACCTCGTCGGGTATGTTGGGATTCTGTTGGATCTCGTCCAAATCGAGATCGGGATTGCGCTCTTTGAAGGATTTCTTCTTTGTGGGATTGCATTGTTTTTTCATTCTGTTCAGTGTAAGTAATGGAATTTCACCAGTCAGCAGAGTCGGTTGTAGTGGGAAAGGCAAAAGAGTTAGCATTGAACGAGTAAAAATACAAAGTGAAATGCTTACTTTTTGTTACACATCACGTCCAAGTGTGAGGGCAAGGGGGCCGCTGTAATGGCATTGGGCGGATCCTCAGGATGCTGACCCACATCGTTGCCTTCAAGCCAGGGCTGATAGCGATCGGGTTGGAATCGTTTGACAAACGTGTCCATGGAGATTTTTACCATGTCGTTGCTGAAAAGTACAATTTTTTATTAGCACAAATTTCCAGTATAGACACAAACATAAATGAGTGCGCGTTTGATATATTTATTTACCTGCAGGTACATTGCGTAGCACGTTTGCCATACTCAATCCAACGTTCCATTGCGAAATTTGTGGACTCGGCACAATTGAAGCCATGATTGAAGCCCGCATGGTAACCAAATGGAAATGTTATCATGATTTCGCCTTTTTCTTGTGTAATCTACAAATAAAACAAAACCAAAAACGAGGAATAAAATTAGTTCAGAAATTCTAAATGAAAATGGAAAAAAATAAAAGAAAAACGGAAAATACAAAAAAAAATAGAAATACACAAACCAAAAGAACTGAATATTCACACTGTCTGACAAAATTTAAATTTATACAAAATTATGGAATTCTGATTAAAAACGTTTCTGGTAGTATGGATAAGCTAAAAGATGATGTTGTGGATTAACACCCTGTGTCAATTTTGATTTTTTTTCAACACTAAGTTATAGGTTGCCGTGAAATCGGAGCCTCAACAAGAGAAGTTTTCAGATTATTCATATTTTTGTATAACCACACCATGGTTAATTTAAAATGTAAATTTGTCCGATACATTTTCGATATTTTATCAGTACTTTTTCGATATTTTATCGATACTTTTTCGATATTTTTTCGATACTTTTTCAATATTTTATCGATACTTTTTCAATATTTTATCGATAATTTATGGATAATCTCCATTCCATTTTGTTCCGATTCAATTTCATTTCATTTCATTCCACTTCTATTCCCATTTCGTTCCCGACATAATTTTCAATCAAATTCAAAAAACAAAGTCAAATATTCTTGAACATTTCGCAAGATAAACCAAAGTCAGGAATTTTGGGTATTGGCGTGGTTCTCATCATTTTCGAAACCGTCCAAATAGAAGCAAAAATTTGGAGTCAATGTCGATAACCATTGCAATTATCGTGCAAAGAAGACAGGCTTACATTGCTAGATCGACTCATAATATGATGCTGACCAAGAATATTTCTTTCTATATCTACCACGCCTCCTTTCGGACGTTACAAACAAAGTTTTAGAGGGAGAATTCCTTTCAGAAAAATTTTTATCGACAAATTTTATTAGAAGTCAATTAACACTCAAAACTTATAAGTTGAGTTTGGATAAAAGTGTTATAGAAACACTCCAGCACACACATTCTCCTGAAATTGCATTGTTTCCTTAATGGTTGATGCAAAAAAATGTTCCCGAATTAACAAAATTTTTCTTCTTTGCACAGTCTATCAGAAACTTTTGTCGACCAAAAATCCATAACTTTTTGCGTTCGACTGTGTTATTATCACAGAAGCTTTTGCCAAAGTTTTATTTTTTCTATCTTTGTATTAATATCTTAAGAAAAATATAAAAGTTTTTAAAAACAATTTCTACCACAACTTACCTTATTCACTGGTACATCATGCTGCTTCAGTATTTGCGGACTTATCAGCGTCATTTTATGACGCAAATAAGCATTACAATTCTGATAGCTCGCTGGGAAGTACTGATTTGCAACTTTTTCTAACTTTCGCCCATATTCTGGCGGCACCACATACCACGTCTTTGGCTCACCGAAATGCAGGTAGTTTATGGAATAAAGATCCATATCTTCGGTATGCCAGGCGAATGTGGTCTTCCACATGCCAAAATACAGATAGGCGGTATTGACGCCATCAATTTGTATGCCATAATCCTCGTTGACGAAATCGAGTATCGTGCCCAGGCGATTGATGTTCCAACACTGTAAAAACACAATAGAAAAGCAAATTGAGTTTACTTCATTGAAAAGTTTTCTTCTAAACCACTTCAACTTACATCTTGTTCTGGATCTGTGATGCTGCCACTGACGTCGGCACCATAAATCGGCGCCACATAGGTGATATTTTTCCAATATTTACGCTCCAGATCGTCAAAGTCAAAATGCTTTGGTGTGTTGTAGCGTTCGGTTGAAGCCAATTCTTTGAATTGCTTAACCGTCAAGGGCTTTTTCTGTATGTTAATCTGCTGATAGAGGCCCTGCTTGCCGGTGACCACTTGACAAATGGGCGCTGGTATCGTTATATTGAGACCGTCTAAGTCTTCATAGCCATTTTTGCGTGGCACCCATTCGGGTGGCGGCACTACTTTTGCCAAGCCCGCCTTGTGAGCACCTTGTGATTCCATGTAGGCCACATATTTGGGGAAATTTTTGAATTCTTCCCATGTGGGCCGAAAGACCATAATACGTGGAATCTCTGCCATGTTGATGATGGCCGTGTGAGTTTGTGGGTTAATTAAAACGTCAACAGTTTATCTATTTTCCTTTTTTTTATTCTGATTTATAGAAAATCTGGAATAGAAAAAAAAAATAAAAATTAATAAAATAAACATTTTTTTTAATTTTTTAAATTTAAAATTTAATAACATGTACGACTGCCAAAAAAAGCGCTGGGTTCATTTATACTAATTTGAGCTCGCTGATCACAAACCTCAAGTTTGTTTCTTTCTGCTACGTCACAATTATTTTTAGGGCTACACAAATCTTTGCAAAAAAAAAATTTAAATGTTCGATAATTTTTTTATAAAATATTTAATTTTTTCAGATTTGCTTAACATTTTATTTAAACTTTTTCGAATTTTTTTTTTATTAAATATTTAATTTTACAATTGTTAGTATTTTCATAAAAAAACACAAAAAACTAGAGAGTGGACTATTTTTGGCTATGCCGAAGCTAAACCGATATAACCCATTTGGAAGTACCTCGAAAATAAAAAAATTTGGTCTCAAGACCCAGTTTTGACCCACTTATATGTGGTTTTGGAACCTCGAACCACGTCAAAAGTCCCTTTCTAAACAAATGTCGCTTTGTTGTCGTTTTGTATGATTGGGCTGATTCTCGAACTTGATCTGAATTCGGAGGAGAAAAACATGTACCCAAAGTTTGAAGTCGATATCTCCAAAATTGCGACCGCTTCGTGATGACAGACAGACGGACATGGCTAATTGAAGTGACGTGATCAAGAATATATATACTTTTCCATACCGGACACACCTCCTTATGGGCGTTACAAACGTTGTGTCAAAGTTAGTATACCCTGCCACAGTGAGTGTGGGGGTTTAAAAATTATAGCAGATATATTATAGCAAATATTTTTCAGGCAGTACTAACTCTAAATAGTTTTTGGTGACAGAAATAATCTTAATATTAAAGAAATTGTGACGTAGCAGCAAGCTGGAATTAGTAAAAATTGACTTGTCTCTTTTGTGCTTGTGCTGTTACAAAAACGCTAATTTGTACAACAGTGTAATTTAAGTTGAGTCTCGGGAAAAGTTTTGGGATACGATCCTTTTAAAACTATCCTCAAAACGTATTCAGTTTTTAAGTACAAACAAAAAATTACCCAAATGCCTTCAATTTCCTAACTTGCGCGCCTAAAATTCCCAACAATTCCAATCAAATGGTACTTTTTTTATTTATCAAAAAGAACCTCTTCAATAAAGTTTTTTTTTTCCAAATATGCGTTACAAAAGCATTAAGTGAAGCGTATTGAAAGAAAGAAAAAAACACAACCTTTAGCACAGGCAGGCGTATTCTTAATCGTATAAAACACAAAAAAAAAAGGACACAACAGCAGCTGCAAAACAACGGTTGATTTTGTGAACAGCAGGCTCAAAAGAGAGCCAAGCCGCTTAGGATCGACAACCGCGACCGCCTGTCAGACGAGTCTGTTGTGCTGCTGGCAGGCAGTCAGGCAAAACACAATACAACTGGAAACATGGAAATTTGAAAAGGTGCAATCATGTAAATTCAAATGCATCGAATGCGAATTTAGAAATTCTTTATTGTAATCATGATTAGAGAGGAATTTGGTTGTAAGAAAAAAATATATAGTATATATATATTTTATTGTTGCTCATAGTTTAGGTACAAGGATATTATTGTATGTGCTAGAAAAAGTAATACAATTGATGAAAAAAACAAGTAAACACGACAAATTTAAAAACAAAAGAAATCTATTTATAAATGGAAGCATGCATTACCAAAAGAAGTCTGATCCACTTCAAACTGTTCTGAGAAATTTGAATATTTTTCCTTTTTTAAAATGGTTTTTGTATGAATTTCTCAGAAAAAAACACTTTTGTTGCTTAATGTTACATTGAAAGACATTGTAACTATAGTTAACTATTATCAGAAAATGGTTAAGTAATCGTTAAAGAAATTATTTTATTCTGAAATTTATTCAACAAAATTCGAAATTTCGATAGGTTTGACTGGTTTCTGTACTACTTAGCTATTTCGGAATGAATCTTGTATAGTTTTACCAATGCATGCACTTTATTTAGAACATAGTTTGTTTAATTTGTGGTCATTCGTTTCACTTTACTCCCTAGGCACAATGTTTTTTAAAATAATGTTTAAAGAATATTTTCCAAGAAAAATCAAATTATTATTGAAAACTGTGCTTAGCAGGGTGTATGGTCGATGTATGAAGAAATTAGTTTGGTTATTAGTTAATTAGTTACACCATAAAAACGATTACAGACAGATTATAAATCACTTTCCCCACGTGGGCGGCAAAAACGCATTTAAAATGATTTCGTTCTTCTAACAATCGACATAAAAATGTTCTAAAGCTTTGATTGAGAAAGCTATGGGATAATACGTATAGATTTCGAAAAGTAAGGAAGATTTTGTATAATTTTTTGTATAGCATAGAATAATGGCTTAATATGTGTATAACATCATTAGCAACGAATCGAATCCGTACTAATCTCATTGAGATTAGCGTGAGAAGAAACTATTACAAAATACAATTTTTTTTTTATGTTGGGTCTGGATTGGAATCTAAAACCTTGTTAATCACTAATCTCCAAGAGGAAATTCCCTTGGGAGATTAACATAAATCAGACCACAACTGATCACATTTAGGCCCAATACTTAAGTCCTTAAATTCGTCAGGTGAAACTGATTTGGTACAATTTGTCTGCTGTAGTAATAGAAATGAGGCAATGGAAAGGGAAATTTTATTCAATGTTAATAACAATTTGAACTATCTTCGGCTATACCCCACACAATATGATCCATTTAGAAGTTTACATTAGCAGTATTAACGGTATAATAATGCTAAACGCAGTAGCGTTCCTGGGCGTATCAAATCCGCTGGTGTCACCCCATAACAAATTTTTAATATTTCAACAATTGAAAAGTGTAATTAATATTGTTTAGAATGACTTTTTTTTAATAACGCCATGATGATTATAAAATGTAAGAAAATATTCTCTTTAAGTAGAAAAAAAATTTTGTTTTGATTTATGGTATGTCAAAATATCCCTTTATTATCATCTTCACCACTCAGCACCAAACACAAAATTTCAACGAAATTCCCGGAATATAACCCGAGTTACAGAGCTTTAAAAAGTTTAGCTTTGAAAAGTTTTGGACGTGGCTGTGGGCGGACCACAATTTTTCATAGTCAGCACTCTGTCCATTCATCATCCAACACCCACATACAAAATTTAAACGAAATCACACTTCATGAATTATAGCTACTTAGAATAATATTTGCCACGCCCACCTTGAACGTCCAAAGTTTATGAAATATCTTATTGTCAATGAAATTGCCTACATTTATATATGTGTTTCATTAAAATCGGCCAAATATTTCTTGAGCTATAAGGGAACAAACATACATACAAACATACTCACGAAGAACTTTATATAAGTAAAGACATTAAAGATGTTAGGATTCTACCAAACAAGGTAAATATTAATTTTTAACACTAATGAACTTAAAATTCAGCGAGAAACAAAATTTACACTGAAAAAATATTTCCTTTTTAATATTTGAATGCATTTCACATATTATCCTATGTTCACTTATGTTCTTAGGCAAGATTTCGATAGTTTTGCGAAATTATTTTTCCGTTTTTCACAATAGTGAAAATCTTTTTATCTTTTTCTTTCATTTGAATGCGAATAATTCATAAGGACACTGCAAGTCCGGGGGGGTATTAATGCAAAGATCACAGTTCAACCCAGACGAGAATTTAAAATTTTTTATAAGACCGTCACCACAACTCACACAAAACAAAGATAACCTTTCTTTATCTTAAATAAGTCTCTGATTTGCATAATAGTATATTTAAAATTGAACATTCAATAAATACGCAAAACACTATTTATAGCATGGGCTTAGGCAATAGCAATGGAAATAGAAACATCGAAAATTCATGCAATTTCTACGCAGAAAACTGTACCACCACCCGAAAGGATACGAATTCGAATTCGCCACACCAACGAACGAACGACCAAACGACCAAACGAACGGCGAGGACAAGAGATAAACAACGATAATGAAACGACATATCAAACGAACAACGACGAAAACTCACTTGTATAAACGCTCGTTCGCTCTGCTCTCCGGCTACAATATTAAATCCACAGAAATGAAAACGGCCGAAGCGGCCGAGTTGTTGTTGCAGCTTCAGTTGTTTCTGTAGTTGTTGTAGTTATTGCACATTTTCAGCAATGTATCTCGCCATTGTTATTTTTTTTTTGGTTTTACATATATATTTTTTTTTTTATATATTTGCTACACATTCATAGCCATTAAAGTTACTTTTGGTATAAAAAAGTTTTTGGTTGAAAAGCTGACGTAGAGGAAATAACTTTTGTGAAATCCTGTTTTTTGCGTACGTTTAGTTAAGAGGAATAAATATTGCACGAGACGTTTGATATAGAAATTGTTGAATTGTCGTTCGATATCGAATTGAATTTTTATTTAGTTTTTTGATTTGATTTATTTTCTGGTGAATAATCCATAAGTTTGAAAATATGTGTATCAAGTAGAAATTCGTCGATTAATTCGTTTAGATCTTTGGTTTGAATTATTTATTTTAAAAAACATTTGTTGGTGTAAAGAAAATGTTGTCCTGCAACATTGGTCCTTTTGATTTTTTTTTGGTTTGGGTTTCTTTTACTTCTTTTTTCTTGTCAAACGAAATGCGCACGATACAAGTTGACGGCCCGGCACAGTTTTCAAGGCTCATTCGTGCCTGAGATCAGAGCGTAAACTAAACGATGAAGCAGTGCCGCAAATGAGGCGACCCTGTTCAAAAACCTTAACGAAAGTACGAAGTAGAACGGAAAGTAAAATAAAATATGAAATACCATGAAAACACACACACACACGCACACCCATAATACATACAGCTAACGAAACAAACAGGATACGAAAGGAGCGTTGTCCTTTTGTGCGGACTAAAGCAAACATGACAAGGAATAAAGCTGAAAAGGTGAAAAAGGCAAGCAAACATGGAAGAAATGGTGAGAAAAGAGAAAAGCTAAAAACGAAATAAATTTCAAACAAAAGAGGACATTTGTGACGGTTGGTTGCGACTACCAAAGTCCTTAATGCTTGGATAGGTTTATGGATATGTCGAATTTTTAATTTAACAGCTATGACTATAGTGCTGCCTTCCCGTTCCATTTAAAAATGTTGTTCCGGTACATTTCTATTTCGTTCCTGTTCCACTTCCACTTCGTTCCTGTTCCACTTCCACTTCCACTTCGTTCCATTTCAAAGCTTGTTCCAATTCCATTTCGGTCCGGTCCATTTTCATTTTGTGCCAGTTCCATTCCCATTCCGTTCCCGACATGATTTCCAACTAAATTAAAAAACGACGTCAAAATCAGTTTAGTAGTTCTCAAGCTAAAATAAATTTGTATGGGAGGTAGGACGTGGTTCTGATTCGATGTTGGCCATTTTCAATACCTTCCAAATAAAAGCTAAAAGAGGAGGAATTTGAAGAAGATAGCTCAATAGCTAATGTAGTTATCGTGCAAAATTCTTGGGCAATAGTTCCACTTGCATACAATTGATATTTCATGAACATTTCTTCGTGTTGCTTAGCGGATTATCGCTCAAAAAAGGATTGCGTCGATTGGTCCAAAGAAATGATAAATAAATTCGATAGCGGGGCTTCAGAAGACGTCTATAATATCGTGACAGGTGATAAACCATGGATCTGCGCTCTTGAGCCCGAAACTAAGGAACAGTCAACTGTATGGGTCTTCCAGGACGATCACAATCCAGGAAATAGTCGAAAAAACCTGGCACGTCGCCACCGCGCCACTAGAGCAACGTATAACGGTCATTTCTGAGCGGTACAAAACCATTTGTTTTCAAGAAGTGTTCACGGAGAGACGGAAAAACCGTCGGGGATCATTCTCCACCAAGAAAATGCGAGCTCTCACACATCGGCTTAAACAAGATGGCAGGCATTTAGAATGATTGAATAAATAGATAACCAAGCGCCTCATCACGACCGCTACGTGTTAGCGTTTGTTGTTGGCGCTTTACTCTTTGGCGCCCCAGCTACGTAGTGAAAATGGGTGTAAAATCAGTAGACAGCTCAAAGCTAGTCTCAGACACAGTAACTCTCACAAAAGGAAATTTTAAAAACTTTTTATTTCATACATATGTACATATACATATATTGGCGCTACAACCCTCGAGGGTCTTGGCCGAGCTTCTTAATGCAATTATCATGGGTAAGTGTATATGATAATTGTGGACCTACAGTTTATTGCCGGTTCCGAACGGCGGGACTCCCAAAGAAGAAGCCTTTTGTTTCAGGACTCTTCTTTTCTGATCCAATCAAATCAAATCGGAAATCACGAAATCTCAAGCTGTATTACTCGTACAGGAAGAAAGAATGTTTCACAATTATTTACTATTGTGAATGATTCACTAGTTCGAAGAGAGAAGAAAATTAAAACCATTTTAAGGATACGGGAAATAGTTAAAAACGGTAAAGAAAATCCGCTAAACAAACAGATACTCAAAATGCGAAAAAGCCATGCGCAAACTATGAACGAAAGCCAATCTCCAGCAGACGAATCTATTTTTCATTTATTTGAGCAGCAGCAGGAGGACGTCGACTTCGTCCTTATTGTTTCGTTAGGAAATCAAGTAAAAGCGTTGCGAATACATTCAATTCGTAGCAGTTGTTTTGAATGTGTGAGACGATGGACGACGGTGTGATTGTGCCTGGGTGTCTTACCTGATACAATGCGATTTTGCATTAGTTTTGGTGATTTCCATTTTTTTTTTTTATAGTTTAGCTGTGTGTTAGAGTGTGTGTGTGTGTTCAGGCAAGCATAATAAATTTGCAGTTTTAAGTGGGAAATATATTTTGGGGGAAAAATGTATGGTAGACAGGCGGACACAGGACAGACATTTATTGTAATAAAAAGGAATGGAATAATTTGAAAATATTGTTTTTTTGTTATTACTAAATCAATCAATGTTTTGGTTTACCAAACCTAAGCGCAGATGTAAAATATTATGTAATTATGAAATGAAAATTTTCAGCGTATTTCCGCGAAGTTATCAGGTGCGTTGGCATAGAAAGGGTTCATTGACCGCGCGATGTATACGCGTTTTGAAATTGAATGCGAAAAAACACTTGATACTTTCGTTAACATAGAAAGATTCACAGTTTGACATATTCGATGACCATACACAGATAACCTAACCCTGCAATGTTACGAGGACCTTTTTTCCTAATTATCTTTAAATAAAAAAATGCAAACATGTGATTAAAAGTTAACGCCCGCTTGCGGTTAATACGCACACATGCACATTTACATGCACAAATACAAATTGTTTCCTATACAACACGCCTATCTAAACGTATCCTAATGCAAGTATGTGTGTTTGTATAGTGGAATATCCATACAAAGTGCACACGGTCGCTTTATGGCTTTGGTTGCTCTAAATTGTGAGCCTAATTTCGTATTTCCTTCCTTTCGCCCAAAAAACATATGGAAAATTGTGAAAACTTGTTTTGTGATTAACTCAAGCGTACCAGGCACGCCACATGTCCAATAACCACTTACAACACATACACACACACACAGAATGGTCTAGTCAGATAGAAGCACATACAGGGCATCAGATAGCCGGTCAAAGGAGACCGAAACAGCGTCCAACGCCACGAGTAAGGATTTCCTAAGCAAAATCCATGCATGAAACAAAAGCGAATGCGTAAGGCAGGAAAGAAGGAAGACTTCCGTCTTGGTCAATGACACAAATGTCAGACGACGTACATCAAAGCAGCACCAAATCATAATGTACCGCAAAGTATTGAACGAATTGAATCGTATCAAACGCTAACGAAAGAGAAACGGAAAGCCAGGACATACGTAGGAAGCGTCCCTTATTATTTTCGCTGCCTCATTGCAATACATTATGAAATTGCGTAAGCACTAGCAGCAGCCGAAATCTAAAATCATAAAATTTATTTCAAAAATAACAACAACAAGAAGGAAAAAATACATAAATGTAATCAGAATATACTTTGGCAGTCGTGGCTTATGGTTCGGCCGCATAGGTCCTTTCGGCTTGAATGTTCGCTCGTTCGTTAGTTCGTTCGTACATTTCAATGGCTGACTGCGTGTCTATGTGTGAGCGTGTGTATGCATAACTGTGGCTCATTGTTGTTGTAGTTTTCTTCGTTTTTAGTGTTTGCATATGTATATATGTATATGCATAAAATATACTTTGAAAATGAAATATATTTGTACATTACATTATTATCCAGTTTCCTTCCTGTCAAAGAGAAGCGTGCGTCCCTTCAACGCTTTCTGTTATTTTGTATCCTTGCCGATGTTAGTTCAGTTCAGTTCGGTTCGGTTTATTTTATTTAATTTTTTGTTGTTATTCTATTTTATTTTCTTTGTCTGTGCCATTCTCGTTTCGCTTGCGCACGCTCTAAAATTGTTTTATTCAAGTTTCCTCATTGTTCTCATTTCATTTTTATGTTTTCCCAAAGGGGGGGCTCTACTGCTTTTCGAAACGCCTTGCATTTGTTGTTTTTGTAGTTGTTTGGTATTTTTTAAGCCGATGCCGCTGATACGTACGTATGTGAGTGTGCTTAATTAAATTCTTTCTTTGATGCCCATGAGGAAAGGTCTTTTCGGTGTTACTTTTTTTTTTATATAAGTAGAAACTTTTCAACTTTTATGCACTCGTCGTCATCAACGCCATTCCATTCCACAAATTACTGTATGAAAGTTTTTGGCCAAAGGTAGCCATTTTCTTTTTCCTTCATATCACATCAATAAAGACAGAAAAGAAATTGCAATAAATTATGTCGGCTGTTTCGAAATTATTCATAGGAAGACTTATAAATAATAGCGAAAAAGTCCACATTCAACTAATTCATTTACATTGCCAGTAGAAATTTAATTAAAAAATGGATTAATTTTCTTGTAGTGGATGATAATCTCGTTTTCGCGTATGATCCGATTAGAGTAACTTTACGGTGAGAAACTATTCAAGTGACACTTCATGTCGTGTTAGAAGTAAGTGGTAAGTGGCTTGAGTTTATCATGAGAAAAGGTTTGTTTGTAATTAATTAGCCAGTGAGCCCTTAGAAGTATACCTACTTTATTGGAAGTCCTAGGAATTCATATTTCATTTCAGAAATCGGCTATAATACAGCCTCTGCAATAAATGCAAACGTACTCGAAAAGTTGAGAGTACAAACTTTCAATGGGAATGCATTAAGTGAACGGAAGAAATAAATGACGAATAAAAATATGTGCTCTTGAGAGATTTTCACAAGCGCCTTTGAAATTTTATTTTGAAAAATATACCGAATCTTTTAGAATTATGAGATGCTTTTATTATTAAATGGCAGCCGCAGGTTTACTGGGTTAGATATCAAGGAAATGTATGTCACTTTCAGCATTATAGCGAAAAACGTCATGCAGTGGAACCCGGTAGTTGGTGAATTAGACACTCCATGGCTCATATGAAACATAGAAGAGAACTCTCGACCGAGTAGCGATCGAACACCTGAAATGCTAGAGACTAAATACACGTTGTTGACATTCTCACTTTCCAGAAGCTAGGGCTGTTAACCGAAACTTGGAAGGTAGCACGAGGAACTCAGAAGATCACTCAAAGCTTCTAAGGCTAAAAACCTTTGAATACTTCGAAGCCTTCGATTTTTACTTTAAAATATGGGCCTTTGTGGAGAATATGGTTAAGCAGAATTACATCTACCACCAAGTGCGCCCTTGAATATTTTTTTTGGTGATTCATGCCAGGTAGGATTACAGTTGCCACCAAGTACTTCCTTGGACATTTTTTGGATGAATCATTTATTGGAGTATTTTGGGTGAATCAGACCAAGCGGAATTACAGGTGCAATTACGGCAGCCCACAAGTGCATTCTATGAAATTTTTTGGGTCATTCATGCCAGGTGGGATTACAGCAGCTGCCAAGTGCGTCCTTGGACTTTTTTCGGGTGAGCCACCGCCAACAGCCATTCTCGCAAAAACAGCAGCCACCCATCAGAAAAGTATACTCTCCTCAAGCCATCTGTGAACTTTGAAAATTTCAATTTTGGAAATATATTCTGTAAGACCATGGCTAAAGATTCTCGATGAAGATATTTATTTTGAAAGAGTGCAGACAGTTTATAGTAAGGCCGTAGTAATTAAAGTTAGGTCATAGGAGGCGGTCCAACAGGGTTCAAAGGGGCCAGGGGTTCAAAGAAGAGTCTAAGGGTCTAAGGATCCTTTTAGTATGTTATCGTTATGCAATTAAACATTTTGAATGCAATTTTACACAAACCGAAACAAAACCTTTCTTAACTAAATAGTTTGTACTGCAGTGAAGTTAAAGGTTCACAAAGTTTGAACCTTATTATTGGCAATGCCATCTGTGGGGGACATTGAATGATGACACGTCGAATTACATATTTGGCAATTTTTAATTCATTTTGATTTACTTTTCATAACTTAAGGAACATTTAAGTTTTTTATTTATGTATCTTAAACAAAAATTAAGTTTTCATGGAATGACCAAAATTTTGAATTTTTTCATTTCTTTTGTGGAATATTTTTTTTGGGGGTGAAAGTAAGTTAATTACAGTTAATTTTAAAGTGAAATGTAAACAAATTCTATTGATTGACTATGAGAATGACAACATTCCATGTTTCTAGAACACCAAAACCAATTTCAGCAAGATTCAAATTAATTCCGGTAAGTACCTTCCCGATTATAGCAAATTGTGTGCAAAATACTTAATACGCGCGTTAAGTCAATATTGACATTCTCAACAATAATTGTAACCTGTTGTATTGACACTTGTTTTATTTTTTGGCAACAGCCATCGTTCATACTACCCTTAATATAAATTCTATTGCACTTGATCCATTAACGATATTGAAATCAGCGAATTTATGAATGGAATAGCTTGGATTCTTCCACCTACCACCAACAATTCGACAGAAAGAAACCCCTAAATGAAGACATTCCACAACTGAATGCAATCCATGGCCCGAAGGTGGTGAAATGGATTTACACATGTTTTGAATTTTTTTTGTTTTGGAAACATATTTTGCTCATTTGCTATATGTATAAATATTAGGTTTTTGGGGAAACCCGTGTACGAGCACACATACACACATGCACAAGTGAGCACATTTTAGTGGTGTTTACCATTTTGTAAGACAAAAGAAAGGTCGAAGAATTCGTCCTTGCACCTAAAAACCGTTTGTTTATGTCTGAGTTCACAATTCCACCCTTTAATCAGAGCAAAGTCAATAGGTCTCCGGTACTGTGTGTCGGTCGTACTCACTGATGATGACACCAGTGACGGTGGTTGGTGGTAGTACATATTTGGTGGTGGTTCCAAAAATAAACACCATACCAAGTACAATGCGGAAAATGCGTACAAATAATATAAATAAATATGCAAAAATCAGCTGATTTCGGGAAGAGCCAAAACGACATATACCGACTGACTGATGGTTGGCTGGTTGCCTATAAGCAGCCACAAAGAGTATTAAACAAAAAATGTTGTAAAACAACCACCGGGCAACAAAATTGTACTGTACACGCATCGGCGCAGGGCACCAACCAACCAACAAACCAACATACAATTCCAAACATCCACCACCTGCTCGAATTTAAATAGAGCAGCTGATGGATATATTTACAACCGCACAAATGACAAAAGCAACAACAAAGCCAGCAACAAGAATGACAACAACATGCACTTAAGCCAAACGCAATGCAAAATATGGGCTAGGCGGCAGCACCTACGACCTACCTAAACGCCAGACAGAGCTCACAGCACAATAGAAAGGAAACTAACACCAGGCAAAGCGGTGTGCAGGAACATTCTAAGGATTCTAACAAACGAACGAGGCAACAAACTCAGTGCGGGTCGAATGGTTGGCTGGCTGGCTGGCTGGCTGGTCGGCCAGATGTTGGCTACAAAATTTAAGTCGGCACACAGCTCAAAATTGAATCGAACAATTCCTTATCAAATGGCACGAACGTTGGAAAAATAATAATAATAATAATAATAGGAGAGCGGTTGGAATGCCTGCTGTTGCTTTGAAATACAACATAAAATGAAATGAAATATTTTGGGAAGCAAAACTGAACAAAGATGCTCACAAGAAGACATCTGTGTCAGTGTGGCAAGGTAACAAACGATTCTTGAAACGATTTTCGTACGTTGAGTAGAAAAGGTCCGATGGGATTTTCAAAATGTCTAAGAATGCCTGAACGGACAATTGGCCGTTTTGTTTACACTGCACACATCACATCAATGGGCGGTCGTATCAGCTGTTTCGATGAAGACGAATTGGTTAGGCGCACCTTTGACAAAATACTTGCTGGAAGCAATACAAGCATTGCATCTGCCATTTAATGTGATTCGAGTGTTAATTGCTTGATTTCAATAGTGGCAGCAATTTTGAATCGATATTAAAACGTTTCTGTATATTCGTGCTGGAAGTGTCTAAGAGTATATTGTGTTTGCCACACCGTTTGAAACGCCCCACAACAAGGCGTGGTAGGTATTGAAAAGTATATTTATTCTTAATCACTATCACCTCCTGAGACGATCTATCTGTCTTTGATAACTCGCATGACAACTACGCAGCTATTGAGCTTTTATCTCCAAATTTTGGTATTTTTTTTTCGAAACGGGAAACATCATTCAAGAACCAGTTTTTGTAACTTCGAACCATGTCCGTTTTTAAACATTTCTATTCGATTTGGACGTGGTTATTTTTATTTGATGGGAAATTATGTCGGGAACGAAACGGGAATGAAACTGGAACAAAATGGAACTGGACCGGAACTAAATGGATTTGGAAAACAAATTGTAAATGGATCGGGAAATGTAAATCATCGATAGATATTGAAAAATTATCCATTTAAACTTGATAAATTATCGAAAATGATCCATTAAAAATCGAAAAAATGTCGATAAAATATGGAAAAATATGGAAAAATCATCATAAAATAGATGTAAAATTTCTTTTAATTTTGACGCCGTTTCTTGTATTTGATTGTAAATGATTTCGGGAACGTAATGGGATGGAACGGGAACAAAATGGAATTGGTCGGAACAAAATGGAATTGGAATCAACATTTTGAAATGGATGGGGAATGAATTAAAAATGGAAATTATTGATAAATTCTCTAAAAAATATCGATTACTATCGATAAAATATCGAAAAATTCTCGATATTTATAGAAAATTCTCGATAAAATATTGATAAACTATCGAAAAAATAACAATAAAATATCGATAAATTGACGAAAAATTATCAATAAAATATCGAAAACTATCGATAAACATCGGAAAATTTTTGATAAAATTACCAAAAAAATGGTATAATGTATCTTATGCGCAGGTGCAGGGTATTTTAGCTTCGGTCAGACCGAAGAAAATTCTCTTATTATTTTTATTCAAAAACTTGTATTGCAAAAGCCCTCAGGGAAAAATTATCCCCATTCGAAGTTGATGATTTAATGGTTAAAATGGTTAATCGAATTTAGGTGTATTCCGTTTCTAAGGTAAATTTTTGTATTGCCTCAAGAATAAGTTCCAGTTCTCAAGTAATCGCTGAAGTAAAATTTCACTGGCGGTAAGAACAGTATTAGGAAAGAATTTTCGACGATTGAAAAATATTTTTTTATATTACTTACGAGGGCAAAGTCATGAAAATGTTAAAATATTTCTGCAAAAAATGTCATTAAAAATACCAATAAGCTAGAACGATGCTGGAGTAAATTTACTTCAGCAATTTTTAATTTACACTGTACTCTCGCTATTACTCTGTTAAATAGGGCCTCATTTAAGCCCCTATAATAATTAAAAAAAAAATAAAACAGGAAATACAGACTTCTTCTAAATGACACCACAACATATTTGCCAATCCACTTTTGCCTGAAAATGTAATTTAATATCAACTTCCACACGATCGTTGTGACAATAGCTCGTAATGCCGGGCGGCAACTTGTTTGGCAAGTTTTTTTTTTATGTGTACATATTTTTACCAGACCAAATCACCAAATCCCTCTTTTCTCTTTTGAATATTTGTTGCAATTGGGAAAATCGCGTACGCTTATCGTTGAAATAAATCCGATAATTTGAGATTTCCGTTGAACGTGAGCAGGCAAAGTATGAAGGCAGTGAATGAGAATTTTTGGAAAATTCTAAAATTCACATAAGTTCCTACAAAGCAACAAAAAAAACTTGAGTAGCGTAAAAGGATATGAGGAACTTTTCAATGCATTCATCCGTTTGTATGTGGTTTTCTTGTTAATATAAATACTGGAAGCCCTTTACGCCTGCGTGTATCCTTTTCCAGTATAAAGCATATGGCGTTATTTACAAAAAATGTATATATGCTATGTTTGCCTAACGAGTGCATTGAACTGAACTGAGCAGAGCAGAGCAAACTAAGAACATCCTAAGTAACCAAAAACAAAAAAAAAATACCACACAGGCAACATTTGGCATTTGATAAAAAGGTAAATGCATTTTTATGTTTAATCAAGTAAATAAACAGCCAATGACATAGTTACACCTTAATGATGTAATTATATACAATTTGAATCTTCGAAATTATGTGTCTGAGGTCAAGAGAAATATCCTTGTGTCTGTCTGTCTGTCGTTATGTCTTTGAAGGAGTTTCAAGAAAATTTAAGGGTTGATAATTGTTGAGCAATTCCACCAAAAATTAACTACTTTCCTTGTGTAAACAATTGCTTCCGTTTGTTTTCTTAAGACACTTCGCTAAACAAGCAATTACAAAATCAAAGATGTTTTTGTTTGTTTACCTTACGAAACAACCAACCACCAATTGACGTTTGTTTTTGTGTGATTGTATATTGAGACTAGTAGTTAACTTCTGTAGTTTCGCGCAATTGACTACTTGTTCAAACTGAGATCAAGTACGAGAATGAACCAAATTGGACAGAAACGAAGGGGGCTACCATACAAAATGACAAAAATCTAGTAAGTTAAGAGAATTATCTTCGGTATGACAGGAGCTAAAATTCACTGCACATGCGAGGACAATACGTTCTAAGAACATTTTTCATTAATTTTATCGAAATTGTTTCGATATTTTTTTGGATAATTTTTCGATAGTTTTGATATTTGATATTTTGCAGAAATTTGTTCGATATCTAATTTTTATTGATATTTTATGGATGACTTTTCGATACATTATCGATATTCGATAATTTCCACTTCATTTTGTTCCAATCCATATTGTTCCGGTTCAATTACATTTCATTTCCTATTCCGTTACCGACATAAATTGCAACCAAATACAAAAATTGCCTAAGTATTTCTCAAGATATAGAAAAAACAAAGAAATTTTATATAGGAGGTAGGCGTGGTTTTTATCCAATGTTTTTTTAATCCATTTTCAATACCGTCCAAATAGAAACAGAAATAAGAGGAATACCAACATTTTCAGTCGATAGCTCAATAACTGCGGTAGTTATCGTGCGAAACGAAATACAGACAAACCTACAGATATATAAGACACAGCTAGATCGACTCAGGAGGTAATGCATCAAGAATATATACAGTTTTCCATACCGGACAAAAAAAACAATTTAGGTTTAGTGCAAAATGATCAAGCCTTTTTTAAAATTTGTTGTATTGCTGGATTTTATTGGAGGTTCCAAAAGCACATATTGGAGCCTTGAGATACAAATTTTTTTCCGTGGATTCGATTGAAAATTTTTAAAAACAAATATTGGACATGGTTTGATGTTGTAAGACCACCTATAAATGGGTCAAAATGGGGTTGTCTTTTTAATATTTTTTTTTGTATTACTATTGTTTGGTCCTAAAGATGGAGACCAGCTGTAATGAAGATGAAATTATTCAGTTTGTATGGAAGCTTCAAATTAAAAATATCTTTTAAGCCCTAGAAGCAAGTGGGTAAATTTACAGCTTACTTTCGCTTAAAGTGTTAAAAACAAAATACATTTTTTAAATATTTGCATTTTGAGGACTTAAAAGTCGCAATTTGAGAAAGTCGAATTATCTACTTTACATAATTTCACTTAATTTGGCGAATCTTGAATAATGCAATTAAAGAGTTTTTTTGTGTAGTTTTACCCATTAGATTAAAGGTATTTTTCATGCAAATATTTATATAATCTAATAATAACTATCTTATCTACGAAGAAGGCACTGGCAACATCACGTTACCAAATGTTTAGAAGAAGATGAAATGGCAAATAAACACTTTAATTAAGGCAAATATCAGTTTTTCTTGCAATGAATCCGTTTAAATTCCTTGTTTTTATTCGCAAAATCGTTTTAACAATTCAATAAATATTTGCACATTTAGGACTGCAAACGTTTGCCATATAATATGGCAACCCTCTCAATGCATCATTTGCTCAACCAAAAAAAAAACCAAAATTCCCAACCAAAAGCCATAAACAGCGAAAGGACGTTAAACAATAGCAAAAATTATACATAAATAAGTAAGTACATAATAGAAATATATATAAAGGCAAAAAGGAAATGGGGGTAAATGAGCAGATGTGCCAAACGACGAAACGAAAATGGGTGCAATGAGGCAGACGAAAAACCCATAAAGGTTCAAAAAGGAAGACAGAAACAAAAAAAAAAAGAAAATAGCAAAAACTGTCAAACGAAATAAACTCGTTTAACGATCGGAACAGTTTAATGAGATTAATTAATTGGAAATAAAATAAACAAAAAACGAAAGCCGCCAAAAGAATAACAAAAAAAGATACGCACAAGCACTGGCACGATTTTGCAGACTAGTTGGGGTGCCTTATGGGTTGAATGGGGAAAATCGATTGAGACAACAATTTTCATTTCCAGTCGCAAACTAAGTAAAGGTGAAACATTTTACCATTTCTTGTTGCCAAATATTGGTACTTTAAACTATATTTTTACTATTTACTTATAATTTAAACTTACCAGTATCATTTTTTCACCCACTAGAATAAAAAAATAGTGCAAAGGTGTACGTGACCGTACCAAAGCAAGACAATTCACAATAGCGCGGCACCTAGTTCACCTATTCACAATAGTACATAATTCGTCAATTTGCACACTCGTTCGTTGTTGTATTTTTCCCGTGTTCGTCGCTGCACGACACGAAGTTGCACTACCTAGCGCCTACCGATTTTTCCAAAGTCAGAAAATTGTGTGATCCTTCGCTCTCAATGCATATTCTTCTTCCGTTCAATATAATATTTCTGTAATTAACACCTTCACACACATTTTTATGATATTTTTTTTATAAACAATTCGCAAATTAGATGATTATTTTGCCACTAAAACATGCGCCACTTGCAAGACTTCTTTGCCTTTCGCTGTGTATCGAACGAATGCATTCGGTAGAATTGGAAAAGTATATTTTTTGACAGTTCTCCCTCACCGATAAATCGCGTGCGAATGTGTGGGGAGTGGGCAAAGAGAAATGGAATAGACGAACTTATTTTTGATTCGCAGTCTTTGTGAAGTTAATCTGTATTTTATATGCACCGGATAGGGTGTAATTTTCTTAAGGGTTTTATTAATAAGTTTTTACTATTTAGACAGTCTTGGCTTCTAATTAGAAAGTTATATTTTTGCAAAAACGGCGACAGCAGATACAACGACAAAATACCAACGAATAGAATATAGTGATGTACTAATTGGATAATTTCCGATGAAGAATGAAAAAACTATCGATAAACTGGCAACAGTGCTCATTTTAATTTTCAGACATTGGTAACGCTCCCTAGTAAAAAAGTAAACAAAAAAAAACATTTTTGTTTCGTTTCTTTTTTCGAAGTGAAAAGTCGAATAAAAAACTAGCGAATAGAAAGAATTTTCAGTCAAAAAACCCAATTTGCTCGGCGGCGGCGGCTTGAGAAGAAATTGGCGGTGGCGGCTCAAAGCCTGCTGGGAGCCGCAATTTTGTGTGCTATCGGCGGCTCATACAAAATTCGGCTTGAGCCAAAACAAGTGTAGGAATTTAAAAAACAAAAAATTTTTTTAGCCTAAAAATGAAATAACAAATGTTTTTTCGGACAAATTTTGGTCTAAAAAGAAGAAATTATGAAGTGGGCGGCGGCTGAATTTGAGCCGATCCAAGCCATACAAATTCGCGGCGGCTCGACTCAGCCGGCTTAGAGCCGTTCGGCTCAAGGCTCTGAAGGTGAGACAACCCTGAACTTCAACATCAAAACATACAACAATTTTATATTTGTTGTCTTTTTGTCTCAATTAGCAAGGATCTTGCATCGAAGAATATTAAAAGTACAGTAAAGTGGGAATTAATGATTCTTTAAACGAAATAATTTTTATAAATGTTTGCTCTTCAGATGAGTGCACAAAAGCGTCGCCGCGAAAACGGAACCCATCGCTGGACAGAAAGTGAATCGAGACAATTGCTGGACAGAGTTTTGACTGAAATAAAACTCAAAGGACCCGATGGATTCGAAGTAAGTATGATTGAGGACAACAGGTAACTACATTCACTGTACTTCGCCCTTTGTCTAGAAACCAACGTCGCAAAGGTTCTACTCAAAAGTTAGTTCGGGGGCAGCGCTGCTTAAGCCCTTAAAGTGGAACATTTTAAAATGTAAAATGCGGCACTTGAAGTCCACCTATATGACCGCCTGGAAGCTGCACAGAGATGGGGAACAAATAACGGATGGTGAAGACAGAACCGATATGGGTATGAGGGCACTTTGTGCCGATCTTCTCGAAAATCTCTACTGAATTTTTGATACTTTTGCAGACAACATCAAAAAAGTCTGTCCCCATTGGGACACACTCGATCAAATTTTCTGTCAACAAGTACAATTGGACGTCAACTCCAAAGCGGAACCTCACCACGTCAATGGCGTTACATACACAGTCAGCTACGATGAGGAGGACGAAGAGGAAAACTCGGAGGTGACAAACGACAGTGTTGCGGATGCATCTCCCCAAAAAGAAGTTCTGCTAGAGCCGTCATCGCCCATCGAAATGGATTTCAGCACATTCAAAAATCAATTTAAGAAGGAGGATGGCCGAAAAGCCAAAATGGCCAAGAATTCGGGTTCGATTTCCGTGCTCGTGGCGATGCAGGAGAAGAAGTTGAGTTTCGAAAAAACCAAATTGGCCCAACAGCTCGAATTGGAAAAGGAGAAAATTAGCCTGGAGAAGACACGCCAGCAGATCGAAATGAAGAAGATCGAACTGCAACATGAGTTGGAGGTGAGAAAACTGGAGGTGGATCGCGATGAAAGAATTGCGCTGGCCAAAATGAAACTGGAAATGGAAACGGCGGAGAGAATTAAGAAGTATAAAATGGAGTTGGAAAATATAACGGTTTAAAACTTTGATGTAAAAAGAACAATTCCAAAAAAAAAATTATTTACTACGAATAAAATAACATTTTACAAAAAATTTGAACTTTTGGAATAGTTCCGGGAGGGTGGATTAGGCTGTCCAACAGTGTAATGAAATTTTTTAATTTTTCGAAATTAAATTTATTTCTATAAAGATTATAAATATTTTTAAAATCAACATCGCCCTATTCACTCGACTTATTTAGAAATTCCGACAGGCAGCGTCGTTTAATTTCACCTTCCACCGTTGACTGATTATTCAAATCGGTGGTGGTGCCTTCATCGTTGTCCTTATCTTCCATTACATGGTCGCCAATTAGTTCCAAGCTGTCACTGATTCCATCCTGTTCCATAATCAGGTTATTTAGAATCGCACAGACCGTGATCCAGCGTGCGGCAAACTGATCGCTCTGGGCATTTCTCACTTGAAATTTCAATTCTTTTAGACTGCGAAATCTTTCGGTCAACCGATCGAAGCAATGCTCAATTCGATTGCTGTACTTATTCAAAATGCAATTGAAGTTGTTTCGTTCGTGCAAGTCCACCAGTAACTCGTCATTGGAATTCCTGCCATATGGCGTTATGAGAGTTTCAGTCAACTTGTAGGCTCGGCCCCCGGCCAGCCATTGATCTTCGTCGAAATACTCTTTCGGATTTAAGGACAAGTCTGAATTGTTGAAAATGTGCGCATCGGACTCACTGCCATGACTGCCAACATGTACATGTCGAATTCGGGTCTTGTGATCACACACCACTTGCATTTTGAGTGAGTATTGATGTTTGGCCGACATGTAAATGTCTGCATTCCTACATGGTTTCTCCGCAAATGGCACTTCCCGCGTTCCAATATAGCCCACGCAGTTTGGCAATTCCTCGAAAGTGTTTATAACTATTTGGTGGCGTTCTTCGCTAGACGGCCAGTGCATGTACTTATCCTTTAGCCTTAAGATGGCGTTAAACATGCGGTTGGTCAAGTTCTGTATTGTGCCACCATCGCCTACCCCGAAGAAAGAGGATATCGTTTTGATCGAAGCACCCTCACTACAAGCGCGCAGTCGATACAATACAATCATCAGTTGCATTTCCACTGGCATCTGGGCACAGGACTTTGGTCCCTGGAACACGATGTCTTCCTTAATCAAATCCAGTATGACTTTGAATAGCTTCCAATCGACACCGGTAATATCTTCGAAACCGGCTTCGTCCAGTTTCGGCAAAACGTTCACCAGAAAGTGATTGCATTTGACGGAGGAGGATACACGAAACGGCACTGCATATCGAATGTGTTCGGCAATTGTTGTGTACAAAATGTAATCGTCGATAATATCATTTTCTTTGTCATAAAAGCTGGTGCCTGCAAAATGCGAAAGGGTTTGGGATTTAATTATGGCTTATATGGAAAAGTGTCTATGCTAAGTCGATATTTTTATTGTTAATGTAATAGCCTATTACTTTGTGTTAATAGGCGTTCAAACTTTTGTTTTTTGTCTTAAGTATTAGTGATTTTCGGCACAGATTGGCCTTTTTCCTTACCATCACCGGTTCCATGTAATTCAAGTCTTAGCAAATCATCAATAAATGTTTGCTTTAGAATTTTGAGTAGTTTTCTCTTTTCACTAATACGCGGCATTGCAAAATTAAAATATCCTTTTTTGAGTGTTTGAATACAAATTTTGTTTATTAGGGTCCTTGTTTTTTGTTGTGTTTCCTAAAAATATTAAAATTTTTAATTTGTAGTGATGTCTACAATAGAGTCATCGAATATATTATAATTCGATACTTGAATAGGAAATACCCATCGAATACTTGTAAAATTAATTAAACAAAGTATTAGTGGCATGTTATATTCTGTAAAAAATTATAAACATAAAAGTTTAAAAAGAATTTAGTTTGTTACGAGATTACGAGAATAAAAATAAATTTTTCCACTTTTGTATATATTTTCAAAAAAGAATCTGGTATCGTATTTATGCATCATTATTAATTTATTTGTTTTGGTTGTCAAAATACAAATACAGTTGCGGTAAAAAACTAGCGATTGAAATATCCCAACCGGCACCTATTTTTCATATGAAATATTAATTGTTTTCGAAAACTTTATAGTATGGATCTAGATACCATTTGAAAGGCTTATTGGACCCCTTTCGAATGAGTATCAGTATTTTACTGGAATCATTATTGATTGATTAGAGAAAAACGATAGATTTTAAAACTTGTAAAGTTAGAAAAGGGCGATTCATTTAAAGTGGGAGACCCCTCGGAAACCATTCAGTTGTGCAGATGAGTAGTCAAAATATATGAAATTTGACAGTTCTTTTAAGCAACTTCGCGTTTTCGAGGGGTTTCCCACTTTAAATGAATACCCATAAAATGGTTTTAGTTTTTTCTTTCTAAAAAATATAAAATCTCTCACAACTCTATCACTCTCTGGTATCTATAAAAGGCCAAATACACTTAATCGTGAATCTCCTGCAATAGTTTACATCACTATTGCCATTCAGAAACGTCAACAACGAAACATTTGTTTGGAAATTTGGAATATGGTCTAAAATTATTTAAACAGCATCAATTGGATAACAAAAATATTTTCAAGTAAGAAGTGTTTGCTTAAATGAAACAATACCCGAAAATGCTTACTATTTCAGATGAGTAGTAGCACACATAAAGGTAAACGGCGGCGAATAAAACCAACCCATCGTTGGACGGAATCGGAAACAAAAGAATTAATGGCAGGAGTTTTGGCGGAAATAAAACTCAATCCCGAAGCATTCGAAGTAAGTAGGATGACCAAACGTTCTAACATTTTTCGAATATTCAATTTCCATATTAATTTTGGTCAGAAACCAACTGCACAAACCTTCTACACAAGAATTAGTTCACGATCGGAACGAATTAAAACTGTCAACTGGGACATTTTAAAAAGTAAAATGCGACATTTGAAGACTGGTTATGTGGCAGCTTGGAAACAGCAAAGGGAGACTGAACAAATAACTGATGGTGCATTGAAAATGGATATGGGTACGGCTACAGAGAAACCAACTGAGTTTAAATTCCATCTAATCCCTCCATTAAATTTCTGTTCATTTGCAGAATCCATCGAAAAAGTGTGTCCGCACTGGCATATACTAGATCAAATTTTCTGTCAACAAGCCCAATTATATGTTAAAACCAAAACCGAACCCCCAGACATCAATGGCTCCACATACACTATGAGTTGTGATGGCGAAGAGGCAGAAGAAGAGGAAGAAGAACAACACTCAGAGGGGGCCAACAATGACAGTGCTTTGGAGTCCTCCCAAGCGGAATTTCCCATTATGCCGGAGCCTTCAACGCCAAGTGAGATGAATTTCAGCACATTCAAACATCAATTCAAAATTGACGATGGCAGGCGCAACAATGTGGCCCGGAATTCGGGTTCGATTGCAGTGCTCCTGTCGATGCAAGAGAAGAAATTGCATTTCGAGCAAATGAAATTGGACAAGCAATTGGAGTTGGAAAAGGAGAAGATAGGCTTAGAGAAGGAGAAAATCGGCTTGGAGAAGACACGCCAACAAATCGAAATGAAAAAGATCGAACTCCAACATGAATTGGAGCTGCGAAAACTGGAGATCGATCGCGATGAGAGGGTAGCGCTGGCCAAAATGAAACTGGAAATAGAAACTGCTGAGCGAATTAAGAAGTACAAAATGGAGCTGGAAAATATAAATGTTTAGGTACTTTATGTTGCGTACAAACATATGACTTATAGTAAACAATAGATTTAGATTTATGGAATTTTTTTAATTTATTAAATAATTTGGAAAATTATGCTTAAAAAAATATAATTTAAGTTGAAAATGTATGATTAAAAAATGGCCACTGTGCTCAATTATTCATGCAAATACAAAACATTTGCTTGAATTTAATTAATTCCTGGAATAAATAATCCACAAATGAAGAAAAAATTTGTTGTTTATAATATGTAGTTTGAAAGCAAGGCTGGGCACAAAATCGTTAATTAACGAAGATAATTTTCGGCTAACTTTTATGCAAATTTGGAAACCTATTCCCGTTTTCAAAAACTTCTGTAGAAACTTCGTCCGTCAACTCCGGTTAACAAAGAACTGAACAAGGCTCTTAACAAGAAAGAGATAGGGAACACCAGGCTTACCTCGGAACTTTGCTGCCAACAGCAACTACGACAGCTTCAAGCTAAAACAAAGATCTCACAAGTATCGAAAGTTGCTTTGAGCTTCATCTGGAGGATAAGGATTACCAGCTTGCGGCTGCCCTGGCAAAGAAGCCATGACCTATTTAATGCTAAACCAGCAGCAATTGTCAAGATCTGTCGCCCAGCAAAATATCAACAACATTAAGAGCATCAAGTCGCTTAAGGGCATCGACAAAGAATTGCTGACAGATAAGCTCCTTCTCGGGTGAACAAGTGGTGGTCCACGGTCAACATGATCATAAAACACAACCATTCCTTCTTAGCTGCAGTGCAACGTTTGATTCTTACAGACAAGAACATTTTGGAGGCTTCTTGAAGTCATCCTAGTCCGCTGAAATTTGATCATTAGTTAATAAAAATTGTTCAATTACATAGTGTGCCATCAAATTTATACATGGCGTCCTTGGTTTTTGTTTTCCTCATCGCGTTCAAAAGTCATTCGCAAAAAACCCAAAAATGCAAGAAGTGCAACATTTTTCATGTGCAACTTTTTGAAAGTGCATTTAGAACCTGATTCTTGTGTACGCACATCTAAAGGTAACATGAGTGAATAATATTCACTCATTGGGGTCATTCAGTATATTAAAACAGGACGAAAATGTTGCCGAAAAATGACATTTCAGCAAAACTTAATTATCATTGTAATTGAGAGTGGTCCAAAGGTGTGGTTGATAATTTTGGAAAGCTAAAATATTGACCTACAAAATGGTGGTGGCCTTACTTCAGAAATAAACTTATCAAAGAAAAAAACCGCTTTTAAAATTTTTCATTTATTTCTGAACCAAGGTTACCGCCATTTTGTAGGTCAACATTTTAGTCTTCTAGAAATATCAATTATCAAATTATCTGACGGCTCTCCATTACCTTTATATTTGTTTGGCTCTAAAATGTCATTAATTTATTGATATTTTTCGGACTGATATTTAACATCCAATCGAAAAATAAATTAAGAACAACACTGACATATGCTTTGCATGAAGATTTTTTTGCATTGTAAAAATTTTTGTTAACTCACAGGAACCAGGTTTGAAAAAAAACCTATTTAATTTTTTAGACATGTTACATTAATAATAATTTTAAGAAATGCGGGGACTTTCTTTGTTTTAAAATAAGTAAATATTCAAACTGTTCCAGATTAATTTGTACGCAGTATGATTGATGCTTTAATGACTGCTTTTCATAAGGAGCCATTTGACTATGCAAGATTCTTCCTTCTACTCCAACTGCTGGCCGTCTTTTCGCATCACATTAATAACAACAAATCAAAATAACAAACAAAAAACCGAAAACAGAAAAGCCCTTTTTTATTAGCTCTCGTATCTGCGCATTTGAACCTAGCAACCTTTTTGTTGTGGTTGCGCCCCCGCGTACCTTAACACTCTATATACGCCTTAGACAGTAAGCGGTAGAAAATTCCTTAGATTCAAAGCGATTCCATCAGTACGCTGTTTACGTTCCTCATAAACAGCCATAATATTTAGTGAAATCAACAAAAGCCATTAAAATCAGTAAAGGATACCAAAAAGAAAACCGCATAAAATTAATTTTAATTTAAAACCTATTAATTTTGTTTTTTTTAATAAAATAAAAAATGTCACACACCGCTCGCGGCTCATATGCCCGTCCCACTTTGCGACCGCACGATTTCTGCTGTAAATCCGCCATTGCTCCGAAAATTCGCTCGAAATCCGCTAATCCTCCAACGGCACGCCCATTTCATTCGGCGTCCGAAACGCGTCCACGTTGGGTGCCACCATTTTCCATACAATCTCAACAGCGGAATACTATGGTCATTGATGGTCCTCTGGCCACTGGTGTGGCACCTTTGCCAGCCAGTGCACGCGGCAAAATTAAGAATCAGAAAAGTTTGTGCAGAAAGTCAAGACATCGGACAGTTTTTAATAGAAATTTCTTGATTTTTTTTTTAGTTTTAAAAAATTCTAAAAGTAAAGCCATTACTACTTTGGATCTGAATATTGGTGGTGGCGCAGCCAATCAGCGTAACACCTCCTTTCGCATGTATTTCGATCGTGGCGATTTGCCCATTAAAATGGAGTATTTGTGCGGGGGCGATAAGATCGGTTGGACGGTAAGCATTTTAATCTCACTAAAACCTAAAATAGTTTAAGTGATTCTTCAAATATGAGTGCCTCCTAGAAACTTCTCACACTTGAAAAGTTTTTTTTTTAATATAATTTGACTTCCAATTTAAATTGGAAACGCTTCGCCACCCAACTCGACACCATCGTGACGTTAAGCAGAAGCAAAATAAATGAATGAATGTCAAAATTATACCAAAGCAATTTATTTATTTCCGAATTGATTTCCTTTTCCGGTGGAAGGCGCCATATGAGTGCGCTTTTGATTGATATTCAGTTTCATGTGTAATATGAAATGTGAGAAAGTGAATGAAAGCGAAAGAAACTGATTACTACTTTTTCAATGTCAAATATAATATAAAGTGGAGCAATGAATGCTACCAAATTTGAATGAGTTGCCAAAATTTTGATGTACATTTTGACGTGGAAAGATAGAGATTTTGAATTAGAGGTAGTAGTTTGTGTACTAAAAGGAAATGTCGTGTAGGAATAGGTTTAACATAGGAATACTCGTAAGAATATGGCCATATACGATAGAAGACAACTCAATATCAATTACACGAATTGACTGACACATTGAGAATTAAATTAATAACATGGCCGTTGGCCGTGTTAAAAGTAAGGTACAAAATATTTTTCCCAATACAAATTTTATCACGAAACGTTGTTCAATTGAAAATACAACGAAATGTTTCATAAAGAACCTGGAAAAGTATTTATAGATTCCATATATTAACTGACACAATATTGATCGAGAGTCTCTCGCCCAGCTTCTATAGAATATATATGTATGTGTAAGTACTTCTTTTTAGGTCCACTGGTGACTGCAACAGGGCATTCTATAATTGATACGATCTCATTTCGAATTGCCACGCCTCCTTTTAAAAAAAATTAAAAGTTCGGCTCAATAATCTTTTGCCATGGTCTCACAGAATATATATGTGCAATTGCAGCTTCCTATGTCCAATCGTGGCTTCAGGAGAGCACTATATCTGCCAGGCCCATTTTTAACTGCTACATCTCCTTTATGAAAATACAAGGGTGTCTCCAGCAATGGGTGCGTAAGACATATATGGGAAATTACAGCTCTTTCGGTTCACTGGTGGCTTCTGGAAGCTTGAAGTTGAAGACAGACATCCATACAGACAGTCAGACAGACAAACAATATGATTTTACAAGAAATGTATGCATTTTAACATCAAATGAACGTTTCATCAAGTGCAGGTTGGTAAAAAATATTATTATATTGGAGTTAGTGATATTTATTAAGACAAATTATGACGGTGCCAGAAGCCAAAATGTCCATTTAAAAAATTCTCATTTCTTTATTGGTAAAACTTTCTTTAGTCTTGTTTAAGACCAGAGCCCATGCAATACTTCAAGACTTTGATGGCCATATTTTTGTACATTAGAGGCTACACAGTGATTGGTCAAACACCACGTCATGTTGCCCATCACTGGATAGCCTTCAAAGTATTAAAACCTGATCGATCAATTTGTATCTTTTAACGTTTTGATGTTGTCCATTGAATCCATTGATGTGCTACAGCAAGTTCTCCAAAAATATGGCATCACTTTGTGAAATAGGTTTCCCTTATAGCGAGATAGCAAAGTATGGGTATCTACTTCGAAATGACTTTTGCCTAGGGCTGCTTTAATATAAAATGGATTCATAAACAACAAAGAAAACCCATATGAAATAGCATACGAAGAAGAAGCAGCAAAGGTAATTGAAATAATATAAACTTAATAAGAATCGCGTGCACATTCGCACTTCGGTTTGGAGTTGAAAATACCAAGAAAATCAAAAGGGATTGTTAGACAAATACCAAATGAAAATAAATTATTTATAAATTGTTTTTTTTTATTTAACTTTTTCTCTCGTTTGTTGGTTTGTTTGTTTGTTGGAAAACACAATTACAATTACAATTCCATTAATATCGTTTTCCCATGCCTAGGTGGATATCGATAAGCTCGACTATAGTCTCTACTTGCCGCTGTTCTTCGATGGCCTCGCAGAACAGAAACACCCATACAAGACGTATGCGCGTCAAGGCGTTTCCGATTTATTAATTGCAGGCGGTGAGAAAATTCATCCGGTAATACCGCAATTAATACTACCTCTAAAAAGTAAGTAAAAGAGTGTGGAGTGCTGTGGGAGTTGTGTGGGCTTGTTTGTCTAAAAGTAGGCCACAATTACCAAGTGTTAAATGCGATTTCTGTCTGTCTGCATTTGGCACAGTCTACACGCAATGTTATCGCAAAACTTTTGCCGCTAAACTTTTCATTTGTTTCGCTGTTTTGGTTTAACTTTTTCGAATACACTTTTTGCTACTTTTCTCATGTTTTTTTTTTTGGTTCATTTTTGTTGGTTTTATTGCAGACGCTCTTAGCACCAAGAATCTCGAGGTTATGTGCACCACTTTGAAAATAATTCAACAGCTTGTCATGTCATCGGATTTGGTGGGACCAGCGCTAGTGCCCTTCTATCGGCAGTTGTTGCCCATGTTTAATGCGTTCAAAGTGAGGAACTGTAAGTTTGGGTATACGTTTAATTTGTGTTTAGCTTACAAAAACAAAAACTAATTCCCAGTAAATTGCGGCGATGAAATTGACTATGCGCAAAAGAACAACATGAACTTGGGCGATCTAATCGATGAAACGCTGCAAGTTTTGGAATTACATGGCGGCGAAGATGCGTTCATTAATATCAAATATATGGTGCCCACATATGAGTCTTGCTATTTGAACTAAAATCATGTTTTCCATATGTTTATGACAAAAAAATCAAAAAAAAAATAGAAAAAAAAGCTTTATTACCCAGAAAATAAAAATACACCATTGAATTGTTAGTGTTTACAAAGAGAAAGAACGAATATAGACCAAAGTAAGATTTTACTTTTTAATTGAAAAATAAATAAAATTCCAAATTATTTGCCAATTTAAATCATTTATTTTATTTATTTTAATACTACAGAAAAAGTTTCAATCACTCTTATTGTTGTTGGTTTTAGTTAAAAACTACAACAGTAATTAAAAAAAAAAAATTTAGAAAAAAAGATTTTAACACAAAAAAAATTGAAAAAGAGGTTTATTTTTTTATTTTTCCACAAAACGCCACTCGTTTCCGGAATCCATTGCCATTGTCATATTTTGAGCAATGGCAAATGAGGCAACAGCATTATGACTGTAAATAGAAATAAAGGAAAATACAAAATAATTAAAAAATGTTGTATTAAATTCATTAAATGAACTTACTGCTGTTGCATGTTATTACACTGGTCGTTAGCTTCGTACTCATTACCCTTGATATTATGCGGTGAATAGCGATTGTACAAGCCCCAAATGGAGTTCATTAGCTTGCCATTATACTTGACCGGACTGTAGTCCATTACTAAATCGTATTTAGGGAAAGAAAAATAATCAGTAAATTTAAAATGGAATTCTCTCTCTACGACACAACCTCTGTCCAAAAAAAAACTCCTACATATTCCATTGTAAGCTTTCCTATATCAAATCGTTAACGTTTTCTATGTGTGATGCTATTTTATTACTCATACGCAATGTATACCTATTTCATTACTCATACGCCACAGTGTATGCAAATAAAACAGATTTTCTTGAATTTAAGTCCCAACACCATAAAACAGAGTTTTCTTATTTAAACGTAAATTTCGGACGTTTATTTGGACAATTTAAATCTGAAAGATTTGTGTCACGACAAGGCGATCTGCAACCATACACACAAAAAAAAATTTCAGTAAATCTAACCGAAAAATACGGTTAAAAACGCTGCAATGTTGGTACGTTTAACCGATGAGAGATGGTAAATATATTGCACCATTTTTTTCACGGTTAATTCGAAAAATTTGCAAAAAATTCATATTCAATCGAAAATTGTAGTAAAAGGAATTACAACAACAACTTTTTTCATTATCTGAACTATTTTATGTCGAATTTTGAAGATCTATTTTAACAATTTTTTTCCGTTTAATCCAACCTACCAACAACGGTTAATAACTTTCGGTTTTTCATACATTTTCAAAAGTTGTACGCTAACAACTTATTCGGTTAATTTTACCGACGTTTTATTTTTTGTGTATATCTTGAAAAATCTACAGTGACACAATAAAGGCGAATTTATTAAAAAAAACCCAAAACCAATTCCAAGTCTTGTGTCCACACTTACACTTTTTATTCGATGACATATTCTTGGTATCGTTTTTATCGCCACCAGATTTCATGCGCGATACGGTCAAATCACGATCGGCGTAACTATCACGCAATTTACAAGCGGCAAAGGCTCCATGGGGTAAGGCAGCCATTCTTACGCAATCTGCAAATGGAAATATGAATTAAAATTGCAATTTCAATCGAAGATAATAGCTATAGAAGAACAGTTAGGTTCTGAATCGACTACAACATATATTGATCAACGGTTAGAAAAAAACTTTCCCAATTGAATTTGCAAGTAAGTTAATAAAATTTGGTAGATGATATCTAACGTTATAATACACAATTCTTGTCCCGATATTTGATAGACTGGTGATTGATTGACTGACTCATCAACACTCAGCCCAAACCGCTAAACCCAAAGCAGAGGTTTGGTCGGAAGAATTCACGGGAGGTTAAAAAAATGTTAAATTTTAAATGGTTTACTAAGTTTACAGGTTGACCGATTTCGCTGAAATGAGGAGATTAGGAGAGGTGCCTACTCTTATTCAAAATGGACAATCAAATAAGGCGCCCGAAATTTATAAATTTCATGGTATCTTTATGCAATTTATAAGAAGGTTTTTTTGGTTAGTTGGCGGGAAGGACTATTAGGAATACCTCCCCGAAAACAGACACAACCACAAATTGATCTTGGTGAACCGATTTAGCTGGAAATCAGCGTTGTCCGGGTGGAGCCCTCTAGCAAAAAAGCTTTATCCACATCAATAAATGTTAAGAAAATAGGTAATTTTTATTGCCTAAATAAACTAAGATTTTTTTTAAAATCTAGTCTGATTTGGTTGGTTAGAGCCATTTTGGTCATGATTTTCAGTCAACTGAAGGTGGTCATATGAGCGGACACGCTGACTTTCGTTTCTGACAGAAACTTTCTGTTATGAGTTGTTCTTGTTCTCGCAGACTGTTGTGCCGACAAATGTCTGTTATAGGTTTCTAGTAAGGACTTATACCAGACATACCATGTAGTAGCCGAATATCACTAGCTGGATAATGCCGACTGTTCATTTAACCTATGTGACATGTCCCTTTAGCCTGTATGGATATTTAGGTACTGTTACGCATTAAGTTAGGTTAGTGATCAGTAACCTCGGCGTATCCTCAACACTCTAGCTTCTTCGCAGAATTATTTTTGTTGTTCAACGTAAGTGGAAGTCCTTTTTATGAGTGGGTGTAAATTTTATCTCTATTTTTCTTCTTTTTTACTTGATTTAAATTAAATCCAATACTTTTGCTCAAAAAGCGTCCAAAAATTTGTTGATATTTTTTATTGCAATCTGATTTGCCATTAACTTTGATCTTTTAAATATTAAATTGTAAATATTTACTCACAATATTTGCGAAAATATATTTTTTTTAACCTGAAAGTCAACCAAAGAATAACAAAAAACAAAATAGGTAAATCAGCAATCAACATTTGGAAACCTTGAAAATTTTGTTTTCAATAAACAAAATGTGAAACACCGAAGTGACCAGCCTTTTCATGCAGTTGTTGTTGTTACTTCTCAATTTGGATTTTATAAAAAATGCGTAAAACCGAAAAACTGAAATATTAAGTAACTGAAAAAGATCAAATCGTCGAATGACCTCAAATTATAATTATTGATAAGAAAAAGTAAAGTAAAAATTCAGATTTCTAACAAGACAACGAAGAGCTTTCAAAGTCTGAATAAGATAGTATTAGTAGCAGCAGTGATTGAGGGCTATTGAGAGGGAAATAATAAAATAATAGAAACAAAATTACGCCCTCTGCGAAAAATATAAACAAGTTCAACGAACTTCAAACTTAAAAAAAATATTAATAAACAAACCATCAAAAAATTTACCTTCACAAATGTCCAACAAAATTTCGGCAATCAAACGTCTTTCCACACAGTTGAGAATATTGAGTTCGCTACGGTTTTCACAGTTTTTCAACTGCAGGCATAGGTATTGCACACAATTGTTTGTTGTTGTTGTTGTATTTAATTTTTGTAAAACCACCATTCAAAAGAATTAACTACGAATTAGAAGTTTTAATTTATAAGTCTTTGGGGGGTTCTCTTTTAAGCAAGTCTTTGGCTTGAGCTGAGATCTCAAGAAGAATGAATTGTTCAAAATTTCCTTAAGAAATTATATATTTTCAATATTTTTTATGTAAAGTCTGTATTTGGGGCACTTTTGCGCTAAATAGTTGAATTCGCAAAGATTTTTTCCGCACACTCGACATCGACTGTTAGCAGCTGATATTTAGAGAGAAATGATCCGTTTGGTTCCAGGTTCGAAACTGAAATGAGAACCGCGCTGCGTTGTCGTTTGGACTTATATAGTGGCCGCGACACGGAGATTTCTATTGACAGTTCCCGATTGCACTTATCTTCTTCGTTTTATGTACGGTTTTTTTTTAATTTTTATTTTTAGTCTTCTTTGTGCAAATGAATTTCTGTTATCAGTTTTTGGATTTATTTTTAAATAATATTTCTTGTATATTTCAAATCGGTCTGGCCGGATTTTACATGATTTAATACCAATGGGACCCGAGCTATATGTACTAATGTATATAAAAAAAGAGTTTTCTTTTATTTTTAATGACTTAAGAAGCATACAAATACAACCTTGTGTAGACGCAGAAAATATCAAAAAAAAGTACAACTGAAGAATCGAAATGAAACTTTCGAATTGGAATTGAATAGGAAGGTCTTCAAGAAAATTTAAATTCTTACTTTCAGCGCACTTAGCTCGAGTATATTTAAGCTACCATGGTTACTTGATAATCCCGTTACAACTTAAATGGCCGAGGAACGGTTTAAATTTCGTCCACTGTGCAGAAGCTGGTAGATATATTCAACGTGTACCCATTCTTTCATTTCCGTAATACATATTTGCGTGGGCGTGGCACCAGTCCAAACCTAGGGCCGGTTCGATAGGAGTCATGTTAAGGTCTGCGCACCCAGGTGCGTTTTCCGAGCGTTTTCCACTTTTGTTATTTCAAAATCGATACAAATTTTATTTTCGAAAAAGGAAAAAGCTGTGAAAACATGTAAGTTATAGCGGATTTGCCTCGCCTCTTTTCCCACTTATTTCGTTGAAGGGGAACTTTTGAAATACTTAATTTTGTCGTTGAAGGGGGAATTTTTAAATACTTCATGGCATTGGGCGGTACTACGCCCCATTTGTCTCTGGTTATTTCATTACGTTTTTTCCAAATACCTAACTTATCTTGAAATTCTGTTAAAAGTCCAAGAGGAACCAAAGAAGTAACATTTTAAAGAAGTGTGAAGGGTGGTAACCTTTTTTTTATTGTTGTTCTAAGCTTGTCAACTGTTGCAAATTCTACGAGGTCTACCGTATTACTTAATCTAATACAGTGAGTAGGGTGTGTCTAACAAAGGCCCCGAAAGCAATACTGTGAAGATAAGATGTCAACTTGTTTATAACATATCTATACTATCACAATAATGTATGTAAATTGTGTTTTTTTGTATAAATACTGCACAATCTGACAAATAAATACATGTATTGAAGCGCGATTCTGTGCTGCCTTAATATTGGTAAAAATTCTTGAAACGAAAGCTTTGATTTAGCAAAATATACACAGGTCAGGATCTTATTTCTGGAACGGGGTTATCAGTGTTTATGCACGAGCTCTCTCTCGCTCTCATCATTCTAGTTTAAATATATGTACGCATAGGTGGGCATCGTTAATAGGGAAATAATTTTTATTAACTTGAAAGTTGTTAACCAAGAAGCTAATCCGGTAAAAATTGTTAAAGATTATTCGTTAAAGTTGATTTTTTTTCTCAGATACCGATTGCCTACATTTCCCTCATAGTAGATCGCCTTACAATGTGGTCTCGGAGTCAAATGTCAACCTGGAAAGGTTCAAACGACCACCCCTCATAAATTTGTATTTGTTTTTTATTTATTGAAACATCATGAAATTAATACAAGTAACCTGCATCACACGTTTCCAATCACTTGGATGCTCCTAAAGCCTTGAACTCTTTGCTCATGCGACCATCTCGAACTGCTGCCACCGCATTTCCCATTGCATCCGTGAGTGGTTTTTTTTCGATTGTATGTAGAAGGGGTGGTCGTTTAGCCTCAGTCTGCCCTATGAAGTTCAAAGGAGGTTCCTGCACTTATTCGCTATAAAATTGCTAATTTTTTCGCAAACCTTGTACTTTTTTAATGCTCGCCGGAAGATATTTTTATTTGATAATTTTTAAGCAATTGTACTTTGTTTCTGTTCATGGTATGGTCATCATTGGGGATTTTACACAAAGATGACCATCAATTAAAAATAAACTTATTTTCCAGTAAGCTATTTTTGTTAAAATAATTTTTGCTTGCAAATTTTAAAAATGTTTTTCGATTTTTTTTCCCAGCTCTAGTTTTAAATGAAGAAAGGCTTACATAATAATCAGAATCATACAATGAACGGAACAATGACCAGAGTCCAAATTTTTATGTGGAAATAGTATAAATATTTTCTTTGTTTAACTATAGTTGTTTCTTGAAAGCATTTGTATTTACGTTGGGAATTTATGATCTATAATTGCCTCCCAACTCTTTAAATATAAATTCTACATAACCGCAATCATTGTCTGTCCTTCAGGTTTGTATACTTTGTTTTTTACATTTTAATACCCCAACCACATGGGACGAAATTATCAGAATTGTGGCGAAAATTGCCAGACAATTTTTGTTTTTGCCTGAAAATATAATAATCGCAATCGTGCTGGCATATGTTTGAAATAATGACACAGAAACGTTTTCAATCTGATAACCTATGTATGTACGATGGCGTCCACTAAATCTTCAAAAATACTAGTTGATGGACGCAAAAAAAATTACATAAATATATTTCGTTTACATTGAGTTACAAAATGTAAACTGCGTTTTAGAATTTTGTATCATTGTTATTATTACAGCGAACTAAGATTTAGCAACAAAGAAGGAAGCAATAATTCTATGAAATGTTTACATATATACAGATTAATATTTTAATTTTATTTTTTATAGTTTAGTACATAAGTACCTAATCGTAATGAAAATATTAACTTCCGCTTTACTTTCGACGATTTGCCAGGTGATTTCCCAAGTATTTCACGTTAGCATTTCCCGTTTTCTTTTGCTTGGGAGCAAGGAGCTTCAAAAAAATGCAGACCTTTCAAATAAATTTAAGCTGAAGACACATTTTTAATCGTGGTGCCTCTTTGGAAACGTTTCGTTCTCCATTGAATCTAGTGCAAAGTAATTCTTGCTTGTTAAAAATGCCAAAATAGTTAATAGATGTTGGTCCTTCAGTTCTTGAGTTTATACTCAGAAGAGAAGAGAACATCGACGCACTGAATCAAATGAAATAGAACCAATGAATTGGGATAATTCGATTTCAAATTGGTAGTTTCCAACGAAAGTGAGTGGTAGGCAATACGTTCATCCCAAATGTAGAATAATAAAATTGTATTCACAGAAAAATTTCTGGAATTGATTTTTGATTAATTGTAACTTCAACTAGAGCCTTTGGTTATTAGCGTCCTTTCCTCGTTTTTGGAAAAATGTGCTTAGTGCATTTTAATGGAACGATCGTGAAATAATAAAGTAACCGAACTCATGGCAGGTGTTCTGAATACAATTTAAATTTTATTTTAAAAAACATTGTGATGATGGAAGAAAAATGTAATCTGTTGACTCCGAATGAATTAAATATCCTATCGGGGTCACACGTGTGGAGCAATAAAATTCTTGAAAGAAAATAAAAGACAAGAGAAGATCTGAATAATTTTCAGTTTCGAGATTATGGTAAAAAATATTCTGCCAAAGTTATTTTAAAAATAAGTAGGAGTTGACAGTACTTGTCATTCATTGCTGGAATTATCATCATCTTAGGTTAGGTTAGGTTAGGTTAAGGTGGCTGCCGACACACTTAGACCAAAAGAGTTACCACACGATCCATATTCCTTTCCCCTATACCCCAAACCAATTGTAATTCAAGATGAACCGATGAAGGCCTGTTATGCTAGCCGTAGAGAGATCACATAGAATGTCTAAGCCATACAACTTCTACAGAAGTCGTTAGCGAAGACACCAAGCCTTACCGCATGGCGCCCAATCAAACAGTGACAGTCGAGATGCTGGTCCTTGGCAGTGCGATGAGTCTCTTTGAACGCTTCAGATCCAGCAACGGCCTTGTTGTGTTGCAAGTGGTTCCAGAAGACAATCTGTTGTTAGTCTTGGCGATAGAATCAAGACGAAGTATTAGCTGAGCGGGATACCTAGCTTCACCTTGCCCGGTAGAAGCTGTATTGTGGTACCCTGCCTTGCAAGCTCATGCTCCTTTCAGTTCCATGGAATGTCTCTATGCCCCGACACTCAGACGAGGTGTATGTTAAACTGCGTAGCCATCTCATTTTTAGATGTGCGACAGTCCGAGGCTACCTTATCATCTTTGATCATTGAAATCCTCTGGGGTCTCAAGAAAAAATAATTTAATTTATCATTTCTAATTTTTTTTAATATCTAAAAATATGGAATTTGTGTTTATTAGTAGAGTCCATGCAAATTTTTAAAATACACTTTTTTACATTTGCCAGATCCACTTTTATTTTTGCTAAGATCTTAAATGAATAATATTTTTTTATTTACAATAACATAGTAACAGAATTGTTTATTATTTTTTTTGTTTAATGTAATCGTTTATTGAAAATATATTTATGTATACATACATATACATTCTGCCCTTCGATACAGCAGTTGTTTTTGTGTTGTCAATTACATTTAACAACAAGCAATAAGCGAATATATCTGCAACGAAAAGCAATAATCACTTAAGTCGACTTGAGCATAAATTGAGTTGGACCCTTTATGGCATTCTATTTTATAATACGTCATTTTATAATACGTCATAAACATCTAGAAAAAAGTTATGAAGAGTTTTCTGAATATTTTTTTGTATAACTCCGCAAAACAATTTTACAAATTGGTGTATATCTCGAAGCTGTGTTTTTCGACTTAAGTGATTTTTGCTTTTCGCCGTAGCCATATATGCATGCATTTCGTTCTTATCAGTATTTGAACTCATCTTTAGAGGTGCATCATCATATTGGCAATAATCCATCATTCAGCACTAAAAAGCGTCAATCAATCAGTGAGTGGTGGTCTGACTAAAAAAACAAATTCCAACTACATAGTGTTGATTCGAACTCATATTCATTATCTTCGGGTGCTGTAGTTTTTAATCTATAAGTATGTTAAGCATAATAATTGGTTCAAGGAGCAATGAAACATATAAACATATGTTCATAACAGTTAGTGGAGTTCGTTACAATTGCATATTTGCTTCCATCCATGAGATAGCCATCCGCTGACGTCAATAAACTTTCTACGAGGTCTGTAGACTATTTTGAACGAACAAAATGCAAATTCTATATAATAAGAACAATTTATTTCACTTATATGTTTGAGTATTAAATAAATAAAATAAAGTGATAACAAAAGAAAAAATCCAAACATTGCCTTGTCAATTTGTCATTGGTCACGTAGCCCACTAGCCACCGTTCCAAAAAGTTGATAATAAATACTTTTTTCGGTGCTTTTTGAAAATTTGGACCGCACAAGTTTGACTTCATTCAAAGTTCAACTGAAGATTTAGCCTGATTTGAATATCTTCTCGGAATAAGACTTAATTTAATAAAAACATGTTAACAGCTTCTTTTTTTTTTGAGTCCTAGTAATTAATATACTTATGAATTCTATCTTAAGTCTAAAAACCCTGATATGCTCTCATACTTATTACTTAGCCAAGCCGCCGTTAAAACTGTGGGTTGGCTTTGGCAACGTTCAAAAATCTCCCCCAGCCGTCTCTATTTCGCAGGTTGTCTATCACCGGTCCTTCGTTTCGTATCAGAATATAATATCTTTTTCGCTGGAGCATGGTTTTCGTCCATCCGCTCCTTAACTATATAAAATTGATGAAATCTTAATATTTTATTCCATCGCTAAAAATCGCATAAAAATTTACATAGATTTTCTCATTGAAAACCAAAAAATTAACCAAATCACAAAAAATTTAAATTTTTTAATATTTTAAGGCGATTTTTCTAAATTTCCATTTTAGTTTTTGGGAGATATTTCCAACAATTTTGGGTCAAATTTCCTTTTTAATTTTTGGTCGATTTTTCATTTTTGGGTGATATTTCCTTTTGGCACAGAAATAAACGTAGCAAACAAATTTAATTTTAAGTACGTTTTTTCTCACAGTGTGTGGTAATTTTCGCCTACTAACAAAATTCACTTATGAAAATTTACTAGTTTCAAAGAAAAAAGGAAAAAAATACTGCTGTGCAACACTGTGTGAACAAATTGCGGCAAATTCGTTAAGTGAACATTTTTTTCTATTCTTGACAGAATGTTGCGAAAAATTTTGTAAACACTAAAACCATTCATAGTTTATAGTTTCAGAGTGTGTGCTCATACAGATAAAATAACAAATACAATTTGTTTACTAATTTAATACAAAAGTGTAATTTAAAAACTGGTAAGTTTTTATTTCTATATTAAAATCAATTTCCCATCTGTTCTCCTGTATTTTGACAAGTCGGAAATGAGGCGAAATAGCTTGAACCTTCGCTTTTAGATTTGTGCAAGAAAAAGGGGATGCCAACCCATGTAGATTACAAATATTTTCTATTAACGGACAAACACGATGGAAGGTAGTTAGAAAAAAGAGGCAGGTCGAACTAGAAAATACGGAGGAACCGGAGGAATCTAGTCGTTTAAAATTGTATTTTTTAAATGGTACAGTTTTTGGCATTATTCACAAAAATATGAAAATAAAACCATGATATTTTTCCACAATGGAAAGTATGCCATTGACAACACTGTCGCAACATCCTGCTTACAGCGAATTCAAGCGGTCGACGCGACCATTTGTTGCATTGACTCATTCAGTGTTGCAAATTGAAACAAAATCGCTTTCTAAAGATAAATGTTACCACTTCTGCATAAAAGGGAAAAACATCTAAGGGTATTCATTTAAAGTGGGAAACCCCTCGAAAACGAACAGTTGCTTAAAAGAACTGTAAAATTTCATATATTTCGACTGCTCATCTGCACAACTGAATCGTTTCCGAGGGGTTTCCCACTTTAAATGAATCGCCCTACTATGTGTGATCCGAAGAAGTAAATTTTTGTCGATGTTTTATTTTGGGGGGGGGGGGGGGATTTGATTTAATTTAAAACAAAAATTTTACAGATAACACCTACTACCGATAAAGTCATGTCATCATCAGTAATGTTTATGACTGAGCTCATTGCGGTGGATATTAGAGGATCGTCTAATCTCATTACCGAAAATATTATCAGCAATTAGTATCGTGCGTGCTCGTACAAAAGTTTTTTTTACTAGTGTTAACCTCTTAATATCCTCTTAATAATGTTCAAATGTAACCCTGCAAAATCTATGAACTATGTATTTAAAATTATCAGTTTAACATAATTCAAATGTTGATAAACGCTGTTTAAATTTCTAAAAGTTTTATATTTTAATTCTGTAAATACAAATAACAAAAAAGCTGTTTGGAAATAACAACCAAAATCTGTGGGTCGTTTTCTGCAGTTCGTTAAAGGGAATAACAAAATGTTTTGGTTTTTAAAATTTTGGTATAAAACCACAGGCAACACTGTTGCACAGCTGTCACTGTTAGCGTCGCAACATTGTACTTACGGCGAATTCAATTTGTTTTACCAATCTCGCCGGAAAACTTATTGCGTATTTCGAAGAAAGCCGAAAGAAAAAGTTAATTTTGAATTTCAGCAAAGAAAAGAACACCCCAAGTATCATACATTTAAAAAATCAACAAGATAAAACAGGATTTTGCAATAAAAAATTGAAAACATCCAGAAGAAATCTTACGTATTGAAATTTTGTAAAATTAGATGAAAAATGAGTTCCTTCTCAAGTCGATCAACAGCCGATCCCATAGTGCTGAGTTTCCATGAAACGTGTCTCCGTATGTCCGACGTCCAGTTGCTCCAGGGTCCACTCTGGCTCAACGATCAGGTTAGCAAAACGCTCAAGATTTCGTATACTTGAGATGATCAATAGGGTCCTTCCATTTCCTCTCCTCCCTCTAGATTTTGTCATTTTACTATGAATACATGGAGCGGGTTAAATACAAAAACAATCCAGATTTCTTGTTTGTTCCGCCTGAGGTCACCCAGTGCATGAAAATGCTGGACGAGGGCGAACTGGAGACACTGCTAAATCAATTGCAGGCTCCACGCAAACCCTTCATCTTCTTTGCACTGAACGACAACGAAACGACACATGCGGGCGGCACTCACTGGTCGCTGTTGGTCTTCTCGCGACCGGAGAAGACCTTCTTCCACTTCGATTCGTGGGGCAACAACAATTCGAGTGCCTCGCATCAGTTCGTGCAACGCATCAAAGATCCGTTGAACAGTCGCCAGTGTCACATGAAGCCGATACGCTGCTTGCAGCAGACGAATGGCTACGACTGTGGCATTCACGTCATCTGCATGACGGACAACATAGCGGACTATGCGAATCGGTACGAGTGCGTGGAGGGTGTGGATCACCTGCATCAGGATATGATTTGCGCCAAGCGCTCGGAGCTGCTCAAGTTGATACAATCGCTGGGCGGAAAAATCTAAAGGGTGGCCAGAATAGCAACTGCAGATTTTTCTTCTTATTTATTAATTTTATTTACTTGTTACGTATCAGGGCAAAACATGAAAGCAGGGATTGACCTTTGAAGCCATTAATTTAAAGAAACAAAAAACGAATGAACATGTTTTTATATTGAATTCAAGTTGGAAACTGAATATTAAACTGAATTGGAAATTAATTTGAATTTTATAAATTCCACAGCTTTGGAAAACCGAAGAAAACATAGTATTGCAAGCCAAGGCTATCCAAACAAAATCTACGAAATGAACTATAAAAAAAACGAAATCAAGCGCTGATTGGCATTAGAAAATGTAAAAGCATTTTTCGTTTATTTAAAGAAAAAAATCTCCTTAATTATATTCTAAATATTATTTAAAAAAGAAGTTGAACTTCCCTTACTTAAATTTAAATCACCAATCAGAAAATGTTTCCGTTTTTGATCAAAATATTTAAATTAAATTAACGATTAAATGAACTTTATTACTACCTATAATTTTCACTAGTGTTAGTCTTAGTATTAGAATGCACACAGATTTTTATTTTATTCATACATTGCATCCATTGAAATCGGCACTTATCGTTTGTTAGTCCTTTTTTGTTCACTAAATGGAGGAGATCTCTTGTATCCTTTTGTTAGTGCAAACAATTTCGTGAATTTTCTTTATTATTTTTGTTTAATATAATTTTTCTTTAATTTTCATTTATCTTTTTGCGTTTATCATAATAAAAAAACAACTATTTGTCCAATTAACTAAGTTGTTTCAGTTTGTTTTTGATACAAAATATAATACATAAGAGAGGTTCTTCGATTTTTCGAAATTGAACAAGTTCACCCCCGCAGTTTGTTCCTTTATGAGAGACGACCAAACTGTCAACTTTTCAGAAAAAAATATTGATTTTTAGACGCGTTTGTAAAGCTCCAAAGTTAGGAAAATAGAAGTAGGGTACAGTACAAAAAAAATTTATTTATTTAAACTACGTTTTAGAACCAGGAAAATATGTGGAAAAATAATGAAAAAAATGCAATAAAAAAACCAAAATTGTTAATATGTGGCAAACGGGAACTTCTCTAAATGTCCCTTTTTAAAAAAAATTGTGTATTATTGTCCTAATGGGGAGGTTATCAGGGAAACCAATCATTTAATTTTTTTCGTGTATTTTTCTCATTCTAAACGTATGTTCATTTTTTTTGGTGTAATTATTTTTTTCTAGTCCCCAAAAAACAAAATTTTGATTTATTGGACCACCCAAAGAGAATAATTATGGTTTTGCAAATATTTTTCTGATTCTAAAACGTATTTTTAATTAATTAATTTTTTTTCTTTGTGGAATTTTCGGACAGGACTATACTCCGATTTTTCCAACTTTTCTGTTACACGGAGAGAAAATAAGATCCACCTACTTTAAACCGCCTCATTCTCTGTGGGAAAAAATGTGGTCGGGGGTGTCCAACTAAAAATAGATTTTTTTTTCTAAATCACGAATGTTCATGGCTAGAGCCGAAATATTTGGAGAATCATAAAATAAGCTATAGTTAATTTTCAGTATGTGGCCGCTGCAGCTTTTTCAAGAGCCGATGTAACCTACATACTTGGCAGTTATTACAAAAAAAAACCAAGGATTTTGATATCTGTTTTTCTCTTTCTGAAGAGTATTCTGTTTTGTTGCCAATGGAGGATTTATTGGTATCCAGTGGGCTAAAGTTGGAAATTGATACTTACGGTTTTTTAATTTTTCCGTTTGTCATAAAACATTTTTATTTTATTGTGCCCCAAACAACTTTTAGCTCTCTTTGGTTTTAAATTATAGGTGGTTCTAAAACTTTGAGATTTGGAGTATTTTCCTTTCTGCGATACCATGAGCGATATAAAGCGAATCAAAATGCGTGACACCAACACTAAAGTTTTATCTTTTTTCATTTCAATTCCTATAGTGACTGATTTAAAAATTTTCGGTTTCATACAAAACATTTTATTAAACAAAAGCGAAAAAACGTTGCAAAAATACATTTTTTTTAATAACAATACGTGCATTAGATTATAATAGTAATTTTTTTAAACCGATAATAGAGTTAATATAATTGTCCAGCTAAGCATTCCGAAGTAGGTAATGCAACAATTGTCTGCTTCTCTAATTCAGTTGGTGGGGCAAGTTTTGACATGTAGCGATTCGAGACAACGAAGATGCCCACAGTGTCACAATTTCTGGTCAAAGATGCCCTCTTGCACCATCTCTCCGCTTCTGGATCATACTGTTCAACTAATTTGGAGGCGTCATGTCCACCTACAGCTATTAGACATTTGTCCAGAAAAGTACAATGCCCGAATCCGCGTGCCATTTTCAAATGCTCAATCTTTAAATCGAAGTGCTTATGAAATATGTATAATAGCTAAAATTATTGAGGGTATAACTCACCGTTGTCCACTTGTCTGCGACGGGATCGTAGCGCTCTACTTTAGATAAGGGATGGAAATATTCTGCCAAGCCACCAACTGCATACAAAACTCCTTTAGAAACGGTGACCTTCAAATATTAAATTTTAAGTAAAAAAAAAAGTAATCAAATTTCCACATTCTACTCGCAAATTACCCCAAAATTACGACGTGGCACAGACATTGAGGCGCGTTCAGTCCAAGTGTTAGAGCTTGGGTTATAGCATTCCACAGTTCTATTTATTGTAGATCCATTATGACCTCCAACAACATATATGCAACCATCCAGGACAGCTACACCCGGACAACGTCTTTTGGTGGACATAGGAGCCACAAAGTTCCAAGTGCTTTCAACTGCATTCCATCTGAAATAATTTACTTATTGATTTATATTTTGATCTTTTTAAGTATTAACCAGTGCACAATACCTTTCCACGGTGTTCAAAAAGTGTACGGCATCACTACCGCCAATAGCATATAGAGTCTTCCCAACAACGGCTACACCTAAACCGGAACGCGGTGTGTTCATAGGCGTTAGTTCGGTCACCGCCAATGTTGTCAAATTCATATTGATAACCGTGTTAAGTATTTGATTAGAACTTCCGAATCCACCCAGAATAAATAGGTTGTCATCCATTGTGGCCACACTGAAGGTGTTGCGGTAATCAGTTCCATTCACAGTATTCCAAATGATCCACTTATCCGAACTGGGGCAATAGGATTCAATCTGTATTTTTTTCTAATAAGAAATTGGGAATTGTTAGAAATTGCAGAGACTAAGTAATGTTATTTAAGACTTACATCAATACTAGAGGCACCAATCGCAAACAAAGTTCCAGAAGTTGAATGACGCGGTTTCGTATTTTCCGTGGCCATTTCTTGTCGTTTGTCTGGGAGACTGTGCCATCTTAGTGCATCAATGAACAAATCTAAGCAGTCATTGGATCGGCACACAGCCTCCATATGGTTGTCTATGAATGACGACGACAGTTGTGCCATCCGCACCCGAGGCAACAATTGGCGAAGGTGCTTCTTGCGATTGGTCAAGTCGGAGGAGTTTACCCATTCCATGACGCTGTTATAAACATCCTCTTCAGCTGGAACATTCAGATCGTCGCTGGAAATTAACTCAGCCAATTGCGTGGCACTCAAGTTTAAGAACTCCTCATGTTTGCAAACCTATGAATTAGGAAATGAATTGATGTAAACTGGACATCGTATGGAACTCACCTTCATAAACTCTTCGTGACAATATTCTTTTGCCATTTTGTGCAGCTCTTTGCAGTTATGACGATCAGCAAAATAGAGTATGCCCAAACAGTTTGAAGGATCCAGTTGCTCTGCTAGGAAATTTGAGCATACAGCCACGACACTGTCTATCTGAAGCAATGAGGCCGACACCAAGAGCATCTCGATGGTGTCGTGCTGCAACTCTATGCGTCCGCTGTAACAGAATGTCACCAATGCTTGTAAGATGTCACCCTGCAATTCGGCCAAGGTAACTTCTTTTTCTGTGGCTTCACGCAGCGATCCCGTAAACATGGCCGAAAAGTAGCGACTGCACGCAGACAGCACCAGACGGTGGGCTGCCACTCTGCGAATGGAAAATATATGAATTAGGCATCTTGCTATAGTAAAGTTATTGTCCCATGTCTCACCTTGTTTTATCGATGCCTGCTATAAGTACCACGTCAAATAATTGCTGGCCCACAAAGTGACTTGTGATCTGCTCAAACAATTTATTTGCGTGGTCGGTGCAGTGAACTTGTTTTGTCTCTCCCTTGCTGGCGGACAGGGTGGAACTTTCTTGCAGGATTGAACACATTTTCACGATTAAAAAAAAAATTTATTTAAATTACTCTAAATGAGATTTAATAGAGTCAGCACCAATTATTGTTTTAAATTAACTGTTAAATGATCGAATTAATATAAAGATCAAAAAATATAAATTCAGACTTTCAAAATAATAATGAACAATTAGTTGTATCTTTCTGGGAAGCACTACTCGTTTTCGGGTATTTGTAAAATACTAAGTGAATTTAAATGATAGTAGGGCTTTTATACTAAATATTCAGGTAGGTGCAATATGGACACTCTTAGTTCGGCGTACCTGTTTTTGCAATCTTCTTTGTAGACTGCAGGCAGCGGAAGGACAAATATTTCATTTTTGCTATGAATCCTTCTTAGAATAAATTCCAATGTCATTTAGTAAAATATAGAAAATATTGTCGGATAAATCCTTTGAAGTTCCTAGAACTGAGTCATTTACATAAGTTGAATGCACGCTGCAATGCATGCAATAAATGGCGGATTGTGAAGACCTACATCTTTCACGCCGCAGGTATAAAGTGTTAATATTTGAACAAAAATCATTTATAATACAATGTTGCCAATAATCCAGCCATTCTGTGATTTTCTTCTTACTAAAATTAGCGTACGCGAATTTTTTGCTCATGCATGGGCGAATCCTGTGTAATGTGTAATTGCAAAATGCTCTTGTTCAGAATCAAATTTTAAAAAACTAGACTAGATAGAGCCATTCTGTGGTGTAATCTTGTTCAATATCAAAAAATCTTTAAGGATCAATAGGTCTGCTTTTTGGAGTACTACTTTCTATTTCACTGTAACTTAGAGTAATAATATACTCAAAAAAAATTAATGGCTCTGAACTAAACCATTCATATATTCAAAACAAGCTTGTTATGGAGATAAATGTTAGCACTAAATGGTGACGTTAACATTTTTATTTTAAAGAGATTAGTTGAATTTTGATAAATTACTGAATTTTGCTATTTCGGCCATTTTTAACACCTAACGGTATCTTGTTCAGTATTAAAAAAAAACTATAAAAAATGCTTCGGTTGGTTTATGGAGCATCAAAATGTTCCAATTTTACATGGTAGTGTACCTTTTGCAGGGTAGTATACCTTTTAATTTTTATAACTCCCATATTTTTTAAGGTTAGAATTAGCATAAAAAATGTTAAAAAACTTTGTAGTAAAATCTGCAAAAATTTGTTGATTCGTAAAGAATCAATCCATTTCATTCTCCTTTTCATATTTAAGATATCAACGACCAGTAAAATCATGCATTTGCATAAATAATCATAAATCCTCGCTGTGGTTGTTCTCGCATCATAAAGGTGATACTGTAAAACCTGTAGAGGACACCGTGTGGGAAATAAATGCACATGCTATTGATTAGCGACAATGAATTAAATATCCAAGGGTTTTTCCAAGTTTACATTTGAGATGCCCAGTTCCGTAGTGGATTATGTACATGTTTTTCTCAAAATGAGCTTGATGTGAATTCTAGCTCCCCGAATAGTAATTTATGCAGTGTCAAAACACTGAAATCTTAATCTAAAAATTCGAGTAACAAAAGGCGATGGTTAAATGGTTCCCACTTGTATGATCGCAGCTGACTTTAACTCAAAATTTTCCAGAATTTGGTTTCATGAACAATCATCGAGGGAACCAAAGCATATTAATCAAAGTTGGAGTAATTTTGACACTTCTCTCTCTTTCTCCATCCATATAATGTCAAACTTAAAAAATCTTAACCTAAAATAACTGATTAATATGCTTTGGTAGGAATTGAACGCCTCCACGCCAATACAAATCTGCCAGAAACTTTTTAAAAATTCATAATTATTTTTATGCTAATTCTGAAATTTCATTAAAAAAAACTTAAGTGCAATCGAAAAAAGGCGTTTCATTGGGGACACAAACAATAAATTAACTAAAAAACAAGCAAAAAATATATTTATTGGAATATTTTTATTAAAGCAGTTATAAGCTTACAATTGGAGGTATGCAATTAAAAAATTATACGTAATCACATTCAAAGTACATATTTGTTTTGTTAAAATTTTAACTCGTTGATACGGCAAAATGAAATTTGTTAAATGAACAGCAGCAGAGCATGTTTGTGAGAAAATACAACCGAAAGCAAAATAAAAACAAAAATGTAAATAAAGGCAGTTGTAAAATACATACGCTTAGTAAAAGTAATTTAATATTCATTAAAAATATTCATATGTTTACACATAAATTTTATTTATGCGTTAAGTTACAATTTTATGGTCACACGCTACTATAAAAAGTACAAAAATGAAATGCTCGTTTGTTTACAAAATTAAATTTTAATTTCGGGTCGTGCCCAACCGCCAAATGCACGCTCTAATTCCTCGGCCACAGCCAAACATAAACGATCCTGATTGAAATTGGCAATGACCTGTACACCCAAAGGCAAACCTTCCGAGCCCAATTTGCCCAATGGTATTGCGGTGGCCGGGAAACCCAAAACGTTCACAATGCCCGTGTAGGAGAAGTTAATCGGTCGTAGGATGGGCTCATTGTGATAGGGCGCCACCGTGGGGTGTGTAGGATAGATGAGCACGCCATCTTCGCCCAGTATGGCCTGAAGCTCTTCGCGCAATTCATTACGTTTCTTAACCAAGTGATTGTATTTTTCCGAGCCGTGCTGGCACTGGCTCTTCTCCAGCATGGCAGTTAGCAGACCAATGAACGTGTGCTTCGACAAACCCACACACCACTTGGCCAGCTCGGTATACGGATTGATGGCCACCTTCAGGTTGCCCAATTGATATTCGAAACCATAGCCAGAATTATCTTTCATATTGGCAAACCAAATCGTGGCCGATTGGCGGAATTTCTCCAACTGCACTTGCTTCACATCAACGCTCAATTTAGATTGCAAATGCTTGACCACACGTTGCAAGCCATCCAGCATATCGGCATCGACAGGCGAGACCAAACGACCGCCACCATCGCCCTCCTGATAGAAGAAGCGCACTTTCTTCAAGTCTACGGGTTTGTCCAGATTCAGCTGGGCAGCCTTGTCGGCTGCCATAATCTTCAACATTGGCCTGAGATCTTCGGCGTGACGTACAATTGGACCGATGCCCAAGAACGAGTGCTGCTCCTCGGAGAATGGTATGGGAAACTGACCCTTAAGTGAGACTACAAACTGACTTGGCTTATGGCCAAAGACGCCATTGAAAAATGCAGGCATTCGAATCGAACCGCCAATGTCGGAGCCAACGCCAAATGGTGAAGCGGCAGCTGCCTGAATGCAACCTTCGCCGCCACTGGAACCGCCCACAATACGATTTGTATCGTAGGGATTGCTACTGCGTCCGTGCACGGTGTTGTTGCTCTCCCACCACATGCAAACTTCGGAGACGTTGGTCAGCGCGAAGGGAATGGCGCCCGATTTGCGCATCAAAGCCAATGCATCGGAATCCTCGGTGGCGCGTACATTCTTACGTACGTACAGGCCTGAAGTGTGGAGCATATCTAGCGAAAATGAAAATGGTTAGTGTAACTGTTGTTTTCTTTTCGTTTCACACTCACCTTTCACAGCCATACAATCCTTGGTGGAAACGGGTACGCCCAAAAATGGTTTCAACTGTTCCAACTCCTCCGCTGTATGTTTGCCCGATTTGATCAAATCATCTGCCGCCTTGGACTCTTTCAAAGCCTCGTCAAAGCGTTCGTCTACCATACAGTTGAGCAGGGGATTAACTTCCTTGATGCGGCGTATAAAAGATTCTGTCACTTGAACGCTTGTAAGCTGCGAATAAATGGAAAGGACTTGGTATTTAAAATTTGTTGGAGAAAGTATAAAATCGCTACTACTCACCTCCTGTTTGCGTATCTTGCGGGCCAGCGATGTAGCGGACTCTAATAAAATGGGGTCTGTGATGGCAGGCATGCTTTTACCCTTCACACCGTAGATCAATTGGAATATGAGACGCGCCAACGAGCTGAACCAGCCAAAGATTAGATTAGTAATAACTAGGCCCGTTGAGGGGCGTTTAACCCGAGCAGTTGGTGGTGTGTCCATTTTGTATCAGGTTTTTATATAGTGGGTGGGGATTTGTACTGTACTAATACTTTCTTCCTTGCTGTGGAATGATTGCCTTTTTTTACATAATTAAAAATCATTACTTCTTCTACTTCTTACAAAGTATTCCAAATTTGTACTTACTTGTTTGTTTACTAAAGTGCTTGTGTAAAAAGTTTAAAGGTGGGCTTGGTCTATCTATATATATATCAGCTCATTTGTTCTGGAACATAAGTTATGCTGCAATGGAATTAAAGAAATCAAATTTAGTAACAAAAATGTCGCTACTGTTAATATTTTTGTATGAAATATTGGTTTGAATGAACTTTTATCATTTATGGAAAATTAGTTTCTTTTAATTGCAAAATTTCATTTTCTCGTTTAGTAAACAAAACATTTGCCAATTAATTTTCTTTTTTGCCTTACACACGCCTTCAAAAAATGTTAAAAATTTTCCAAATAACAAAGCGTTGTTAAAATAATTTTTTTTTATTGCCGCAATTAAATTTAAAAATAAACTCATTCAAACAATTTGTAATGGCATGGCGTGGCGTTGACGGTGACGTGTGTGTTTGCAATTTTTGAAGCAATCAGGTGGGTTATTTATCATAACTAGCAGCTTCGCCAAACAATTTGGAATTTAATAGTGTCAATTGAAATTTCATTATTTTAGATAACCCCTTCCCGCTCGAAGCTTTTCTCTTTCTTGTCCAACAATAAGTTACAAAGTCCACGACTGAGTCATTGTTTAGTTAAATATTTAATTTAGAGAAGTAGATTTTAGAGAAGTAGATTTCAATTACTTAGGGCCAGTTTCACAGTCACAGTACAATTGCTATTCACAATAGACGAGTCGAACTTCCCTACAATGAATTCGCATGGGACCAGAAAATCACTTCATTATACAGAAACTTTATTATATAGAAGTTCACTATAAAGAATTTTGACACTAAATGAATGTTAAATGTCCAACATCGGGTATCTAAAGTTCATTTAACTCAGTGTGAAAATAGCCCGAAAGTTATTATTTTTTTGAGGTTATGAAAAAATACAAAATACAATCCAATTAAATTGGATTTTTCTTTGTTCCAAATTAGAGTTTAATGCACTAATGCACCCACGAATGCACTGACTGTTCATGTTCATAGTCCAACTTTTATTGTGATATAACTTGCGAGATTGTTTAGTGGGGAAAATAAGGTTCTTTCGTGCGATAAATTATAATATTAAGTGTGATCTAGTTACCAGAAGTAATTGTTTAGGAATTAGACAAGTGGGGGTGGTGTTTCGCATACAATCACTTGTATCACTTGTACCCAGTGGGAAATTAAGTACACAAAAGCTGTTCAACACCGATGTAGCGCTTCACAAACGCACGACTTCTAGATCGTTGGCTTAATATAGAAAAGGCGTAACACAATATGTTAAAAACTCAATTTCGAATAAAAATCGATTAAATGATTAAATTTTTTCATGGTTTTTACAAAATAAAAAATGGTTTTAAAGTGCGTAGCGCTTGTTGTTCGAACACCTGGGCAATTATACAGCTTATTATTTGAGACATATTGTATAAACAGTTTTTTTTTTGCAATGTAGCAGCTCATTTCTCGTGTCTTTTTTTCTTGCAATAAAAGTATTCAAAGAATGTAAAAAAATCGTTAAAAGCTACTCTAAATTATTGCTAATATTATTTAATTTGAAGGCAGAAGGGACATGAGTGTTAAAGTACTGCTGACAGTGTAGCCGGTGTTAGACATACTAGGTGGTTTGTAATCCATAACAGCTGCCCAAAAACAATCCACACAGAAGCTACTCGAAAGCAAAAGTGTTCTTCACTTCTGGAGAAGCTTTGGTTAGGTTGAAAAACGCAGTGATTTTTATTTAACCCACGCTTATTCCAAGTGAATTTGTAGATTTTGAAATTGCATTCAGAAAAAAATTCTGTTAAATTTGTCAATAGGATACATTGCTATTGACATAATAGTACAAACTAATTGAATTAATGGGAAATAGTAATTAAAATTCGTATTTAATCAGTTTTTCCCATTAATTCAATTAGTTTCTACTAAATATTATTTCAATAGTAAGGTTATCCTATTGACCAAATTTAATAGCAGTAAATAGTACTTTTTTCTGAGTGTGGAGATTTGGTTTGGATTACTCTTCGTCACTCCGACAATTTCTGTTTGGCGGCTGTATTACTGTCAACTCTCCCACTTACTTGTCGTGATTTGTCAATAAAATTCACCCGATTACAATGGCAACAATCAAAACTTTAACCAAAATTTCTAATTATACTGAACATGGGTATGCCAATAAATTGTTTTTCATTAATTTTCATTAAGAAATATCATGTACACTGTACAATGACAGTCTTGCGTTTTTAAAACGCCTTAAGTCTAAGCCTTTCTCAGTGCAACACACATAATATATGAATGAAACAGTAAGTGTATGGTTCTGTGTAGAAATTCATACGGACGGAATTCAACTTCGTTTGCCAATGAGAATACAAATGCATAGCCAGAACTCAAGACAAGCTTGTAAGTTTTAAATACCATAAAAGTGTACACTTGGTTCAAAGTAATGTCATAACCTAAATTCATTCGTTTGAATTTCAAAATAACTGCTGATTCGATACTTTTTTGTTTGCACCATACACTGAATTTATTGCGAAAATCAGTATTTGCACAACAAATAGTTCCGACTTTATATGGCACATCAAGAAAAAAAAAAAAGTAACAGTGATTAGCGTTACCTAATTTTAACAATTCTACGCGCTCAGCGAAAAACACACTTTTCTGCCAAATCAGAAAAACAGCAGCTAATATACCATTTATAGACCGACCGTACGTTTCGAAAAGCCGATAGTCACTGAGTGAGAAGTGCGAATGTTTCTGGTGGAAAGAAAGGAAGGAAAACGAAACCACAACCAAAATGCTGCTGCTGACTTTTGAGTTGAGAATGTGAGAAACTTGTTTGGATAATTTCAGTTGCACAACTTTTACGTCACCGATGAAAACTCCTAAAAAAACAACGAAAATGCCATCAAACACACAACAAAGCACCTCTTCAGCACACACAAGTCACGCTATGCGACTCGCAATCGTACAGAAAATGCATAGATGTGCATTTCCATCTTCAAATGCAGACGAACTCTCAACCGCATATTTACACAGCTTGAAAAATATAAAAGAAATGCATTGGAATTAACTTTTAAATAGAAAATAAAAACTAGTTTTATAAGTTTTCATGCATACTATTACAGCGTTACAAGGGGGCTTATCGTTTTGTTTCGTGAGTGGCATCTCCAACAAAATGCGCTTATTTCATTCAATTCCAGTTTTTCTGATTTAATCTCTCTACAGTTTTTTCATTTTGATATTTAAATTTTTTAGCGTCAAAGATCATTTTCTATTTTGTAATAATGTATTTTTGTGGCATTGAAAAAAACGTTATCTTCTTGGAAAATAAATTCATAACTTTTCCATAATTCTAACCTCACACCCTCGTTTTTTTTGTATTTCACTTTAATTTCTCACTCTTTCGTCGCAACTTGTACTAAATTTCCCACTCAACACTTTGCGACGATGTTTGTACCCGAAATCAAACAAATATTGCCAATAGATAACAAACTACGTTTCACTAGATTAGACAAAATAATATACGAAAAAAATATGAACCCAGCTAGCCGACTTGCTTGCTGCTAATGTCTGATAACAAATCATAGTTGGTTATAATTTCGTTAATTTCTATATTAAATATGTAAGCTTGCACTTATGTATGTTTGTACATTGAAACGAGATAATTTTTTTATAAATAAATTTTCATTTTGTTGAATCATATTTTTCGGATGTCTTAATATATGAGGCAGTTGTTAAGTGCTAGTGTACTCGCTATTTTGTATAATAGAGTAATGAGCGTAATTATACAAAAACAAATATAATTAATTAACATATAATGTGATGGGAAAAGTTTGGACGAGTGGGTTTTGGCAAAACTTTTGTCAATGGTTGATTGTTCGGTGAATGGAATGGAATAGCAGAGTGCCACGTGCTGGCTTTCTTCCACAAGGCACTTAAAATTATTAAAATTTAATTACTTGCAAAACAAGTTTACGCACAAAAACCAATTTATATAGATTGAATGATCTAAGCATCAAATTTAATTCATTAGCGATGCAATGTAACTTTAATAGAACAAAAAGTAAAATAGTACAGAAAAGGGTTCTCCTCATTTCCTCAAATGTTTGCTGTTGTGACATTGAATGTACAAGAATCGATTTAATTACATATGCATGTACATTCCAACCAAACTTATGATAAATGATGACATTGAAATGGCCAATGCTATTTGCTCTATTAACTTGTTAATTTTCCCTATTAATGATAGGGTTGCCATAACACAAACTTTTATCTAAATCACCTCAACTAATTTGATTGAATTCTTTAAGAAAGATTTTTATTTGAACTTGTACACCATACAATGGTCATTTGGTAAGCCTACTTATTGCTTGTTTATAAAATTTGTCTCAATTGATTAGAACAAGTATGGGCCGTAAATAATTTTAATATTTATAAATGAAGTGCCTGCCACTACACGCTATAACAAAAGAAATAAAATCGATTTAAGCTATTCAATCAAATTGTCTTGGAATGCATGCGGTAATCTCAAAATTTGTCAAGTAGCTCAAAGTTCATAACAAGAAGCTTGTCTGGTTAGTGAAATCTACATTAGGAAGCTTAAGATGGATAGGATAGATAACTGACAGTAGGCAGTATTTGTAGCATATCTGTCTAATTGACTTGTCTTCATTATAAACACAAAAGTGGAAAACCACAGAACTGATACCTTGTCAATTGGGTTCTATATTTTAACACGCTCTTGATTTTCCAGTACATATTGTCGTGTAATGTGGGTCTACTTCAAGAAAAAAAAAAGCGTATAGGGTCATATCGATTTCAGAACGACGAAGGAACTTGTTTATGGCCTACACACAAAGTGTTCAATAGTAAATCGACGTTGACGTTGATTTTTGAATGAAACAAACTAGTTACGAAAAGGTTATGTTAAATCCTAAACCCCCTGTCAAGTCATGACTGGAAGATGTGAGAGTGACAAAATAGACAAGTTGCTAAAGAAAAAACCAATTTCAAATGGACAATTCCTGAATTTTCAGAAGTTTTTGAATATTTGGCTAAAAGTTAAATTCAGATTTTATCGAGATCCTTATAAATTTTTTATTATTGTTCTTACAACAACAAGCAAGCTAAAAATCACAACTTTTTTTTTATCACTTTCATACAAATTTACTAAAAATAAAATTTTTCTAATTTTTAGTTAGTTCAGAAGGTTTCTTTTTTATAAATTGAAACGGTTCCGGTTTCAGTTACAGAACAGTCCCTGGAATAAACTATAAATTTATCTAATAGTTGCTGTGTATTTGATCCTCAAACACTCTCCGAGTGAATTTGATAATCAAACACTCTCCGAGAAAATTTTTCAGAATGATATTTTTAAAGAAATATTTCTTCCTTATATCAATAAATAATACCGCCAAATTCTCCAAGAACTTACGTAATAGTTCAAAGTGCTTTTGGAAAAAAATAAAGCCAGATCGCTTGGCAGTGACATTGAGATTTTCGAGTTCGAAAACATAGATGTTCGAAGAATTGCAATACCTGTTTAGTTCTAAAGAAAAAAATTGAATTTGGAAAGAAAAAAACGAATTAATATTGTTTTTTTTTGTAGAATTATTGTTTTTTTATAGAAAATAAACAATTGGCATAGCACAGGACAACAATAATTTAATTTTTGTTATTTGTTATTTGTTTACTCAATTTTGTAGTCCCTGAGGTGAGGATGACGAAATATTGGACAATAAAAAAACAACAATTAAAAATACAACAAAAGAGTATTTTTTAATTTGGACCTATAGCCCATCAAAACCATCAAATTTAAAAATAAGAGGTCGCCAAAAAAACTTTTTAAACAGAAAATAAATGTCATCAAAATCGGAGATATCTAGGAAAAACACTAGATTGACAAAAAAGCTTAATTTATAAAAATTTTTTTCTTTTTTTTAGAATTAAAAAAAAAATACACAAAAAATTTCAAATTTGCAATACAAAATTAGTTAAATTTCACAGTGCTTAATTGCAAAATTCGGAAAATCCACCATTTAAGTTCCAATTTACTATGGGAAAACGTCTATTGTGAATGAAAATTAAACAAACTTAAATGTGCACTAAAATCGGGACCTTAAAAAAAATGTACATATTTAAAAATAACATTAAAGGTTTTCACGAGGCCCTGTGTAACGGAGTAAAAGAGTGAAGTGTAAAATAGAAAAATTTTCTGACAACAAAATGCCTTGAAAAAAGAAATTGTTTGTTTAGAATTTGTTGAAAAATCTAAATTTTCAAATAATATTCTAATATGTAGTAAATAGTTATATAAATAGTTATTTACATATTAGATTATTTGCATAGCTTTGCTTGCGCCAGAGATCATCCAATCCCCCAGAAAGAGAAAGAGAGAAAGACTGCAGATCTAGACAAATATATTATTCAATATTTTTACTTATACACATTTGTCATTTTTAAAATAAAACCTCAGAGACGCATTTATAGAATTGGTAAATTAAACCATGCTAAAGATTAAGTTTTACCTTCTTTTTTATCATATGTTTATGGCTCTGGTATCTAGCAAATGATAAACAACTACATAGTTTCAAACAGCAAAACTAAACAGTATTGCGAACAGTAATAAGAGAACAACAATTGTTAGAACATATTGGCAAATTTTTTGTTGCTGGGGAAATGATATATTTAAGTATGTATTTGTTATTGTATGCACTTATATATTTGCTTTCATATCGTGACGCATTTAGATGCCTCCAACGCTTGAGTGTGATTCAAACTGTAGTTATACCCTACAGGTCTAGCAGAGGGTAATAACTTTCAATTGAAATCGAAATTAAAAAGTGTAATTAAAGAAAAAAAGCAATTAGTTTTGCCTTAGCTACTAATGGGTGAGAACGTTTGTGATACACACACACGCACAACACAATACTGCAACATGTTTGTGTAATTCGCTTGTTTCAGCAACAAGTGGGTATTTCTAGAAATGTTCTGCAAAGAGTGTCATTTGTATGAATAGGGTGTTGTCAACGTCCATCTGGCCTTGCCATAGCATGTCTATTTCTATTTGTTATTGTTTTTATTTTGTTGTACAATTTATCAACGGACAAAGTTTATAACAGCTTCACAGACACTTGCAGATAAAAGTCATTCATTGTTGACTCTATTCGAAGAAAAAAAATGCAATCTACATACACGCATTGTAAAGGCAGGCATAAAAAAAGTTATTGTGAAAACAGAAAAACAGACTTTGGTTACAACGGAAATCAACAATTTTTCTTTATTTTTTTTTAGCTGATTACAAATATTGAAACAACTTCAAATTTAAAGGCGGGTTAGAATTAAGTGCTTTTAATCATTGAGAATTTTAATGGATTAATTGAATATTCATAAGAATATTTGTATGCAATAGGAGTGTAACTTTGTTACTTTGTTATCTAAAATTGTCATAGTGTCATGAAGTGAATTGTTCGATGATGTAGTGAGACTTTAACTTTTCGATACATGTTTTCGTTGTTTCCGTGCCCTTTCAAGCTTCTTTCGGTTAACTTTTATTTTCTTAAAAATGCATTCCTTTCCCATTTCATTTGCATGTTGTGCCAATTCCATTGACTCTTCAAATTTTAATTGTGCTAGGATCAAATCAAATTTTTTTTTCTGTTCCATTTTCAAGTTAGTTCGATTTTTTAGTTAGTGACTATTTTTATTTTGTTCTAATTCCATTCTTGTGCCATTTGATTTCACTCTCATTTACAATTTCATGTTGTTCCGGTCCAGTTAGATTATGTTTCAGTTCCACTTCCATTCCGTTTCCGATTGTTTCGGTCACCTCTAGTTTGTTCAAAAACATACTCTCACAAAGATATCCCTTAATACCCACAAGCTTTCATATGAACATTTTTCAAAAAAAAAATACCGACCAATCAAAATGGTATTAATTAAATACTCGCACATGCAAGGTTATTGCACTCACCGCTAAATGCTCGTACCCAAACAATAAAATAATTTGTTAATTATGTTCCACAAAAAAAAAAGACATGACACAGAAGTGACAAAGAATTGAAGGAGGTGTCAAATCATCAGGAAGATGACATCACTTGACTTTTTATTGTGAAATAATTGCTATTAAATATCCCATTAAATATAGGATTCGTATACGAAAAACTTTATAAATATTTGCTATTCTTTGTTGTTAAAAGGTTGTTCGTTGTTCAAAAAAGTTGGACAAAAACTGCCGCGCAATATTAATGCAAATGTAAACAAACAAATAAATATTTACTGGAGAACGCAAAAACAAAGGAAATGAAGAAATTTTCACAAGCTTCTCAAAACTAAATAAATAAACTAGAAAGGTACGAACGTACGTACATACGTGCATAAATGTATCTAAAAGCACAAAGAACACAAGAGCGGGTGGCGGATATATGTATATTTATTCGTATTGAAATAAAATCTATCACGCAAGTGTTTCTTTGTCCAGTGATTATCATGTACGAACCCAAAGAAATTCTACAATATGAGTAAACATTTCTTTAAACACGTAGTGCCTTCTCTTTGGGTGGAGTTCTTTGTGATCCTATGAATTTTCATGGAAATTTCAATTAAAAATGTATGGCTTTTTATATAAAAAAGTTAGAAGTAAAAAGTCTAAAAAAATCTACCCATCTAGTTGTCAAATGTCGGGGTCGCTGATTACGAAGATAAAGTTTGTTTTGCTCCACTAATTTTAAAAATAAAAAAAGAAAAATCTGCAGACACATATCCGGTTTTGGAACTAATTATGGATTAACATGTATGGAACGGAATACATATGATGGAACAAATTAACGGATAACAAAACAGACATTCAGAACATGGATTTCATAATTTTATCTTATACCATACTACGCATAGTTAGTAACTATTAATATCTCATTTTAATGGATTTCTGAATTTTCAAAAAAATGAAAATACCGAATTCCTAATCGAACAATTATGCACAACACCAAAATGTTTTGCGATTCCTGTCATTTCCAGAATATTCCACATCTTCGTTAGAATTCTCGCTGAATACCAAAATTTGCAAGTATTTGCAAATATGTAGGTACATTTTTCTTCTAATAATTGCCAAATGTGTATAAATATAAATGACAACAACATTGCATAATTAATATTCTCCCACCGTTCTTCGTGTCACTTTCCATGGAATATTACAACTTTATATTTATTACAATTTTCCATTCTTTTTTGTGCTTTTTTTTTTGTTTGCAACTAATTTAAATTGTGCTGATTCCTGATTCCATGCATAAATTTTTGATGTTCTCTTTCGAACCGGTCGCACAATTGCTTTTCGCACACCTTTTGTTTATGTCGCTTTGTATTGCATATATATATATAAAACACGGTTATATATTATTTACTTATATGCATATATTAGCTACATACAGTAAAAACATTTCCAATTAGATTTTAAAGCGCCGAAACACAAACTCACATTTCCAAAGCACAACAGCAACTGCTGTGCGAAAAACAATCATTTGGTTAAGGGTTCTCATTCTAGTGACTTCGGAGTAGATCAGCTACTATCAAGTTGGATTTAAAAATTTGGAGTAGATCTATGAATTCTACTAAGGTACTATATTTTTCTACTTCTTTTATTAAAAAAATAGTAGTAAAAAGTATCCAATTGACAAGGGAGTAGTCAATTTCTTGCAAAGCAGCCGAAAATATCTCAAAAGTAACATAAATTGCCTTAAAAGTATTATACACATTTTAGGTATAGATTTCTTCCAATACTAGTACAAAATATGTTGAAAGTAATAGAAAAATATAGTACAGTAGTAGAGAAGTATAATTTTCATATTTAACGCGAAAGTAGTATATCTAATCCAATAGCAGTGCAAAGAGAACACTGGGCAAGAGCCTAGGGTTGCCTACATAGAAGATGAAAGGGATTTAAAAGGTATACAAGTAAAACGAATGATAGAATTACAAATTTCTAATGAACAGGTGTTTGGATCAGACCAATTTTCAATTGCTCCGAATGTAGCTCCGCTCCGGTGCCGGCTGCTCGTACTTGCGTCGGAAATACTTAAAGTTGCATATTATTAATTTATTTTTCGAAATTTTAGTTTTGGATATTTAGGAAGTATTGTCATTTGGTTTTGATTTCGCGATTGTGAATTTTAAATTCGATAGTTACTAAAATTTTTAAAATATTTACTAAATTTTTGTCACTTTCTGTGTTTTTGGCTCCAAAAAGTATGCAACAAATTTTGTAGGTCAACAAATCCGTTACCTGTTAAATACGTAAAAATTATACTCAAAATAGTTGTTAATATATTAAAATAACGTATATTTTATACTTTATTTACAAACAGTTCCCAGTCCCTACAAATCATGACCGCTCCCAAGCCAAAGCCACCAGCACTGAACAATAGTCTTTTACTGCCCTCAACGGGAGCGACCATGTTAGCGCCTACCACCACGCCCCAAAAGCTTAGCACCGGCTCAGCCACGGGAAACCCGCGTAACAAATGCGCTCTCAAGCCCGGTCACTCGCTAATGGACTGGGTACGATTGGGCAATTCCGGAGCGGATTTGTCGGGAACGCGTGGGCGTGTGCTGCCAGTCAGTGGCGAAGAGTTGGCCAAACATAAAACAAGAGAAGATGCATGGATGGCGGTGCGGGGAAATGTGTACAATGTGACGCGATACATGGACTTTCATCCGGGCGGTAACTACTTAAATTTAAAAAAAAATAATTGAGCGCTTCTTATTTTGAACTTTTTAGGGGTGGACGAGCTGATGCGTGGTGTTGGTCGCGACGCCACCAAACTCTTCGACGAAGTACACGCATGGGTTAACTACCAGCAGCTGTTGGCCAAATGTTACATTGGTCCACTGCGTAATGTGGTAAAAATTGATAGCGACATCCTGAAGTCGCTACAAACGAAAACAAAAAACGAGGAATTCACTTTTGCCAAACCACAAAGTGTGCCGCAGTACATAGTGCCGCGTTTCGATTGGATACAGCGGCGCTCGGACATTACCTTCTACATCTATACACGTCAATTCTGCAATCCTGGCCTCACAATCAAACGGAAAGGCGACAAGGAATTGGAGCTACTCGTCCTAATCGAACATTCAATGCACAGTTTTGAATTGCAATTGCAGCAGAGCATAGAGTGGCCTGTGAAAGCGATGAGAATTGCCAGCGAAACGGGCAAAATCGAAGTGAATTTCGCAAAAACAACAGGCGAATTGTGGACCTCTTATGGAGCTCACACAACTACGAAATTATCACCGTGCATTGAGGTAGCGGAAACTCAGTATGATTTCGAAATTGTTGCTTGCAAGGACTTCAATCATGATTCGTACGAAATGTGCCTTAAGGGATGCAAGGATACGGCTATGTTACTACCTGTTGGCTATCATGTGACAATATCCACTGTTGTAAATGGTAAAATGCAATCTTAAGCACAATATGGTATTTGAGTAATAAATTTCGGCAACTTATGCTTTAGGTGAATCGATAAGTCGAAGTTACACGCCCGTGGAAGGCAAATATCAGCACACCTTGACGGGGAATACAGAAAATTGTTTGAAATTTTTAATTAAAAGCTACTCTTCCGGGTTATTGTCGTCGCATATGCGACAATTGAGAGAAGGTGCCATTTTACAGATTTCCCCACCGAAGGGCGGTTTGAGCTTAAATCGCTTGCTGCAGCATAAACACTTCACCTTGGTGGCAGCCGGCAGCGGTTTGACACCATTTTTGGGTCTCATCGAACAGCTGCTAAAGCGCTCAACAAATAAAATGTATGAATGGACAATATCGGTGTTATCAATTGTTTTAATGCCTAAACTATTTCAGTGAACACCTGCAACTGATGTACTTCAATAAAACAGAGGCTGATATCTGGTGTCGCGAGGCTTTGGAGAAACTACAAACCAGCGATGAGAGGTTGTGGCTTTTTATTTCAGATACATTTTCAAATAGATAATAACATACAAATTTCCAAAAATTTAGATTTCAATTTACAAACATTCTATCGCAATCGAATGCAGAGTCTTGGCTTGGTCTGAAAGGACGCATATCTAAGGACTTGATGGCTTCCCTTGTGGATAAAAAGTCTACGGAATATTCTACCTTTGTGGGCATTTGTGGACCGAGCGCTTTCAATCAACAAGCCCAGGAAATTTTGAAGGAATTGAATTTTAATACAGAGAATACGCATATTTTTCAGGGATAACCTCATCGTTTGTTTTGTACAGTTCACATTTCCAAAATATCCAAAGTCTATTCATGTAATAAGTAGAAAAATGTGTAAGATATGTGTGCGTAGTTTTGTAAACGTTTAGTAATTTGTTAACTTTTTATTAAAATGATAAACTACAGTAAATGTTTGTTATAAACAATAATCTGTAATAAACAATAATTGTAATATATTTCAAACACTGTCTATTATATCATTTGGAGATTTGCTTGTGAGCACGGTGCCAGATTTGTGAAATTTATCGCACATTGAGAATTTTTGTGAAATATTTTTCTGGCAACTTTTAGTCACAATCGCTTCGTTCTCGTTTATTTTAAACTTATTTTACAAAATTAAAAAAATTTTAATTGACAAAATATTTTTTGTAACTTATAAACCACTACCGGTTGCGTAAAAATTCAAAATTACAAGTCTGCACGAATAGACGGAATATATTTTTATAGCGCGTATTTTCTATTTGAAAATGTCGACCTCCTCAGTCAACCAAGGAATAAAACACGTCCACTGCAGCGAGCATGCTGGTGTAGTTTTGGAGCGATTGAAAACTTGCTTGGAGAGTCAGCAATTGTTTGATGTCGTGTTGGTAGCAGGCGTTGATAAGAAGAGGTGAGCGCTATGGGAAAAGATTTTAATCAATTAATATGATTCCTAATGTATTTTCTAATCGCAGAGTGGCAGCCCACCGTCTGGTGCTGTCTGCGTGCAGTCGCTACTTTTCGGCCATGTTTACGGGATCGCTGCGTGAAGCCACAGAAAAAGAAGTTACATTGGCCGAATTGCAGGGTGACATCTTACAAGCATTGGTGACATTCTGCTACAGCGGACGCATCGAGTTGCGGCAGGATACCGTGCAGTTGCTCTTGGTGTCGTCCTCATTGCTTCAAATAGACAGTGTCGTGGCTGTGTGCTCAAATTACCTAGCAGAGCAACTGGATCCTTCAAACTGTTTGGGCATACTCCATTTTGCTGATTGTCATAACTGCAAAGCTCTGCGCAAAATGGCGGAAGAATATACTCACGAAGAGTTTATGAAGGTGAATTCTTACAAAGTACCTTAATTTTAAAAGACCCTTTACCTTATATATAAGCTTAGGTTTGCAAAAATGAGGAGTTCTTCCTCTTGAGTGCTACGCAATTGGCTGAGCTAATAATTGCCAGCGACGATCTGAATGTCCCATCCGAAGAGGACGTCTTTAACAGCGTCATGGAATGGGTAAACTACTCCGGCATGACCGATCGCAAGTCGCACCTTCGTCAATTATTGCCTCTGGTGCGGATGACACAACTGTCGCCGTCATTCACAGACAATCATGTGCAGACTGTATGCCGATCCAATGACTGCTTAGATTTGTTCATTGATGCACTAAGATGGCACAGTCTCCCACACAAACGACAAGAAATGGCCACGGAAAATACGAAGCCGCGTCATTCAACTGCTGGAACATTGCTTGCGATTGGTCTCTCTGTGAGTGAAGTAAGGACTACATAATATTACTTATTCAATACAATTTATAATAATTCCAAATTCCAAATCAGAAAAAAATTCAGATTGAATGCTCGAATGCCCCGTTCGAAAAGGTGGACCACATGGAATGATGCAAATATAAATTATTACCGCATTAACTTCAGTGTGGCATCAATGGATGGAAACTTATTAATTGTGGGTGGAAAAAATAAACAGAATCAAGTAAAGAAATCGGTTATGAATATCAATTTGACAACATTGGCGATGACCGAACTAACGCCTATGAACACACGCCGTTCCAGTTTATGTGTAGCGGTTGTAGGGAAGACTCTTTATGCTATTGGTGGTCAGGATGGCTCAGAAATTTTGAACACCGTGGAAAGGTAATGTGCACTAGTTAATACTTTAAAAAATCAAAAGATAAATCAATAAGTAAATTATTTCAGATGGAATGCAGTTGAAAGCACTTGTAACTTCGTGGCGTCTATGTCCACCAAAAGACATAGTGCCGGTGTAGCTGTCCTGAGTGGGTGCATATATGTCGTTGGAGGTTGTGATGTATTCGCACTCAGCACTGTAGAATGCTACAACCCACGCTCCAATACCTGGACCGAGCGTGCTCCAATGTCTGTGTCAAAGGGTGTTGTAGGGGTAATTTACGACTCGAATGTGGAAATTTGATTTGCTTTTTACTTAAACTTTAAAATTGATTTGAAGGTCGCCGTTTCTAATGGACTTTTGTATACAGTTGGTAATCGAACACAGCAACATAATTTTACATTTGTAGCGGAGCGCTACGATCCCGTCGCAGACAAATGGACAATGGTTCGTTATGCCCTCGGTCATTTTAATTAATATAAAATGAGATTGAGCCTACGAGCATGGGACGAGGATTATTCTATCATTGCGCTTTTCTTGGTAACCGTCTAATGGTTGCAGCTAATGTATCCACTTTAGTTGAGGAATATGATCCAGTAGCTGAGAAATGGAGTAAGAAGGGTTGTTTGACAAGAGCATATAGCACTATGGCCCTCTGTGTTGTACAGAATCGCTATTTGTCAAATTTTGCTCACAAAAAACCAAAGAAAAACTAAGAACTGTCGCCTATTGATTTTCGAGCTAATAAATAGCTGCCAAATATACAAATAAACAGAATAGCTACTTTGAAATGTTTTGCTTGGCACAGCTGAAATGACTTTATTTTCGTATTTCATAACAATGTATTATTTTAACTTGATAAAAAATGCATCTTTGCAAAGTTTTCCGTTTTCGATTAGTGCAACTTTGTAATGAGGAAGGGTAACCCCTAAAAAAAGTTTCAAGAATAAACATTTTTTTTTCTTTGTTTTCTCTTCTAAGACGTGGTTTTTTTTAATTTTGTTTAACTTGGCCAACACTTAAATTCTATGTCACCGATAAAATTTTTGTAAAAATGTTAGGCGGAAATGCTATATAACGAGGAAGTAGAGGAAGTGGACATCCACCACTTTTCAATGAAAATATCAGCAATTAGTGCTGATCTAGCTGACCAATCTGTGAAAGCCCCACTCTGTAGTATTAGGGAACGAATAGAAAAACAGATCACGAGGCAAGCCAACATCAGATGGAGACAACTCTCCACTTTTGAGACCTCTTGTAAACTATGGCAGCAATGCCAGGATGGATGTACGGTCAAGCTTCTGAAGTTTGATAGGAAATCCGTATCTATCCTCATTGGAACACTAACGGGACACAACCTCTTAGGAGCCCATGCTAGAAAAATAGGTCTTACACAAACCTACATTTGTAGGGGCTGCGGGGACGAGGAAGTGGAGGAGGATAACCGCCCCCCCCCCCCTGGTTACGTCCCTGACCCTACATATTTATATCCTCAAATCTGCGGCGTGCTTTTTCATATACTTAAGCTAGCCAACTGGATTTTTGTTCTCAGATTGAACACTTCGATGACAATGCATTCTATTAAGAGGGGCTGAGGGGAGAGTTGAAGAACATGGAGCAATTTGATGTTCTTCAAGCTACACTGATGAAAGCCGGTAGGCCATAGATTCGCGTAAAATGAGTTGAAAAAAATAAAGTGAACTGTTTTGCTTTGTTAAGCAGTGTAATGCCCATTTCTGTGAAAAAATAATCAGTTCCACTTTAATTTCAAAACAATTCCTTCATTTCATTCGTTTATTTATTTTAATTTTTGATTTATTCTTTTTTTGTTTTATTTTTTGTGTTATTGTATAATTTATTAAATTTAAGGTTTCACTAAACATACAAGAGCTTCTAATAGTTCTAAGAAGTCTTCAAGTAGTCGACGATTTAAATAAAATTTGGGCAAATAAAGTTCACACCAGTACAGGTTGTTGCATCAAGCTCCAGCAACAATCAAAGAAATCACAAAAAATTAAAATTGAGAAAATTGTAAAAAATTAAGTAAGCAAAGCTAAAATACATTTCAAGTGGCTTGGGGGTGGGGGTTGGGAGCAACAGCAACAATTTTGTTTTGGAAAATACAGTGAGTTCGGTGAGAAGCTACTTTGAAACTTGACTTTGAAACATTGTGTTGCGTGACGAAGTTTCTCAGTATTTAAATATCTTTGCGCTAGACAAGACAGAGTCTTGCATGTCGCGGTGTGAAAACAAAACCAAACCAAAGTAAATTAATAAGAACGAATTGCTGGTGGCACTGTCTGTACGGTATCGTCCAGAGTGTGATCGATGACATTTCTGTATTTAATCTCAACAGGGCCATCGTCGTTGATCCAGGCAAGCGTATGCTTGCGCCAGTGCTCTTCGACAGGTTTCTTTGTTTGTCCCTCAATTGGTTTGCTGTAGTCCTGTGTACAAGATCAAAGTGAAAAGTAATTAGCAAACGTTTTTTTTTTCCACAACATTCTCCCACACAACGTTTTTCCACTTACATATTCATCCAAGCGCACTTTGTAATCTTCGCGCGCATGTGCACCGCGTGACTCCTTGCGATTCTCGGCGCCCTCGATGGTCAGGCGCGCATTCGACAATAGATTTTGCAATTCTAGTGTCTCCACCAAATCCGAGTTCCAGATCATCGATCTAGTTTGTGAAAGGTGACAAGCGTTTAGCAGGCAAAGAGAACATGGTTAAAGCGTAAAAAAACCTACTTGTCCACCACCTTGACATCCTTGAATTCCTTGTGGATGGCAACCATCTTATCACAGCCCTCCTTAAGTACAGGACCATCACGGAACACAGCCGCATGAGCCTGCATCGTCTTTTGCATTTTCAAGCGCAGATCGGCTGTGGTAATGCCGCCATCGGCATTGCGCAATTTATCCAAATTGGCCACCGACATTTCACCGGCATTCTGTAAAGTGTTTCACATACATATACCGAACTCGACCAAAACCCAATGTGCTCAACTACAAACCTCCTTCAAGGATGGCGCTGTAGCTCCCGGCTTGTTCTCCTCGGCAATGGTCTTGGCGCAAGCACGTCCGAACACAACCAAATCCAACAGGGAATTGGCACCCAAACGATTGGCTCCATGCACCGACGAGCAGGCCGCCTCACCGCAAGCATACAAACCAGGCACTATTACATCGTTGCCAGCATTGTCCACGTTCAGCACTTGCCCACGATAGTTGGTCGGCACACCGCCCATGTTGTAGTGCACGGTGGGCAACACCGGAATTGGCTCGCGTGTCACATCGACGCCTGCGAAAATCATCGCGGTCTCCGAGATGCCCGGCAAACGCTGAGCCAATTGCTCTGGTGGCAAATGGTGCAACTGCAAGAAGACGTGATCCTTGTCGGGACCAACACCGCGACCCTCCATCATCTCAATGGTCATTGAGCGCGAGACGACGTCGCGTGAGGCCAGATCCTTGGCAACGGGCGCATAACGTTCCATGAAACGTTCACCCTTGGCGTTGACCAGGTAGCCACCCTCACCGCGACAGCCCTCGGTGATGAGGCAGCCCGCACCGTAGATGCCGGTCGGATGGAATTGCACGAATTCCAGATCCTGTGTGGGCAAACCCTGACGAGCCACCATGGCGGTGCCGTCACCAGTGCAGGTGTGCGCCGAGGTGCACGAGAAGTAGGCGCGTCCATAGCCGCCCGTGGCAATGACCGTGTTGGCGGCACGGAAACGATGAATGGTGCCATCCTCGAGGTTGAGAGCAATAACGCCACGGCACTCGCCGTTCTCCATGAGCAGATCCAAGGCGAAGTACTCGACGAAGTAGTTGCAATCGTAGCTAAGCGATTGACCGTACAGGGTGTGAAGCAGGGAGTGACCAGTTCTGGGAGAGAGAATCAATGTTCAATCAATCAAATCGCCCAGCTCCTGTGAAAACTTACCTATCAGCTACGGCGCAGCATCTGTGCGCCTGACCGCCCTTGCCGAACTTCAAACTCTGTCCGCCGAAAGCGCGCTGATAGATCTTGCCGTCCGGTGTACGAGAGAACGGCATGCCGTAGTTCTCCAACTCGATGACGGCCTTCGGGGCCTCGCGTGTCATATAGTGAATGGCATCTTGGTCACCCAGCCAATCGGAACCCTTAATCGTATCGTACATGTGCCACTTCCAATCATCGTCCTCCATATTACCGAGAGCCGCATTAATGCCACCCTGAGCGGCAATGGTGTGCGAACGTGTGGGAAACAGTTTGGTAATGACGGCCGTTTTGAAGCCCTCAGCCACCAGACCGAATGCAGCGCGCAAACCAGCACCGCCAGCGCCCACTACAAGCGCATCGTAGGAATGATCCACAATGGGGTATTCCTTGGAGATGGCATCGGCCCTAGCAGAGGCATCGTTCTTGCCGTGTGTTATGTGCAGGTCACGTTGTGGCGCTACGGAGGCAGTGCGGAGCTGTAAGAAAAAGACAGGTAGTTTTGAATAAAAATTGTTTTTTTTTACTTTAAATTAAAAAATTATACAAATCATAAAAAAAAAATGTTTTCCTAATTTTATTAAATAAAAAAAAATGTTTATGGTATGGGGATTTTTTTGTAAAACAAACACATTACTTTTTTGTTTATTTATTTACGTATCAGAGCAAAACTTCGTGGATGGCATGTACTGCGTCTAAATTCTAGACTACAATCACACTGTTAAGACCTTTTACCCTTTGCTTTGGCTTTTTCAACCAGAAAATTGTATACAAATTGACTTATGATGCTGATAAAGCTACGAAGACAACAAAAAAATGTGATTCGTATGAGGGAATACTTTCGCTTTGAAAATGCCGCAAGTATAACATAAAATACATAGGCGTCACAAGTATCGAATTAACGATGCCTCGTTAGTGCTGTAAAAACCTAAGTACTTAGGGAATTTAAAATTTGAGTTGAACTTGATATCTTTCGGTTGTAAGTCAGATGTTCTACTACGAAGTCAAATCGACATTTAGGTTCATAATAACATCACTGTAATCCTGTAATGACAGAGTGGAAGACAGAAGGTCTTGGTCAAGATTGACTCAAGACAGTCCTTGGTACAACTGGTTTTGAAATTTATCATAAAATGGTACACATATGTAATTGCATTTGTCACGAAACAACATTTAATTTTGATTGCTTTCAACTCCAACAAATGCCAAATTAATAACGTCATTGTACAATCACATGCATGCGTTGGAAATAGTTTTAGCTTTGCAAATGCATTTAGGAGTGGGGGGGTTAATTGCATGTAAAAGCACAAATGTTTACAAAATTTCTGTAGGAAATAAAAATCATGTTTTAAATTTTTCTTATTAGGAAATTTGCAATTACGTAAGTGCCAGTTTGTTGTACGTTTTGTTGTGAAAAATTCTGCAAAGATAAGCTAATTTTTATGAAGAATATTCGAAAGATAACACAAAACTTTTGACTTAGTAGGAATTTGTTTAGAATACACATACTATTGTCGTTCAGCCATTTTAAGATGATTTAATATATTTTTAATTCAATTGTTTAATTTGAGGTTTTTAATGAACATTATGGTTTTAGAGTTGGCCACTTACAATAACCACTGCAATGAACATTTTTTATCAAGACTTAAATGCATATTTTGTATTCTGAAATACTAAACAAATGCAATCGACAAGTGGTAAACCACGCAATACATTGAAGGTAGGAAGACAATAAAAATCAGGGATGTCGCTGCTGACAGCAATTAATCACAAGTCAATCAGATGAAACGAATTAAATGTACAAAAAATCGTAACATCTCAAAATCATTTCACAGTTTCCAGTAGTCAATTATTAAACATTTTTAACAACTACTTAAATGGCTACACTATAATTATACTAAACACCTCAGCACACACACGCCTAGCAAAAAAAAAATAATTAGTTCCAAAAACAAACAAAAAAGAACCTAATAATTTGATAAAGTAATTTGCCAACGAATTTCTCTATTAACAAATTTATTATCGCTTTGAGCGACAACGTTGACGACACGCACACACACACTGCCATACAGCGGCACAAATTGTATAACAGACCAGCGGCCACCAGCAAGAATGATGCTGGGTTAGGTGAGGTGAGGAGGGAGCATAGGATTTGGAGACGGTGCTGCTGTAGCAGTACCAATTTGCAAAATATGTGTTTTAATCATAATAGAAAGTGGATAGTCGGCACTGAAAAGGTGTTCACCGGAAACACCTTCATTAGGCAGTAGCTATAAGACTGTAACGTCAGCAATAAAAAAATAAAAGCCAGGGATGTGCACTGGCCAGGTGTGAGAAAGGTATTTTTGAGGAAAAAGCATTCAAAAGGCAACCACACCTAAAACGCCCACTGCAGGTCATAGAAGAAAAAAAAGAAATTTAAACTCCTCTTAATAAGAAGTCTTGAAAAGAAAAAAAAAATCTTGAAATTGCCAAATATTTTCAAATGCACTCAAACCTGACACGCCCCCTGCCATACACGACAGATGCACAATGCACCTTGTAAATTTGCCGAAATTCTTTCTTGACATTGCACTTAAATGTTATAAAAAGAAATTCGAATTAGAAATTTTTCGGATAAAAATTGCTAAGAAAATTACATAACAAACGTCGTCTGGGCTCGCTTCTTGTATTCTTCATCGACATGCGGCTAAGTTGGAGCTTTTCCACGACTACACCCCACCCTTCATGGAATTTGGGTCCATCTGAATTTCACAATATTGCCCAAGCACATCCTGTCACTGATTGTATAACTACCCCCCATGCGGCTCCTACCCACCAGATGCAGTTGCAATAACACATCCCACCTACCATAGTCGCTGCATTTTTAGCCAAAATCGATGGTACACGCATGAGGCTCGCCATTTTCGTTGCGTTTTTCCGGTTCGGCTAGAATTGATGGGGTTTTTCGCTGCACTCCACTGAATTCTCGTTTTAAACCAGCTTCAGATGGAAAACTGTCGTGTATTCGGTTTCGTTAGAAATGATATTTTGAATTTTCACAAATTTGTCTCTTTTTTCGTACGCTATCCAACAATTCGCTGGCCGCCGCTCACACTCGCACTCAGTGATGCCAAATTGAGAGTAATTTTTCTTTTTGTGGGAATTGTTGGTTGGATTTTGCCTAATAGGGAAAAAGTTAATTTTTTTTATCCATCTGAAGAAAAGAAGGGAATTTTTATACTTTTGCTCTTTTTTTTATTTATATTTATAATTATATATAAGTTTTTTTCCTATGAATGATGCAGTTTTGTTTGGAAGCTTATCTACAAAGTACCTTTTATTAATTTTAAATCTACGATGAACAGTTTTTCCTATGAATACGATTTTATGAACTTGCATCTGATTTTTTCATACAAAAATTCATTCATGAAATGCTACAAAATTAGGTTCCATGGCATCACTGCCAGCACTGAAAGAAAAGCAGGTGAGCCAGTGTTGCAAATGGTGCTTTTATGTTTTTAGTTTCAACGAAAATACAACACTGCATCAATGATGCCAGATGTTACACGCTTTAAAATTAGGACTCAATTTGGTGCATGGATTCCTAATTTTGAAGTGTCACGAACTATCGTAACGAGCTGCCGTATCTCCAATACACTTTCATATGAGTTACGCTAGTTCGTGAAATTGCCGACGACATACGATTTTTATATGTAATGGAATTAGTTATTGGATGTGGGAATTTTGATGGAAATTTTTAAAAACGTATGGGATTTTGTTTTTGCTGTAGTACTTTCTGTGGTATTTTTAATACCGATGGGATTTGTTGTGGGATTTTGAGCGGTGTTGCCGAATAAATTTGGAGTTTAATTTTCATTTTACACAGTCAAGCTCAAAACCTTTTTAAGCAAAGGCCTACACCAGGAATTTCTCCTTGAGAATCGTTGCTGGCAATGCCTTTGAGTACTATAGTTGGACAAAGGGGCGTAGCAACGCCCATACAACACAAAATATTACTGATCAATGACTTTCAGATCGAAGTAATCTCATTTCACAAAATCCCTCCAGTTGGCTATTCCTCATAGATACACCGATTATCTCTTTTATATCGAAGAACTCTTATTTAAATAAATCCTTACATGACAAATTAACTTCGGAAAAATATATTTATTAAAAAAACATTAGTTATAAAATGAGATTACATTTACGAAAATAAAATATTCTGGGAATTACAAATTACACGCTGAGACGCTCAGAGAAAAAATGCATTGGTCAAGAAATGATTGGTCCAATTTGAATTGCCAATTATTGCACATAAAATGACACACACTTAACTCGAAGTTGGCGGATTGGTTTTCTTCCCGCAACGCATAGCGAACTCCTCCTCCGTTGCATCCGCCAAATGGTTTAAAGCCATTTTCCATGTGACCTCGCCCGCCTCGAATTTCTTGTTGTGCTCCTCAACCTTGACTTTTGACTGTGCAAAACGTTCGCGACGCATTTGCTCCTCGGCATCGTCCTTGTATGCTTTCTCAAACTTTGCCTGCAATTTGTGTATTTGACAAAAAATTAACAATAAATCAAACAAAGAAAAATTGTATCGCTTACTTTGAACTCGTTCCATTCTTGATCGGAAACCAGCGACATTTTGTTGTTTCTGTGCTAAAATGTAAATGCAAATGCTGAAGCGATTAAATTGTGATGTTTCACAAAATTTCAATACGATATGAGTCACTTTTATATATTTCTTTAAAATCTGTCTAAATGCTCGACAACAAAGAACGCAGAAAGTAGAATAATTGAAAGATTGACAACAACCAGCGTCGGCGAAAAAAACAAATCAAAACAGCTGACCTATTTTCGCCGCACTGTGGGATAGATTTAAATGCCAGCTCGAAAAAATTCGAAGTCATTAAGGCGAAAACACTTTGAAATCATGCACGCGTAGGGCAAAATATGCTTCATGAACCATGACGAAAATAAAATACATAAATCACCATGGTCGTTCATAATGACAGCTTTTTGTTGCATATGATTTTTTTCCCATAAAATACAGAAACAAAAACTACAATAGAAGTAGAGTGAGAAAGCTGGTGCTAATATTAACCATCGTAATATTTGTTCTTGGGAGTTATAAAAATGAAATGGTATATTCAATATCTTTCGAATGATTGCCCACCTACTTTAACCCGTTAAGTGGATATCGAGAAATTAAAGTTTGAAAAATAATCTAAACTTTTTTTCTGGGGGCTATACAAATATATTTTTTGATGCATAGTACGAAAACAAACTACTTTGCCGATACGATATCATGGTCTGGTAACAATAAACACTAGGGCGATTTATTTAAAGTGGGAAACCCCTCGGAAACGATTCAGTTGGGCAGATGAGCACTCAAAACATATGAAATTTGACAGTTCTTTTAAGCAACTGCGCGTTTTCGAGCGGTTTCCCACTTTAAATGAATACCCTTACTATGTTAGTTAAAAAATAGGACAGTCTGCGCTCCGGGTGGGTAAATAAAGTTCGAGTACGCTGATTCTAATGAACTAAGATATTTTTCTAGGGTAGGTAATTTTGTCTTTTAAATGGCTATATCATTTTTTTAGAAATATTTTTAAGAGCCTATTTACACTATCAGTTCCATGACGAAAAATCTGACAAAGAGCTAATAAGAACTGCGGTAGTGAAAACGGGATAGAAAATTTAACACCGAAAATCCATACAAAAAACGTAAAAGGTGGCAACTCCATGCTTCGTTTATTTACATTTTCATATAAAAACTGTCAAATTTCGTCATGTATAAATTCTAAAAACGGCATGCCCATGCGTCATGGGAATGACTGTGTAAATAGGCTCTAACAAACTCTTAAAAATTAAAAAAAAACATTGAAAATATTCGAATAATTCGTAGATTGAAAATTTGGTTATAAGCCGGTTTCCCTTTTGCTGGTTTTCTCAACTATCATAGAAAGTTTAAAATTCAAGTAATTTTAGAGCTCGAACTCTGTGCCGATATAATAAAAAATTTATATAAAAAAAAAACTGTTTTGACAATCCTGCAACAGGGTCTTGCAGAAGGCCAAATGCAAATATTTATTGCATATTTTGGCACCACAACAAAATATACAGATTAGCATTTCCTACACTCGAGGAAGTATGCAACACAGAAAACGTATAGCTTCTATATGCTATGCCGAATGCAAATCTGTATATTTTCTTGTTGTGATGCAAAAATATGCAATAAATATTTGCATTTGCACTTCTGCACTTCTGCAAGACCAACTCGGGAATAGCCCTATGTTATTTTTTAAATTTGCCAGACGGTGGCTAGTTATAACACACCCCTCGCTCACAAAAAAAAACATTCCATAAATACTAAAAAGAAAAGGCAAATGAAAGTCGAATGCAATATTTTGGTTTTGTACAATTTTATATTATTTTTTTTTGTATTAAAATTTTATTATTTATATTTTGTTTTTGTATAATGCAATTTGTATAATTTACTTTATAATTTTAATTTAATATATAAAAAATTGTATTTTTTAAGCATTTGAAAAAATTTAAGCTATTTTTCATTTTCAACTTTTTAACAGAACTTGGCATTATTTCTAAGACAAATTTTTTTTGTGTAAGTAGTACAAAAATTGCTAGAAATACGATTCTGTGTGATTGGGTATTAGAGAGATGCGAAAGTGTGTTTGTTGGTTTTATGTTATTTGCTCGAATGTGAGGATAAAAGGTTATTTCGAAAAAGTTTCGAATTGAAATTACTTCTTTTTTTTAAATGCAAAATTTAATTTTTAAATAAAATAAAAACGTTTAATGTAAAAATTTCAAAACTAAGTTATTTTAAATTTAAAAAAAATCCATAAAAAATGTTTTCATTGTTTATAAAAAATTTGGAAAAAAAACCAACCACATTTCTTTTTTTTTATTTCAATTTCTAAATTTTATTATTTTTTACGTCGTGTACAATAATTTTTGTAAATTTTTCTTTAAATATTTATGCAAGTATAGAAATAATTTTGTTGCACGTCTATAAAATTATAAATACAGCATCAATGTCATTATAACAAACATTTTTCCTTGTGGGAGCGTGTGCAAATTACAACAAAAAAATATAGCTGGTAGTCTGGTTAGTTAGTTTTGCTTTAATTTTGAAACTTTTACAAATGCTTTATTTCGAATGTAACGCCTAAAGGTATACACTAAAAAGTAGCTCAACACAATATTTTTTAAATTAATAGAAAACAAAATACACAATAAAATGCCTAAAATGCACATTTCATTGGTATGTATATAAACTAAAGCTAGAAACAAAAATTTAAAAAAATATATAGTCGAAATTTTACAAATGCAATCGGTGAAAGCTAACCTGCAAATTAAAAGTGTAAAGTAAATAGAGAATAAAATAAAAAACAAAAAATAAAATTAAAAAAAAAATAATTGCATTTCAAAATGGCCTTAATATACATAAGTAAATGGAAAATAGAAATAACGGAAAATAAATTGAATAGCTTTAAAAGGGAAAAATGTAAAAACATGAAATTTTTCTCTTCCAACTGGGGCAAAGGAAAAGTAAAAGAAGAATCAGAGGCAAAAGCAAACGAAATGAATCCTCTTCTGGGTTCCTCTTAAAATACTCAAATTTTTTTGTTGATTGAAAATTTATGCCATATGACAATTCTTCAAGGAAGCCAGAGTACGGAGCAATCTATTAAAACATTGTAAGAATGGGGGAAACTTTTTTGTTTTTTTTTGTTCATACGAAATTTTATACCGTCTTCGGCTGCTTGTGTCCATGATCAATTTCCTCACAATGTTTTGTTTTCAAACAAGTTTCCAAATTCAATTATTTACATTTAAACATTTTATTCAATCGAAAAACTCCACTGACTGGCTTGTATTCAGTGGTTCACTAAATTACTTTTTTAAGTTGCTGTTGAGTGTGAAATTTAATGAAAAGCATTTGAAAAAGTTGTATTATTTTTTTTGCTGTTTAAATTCAAGCACAAATTTATTGCATAAAAATTTGCTTTAAATTTACATGCTATGGCAGTTTTTTCTGTATGCGTTTATAGTTTTTATTTAAAAAATTGTTTATTTTTTTCAATAAGTAGCCCAATATGCTTAATTTTGTGTGTGTTGAAAATGTATTATTTGTTATTTGTGGGTGGGGGGTGGCATGTATATAAATTATGATTTGATTTTTTGTTAAATATATTCGTTTTTTAAATTTTGTTGTTATTTGATTGGAAATTCTCAAATGAAGGCAAAGGCATGCAAATGGAAATTGGACGCGGTTGAGCGTAGTTTATTTTGTTTAGTTGGAACTCATGCTTTGACATACTTTTAGTTTTGTTTGCACAGGCCAACTGATGGCTTGTCTTTCCCTCAAATTGAAACCGGAAGAATAATTTTAGCGATGAGGATAGTGTCTTACCTTAGGAATTCGAGATCCGTTTTGCACTGTCTAGAATACAACAAGCAAAAAAAAAACCTTAAGTAAAAAAAATTTTAAAATTTATTTAAACAAAAACAGATTTACATTTGACTGGTTCTTAATCATTTTTTCCCTCTTTTTCCTGTTTTTTGCGAATTAATAAAAAAAATTTGAGGCTGTGATTTTCAAGAAATCTACAGTAGAACAACACGGAATTTGGATTCGTGATCAACGACCACGATTAACCTTCAATACCACGTTTACATATCGCTCATTCCACATTCTACAACTCAAAATATCATATTGTTGGGAAATCACGATTTAAAATTTTCACTTTGAGTATTTTATATGAATTTTAGCAGAATTTTGAGAAGTGTCTTTATTGCAGGGAATGAGCGACATAGAGATTATATCAACAAGGTCTGCCTATCCTATCTACCGGTAAAGAGATCCATTATGATATTTCATAATTACTTATTTTTTTTTGCTATTTTCATTCCATGTTGTTGAATACAAAAACAGAGTTGCCCCGGAAAATTCTCACAAATCAAAGTCGCACATTTTGCAAGAAAACTGCAATTGCTAATATTTGTACGAAATAGTGGCAGGATAAAACTCAAAAATCTACACAATAGCGCATATGTAAATGTGAGACACTATCCCAATTGCAGATTTGTTTTAGCTGTCGAATGGAGGAGATGTCATTTCACTTTGAGAAAATATTATCCTTTCCTGATCCAAACGCAACTAATTTCGTTGTAAACCGGCATTCATCGAACTGTGTATAGGCAGTTTTATATTTCCACTGTATAGTTTAGCTGAGAGATAAGTAATCAGTGGAAAATCGGGGTTGTTCTGGAATCTGATTACTATTAGAATGGGCATTTAGAAACACAGACATTTAATTAAGAAGTCGTGTCGTGCAGTACTTTGCATTTGATTTGTTTTCTGCAACACATATCGGTTTTTCTGGGAATGTGCTCGCCTATATCGAACGACTTGTTATAATTTTTGATTGAAATTAGACACCACACGTTACTACATATTTCCACATCAACCGAACGGAACTGAAATCGCTTCCAGCTCGAATTGCGCACGCGTCCATTTACCATTTGCTTGCCAAATGTGTTTTCAAGTTTTTCTTCTTTCATTTGTCTTGTATGTAAATAACGACTACATGATTGAATTTTGTTGTTGTTGTTGTTGCTTGTATTTTCCGTTGTTGTCATCAAATGTATATAAATATAATTAATTAATGTTTATATATGTAATATATATATATATATATATGTATATATAATTTATATACTGTTGTAATGTATCAAAAAAGAAAATGGAGTTGTTGTTGTTGTTTTGTTGTAGATATTATTTTTGTTTTGTTTCGACATAATTTTGTTTGTTTTGACATAATTGATTTTACACATACTACATATACACATAGAATTGTATTCTCAAAATTTGTTTGTTCCTCAAACGGCTGAAGAAGCTTTGCGGTGACGAGTATTTCTTATGCTTATACAATTTTCTTTAAACGTAATTATTTTCTTTCTTTTTTTTCTTATCAAATTTAAAAACAAAAAAAAAATTGCAGCTTTTCTTTTAGGTTATTTTCAAATTGCAAATGAACAATTTTATATTTATTTATAATATATATACTAATCTGTATATATGTATTATGCATTTACGAAGATTGTATGGTTGCTGTTTTCTGTTCTCTTGTTTGTTTGACGATAGCACAAAAATTACAAAGTTTATTAGAAATTGTGTATAATTTTTAAAAGCGCAATTATTTTCTAATCTTATTTTTTGTTTGTATCTTTTTAAGAATTACAATTTTGAAAACAATTTTTTGTTGTTGTATGTATTTTAATATTATGTAATGCATCAATCATAGTGTATATACTTTTAATTATATATATATATATACTTTTGCTTTACTTTAGTTTAACCGGCAATCTCCTCCTTCGTCCTCTTTGCGAACCCATATTTCATGTTCGAATCGTGGTCAATTTTTAACTTTTTCCCTATATATAAAATTGTGTTTTGCTTTCTAACATTTTCTTTCTGTTTAATGTTATAATAATATTTTTATATATATATATAATTTAAGCTGCTCTCAATTTTTTATACGTTCCCTCCTTTGCTTCTCTAAATCGCTGCTTAATTTTCAGCGCTTTCGTGTTACGTGTTGCTTCGTCATTCATATGTGATCGTCGTCGTTTCTTTTTTTCTTTGTTTGTTGTTGTTGTTAGTTTGATTTAACTTAGGCTTCGGCCTTCTTCTTCTCCTTCTTCTTTTTCAAAAAGGAGGGTGTCCTGAGTCCCTTCTTCTTCTTCTTGTCTTTCTTGGGCGAACCGTCTGTAGAAATATCCTGGAACCGTAATAGAAATTTGCAATGAGAATATCGTTTGTGATTGAGTTAGTACAGCAATAAAAGGAACATGATTGATTAATTTCGTGAAACATAAAAATGAACGGTGAAAAATAATTTTACAATTACCCTCGACATCTATCGTTGAGATGAATTTTACAAAATAAATAAATAACACAACCCAACAAAATTTTGCTCCATAAATCAAAGGAAGGTATTCTCATAGATTTTTTGACGCTGAACAAGATGGCGTTCTCAGGTTAAGGAATTCCAATTCAAAACAAAAACTCGTAATAATACGAGAGATAGAACGACATCTTGTTCAGCGTTATAAAATTAATCAAAACAGTGTACGGTGTCCCCTAAGTATCCTGTGAGGATACGGAGGTCTGATGAGTTGAGGAAGAATAATTTCTTTAATATTCCAATGGATGGGAATATATAATTGGGCCATTGTTTTGCAAAGTGTGTACCTGCCAAGTTACTTACTACTTCTGCAGTATATCCTTTAGGTATTCCACAGAAAAGTTCAGAACTAAAAAGAAGACGTTGTGCACCTTTTTTACATTCTGCTTTTTCGTAGCCGTTGAATTCTCCCAGTGCCAGCGTTCTCATTCGACTCGTATTGGATCTACTACTTTCTGGTTATTTTTGAATTTCTACTCCTCTATAGTAAATTTTCTACGACCCTCAAGGTGTTTTCTACTACTATTGTAAGAAACCTATTCATAAAAATTGTATGTGAGTCATACGATGCAAAATTACTTCTCTTCCCACAAATCTACTACCCTGACAGAAATTTCTACTACTCTCGTAGAATTTTTACTACTCTTAAATTGAATATCTACTACTTTCAAAAAGTGAAAACCCTAACCAGTACCCAACTGAGTTCTAACGTGTTTGTTTTTCCTACTGAGTTTAAGACCAGCTTTGCTTTAAAGCTTTAAGTGTCGGTTGACTGTTTGACAAAATGTGTAGGTTTGCTCCCATAGTCTTCTTTCGAAGACACTCTCTCGCACATACTTCAATTGCGTAAGAAATCCAAATGGATACAGATGTCAGTTATTGCTTTTAATTACAAAAGATAAGTTCTGTTGACTGGGATCCAATGGTAATAGTTTTTTCTCTCGTTTTCGATAAAAATATATATCGAATTTAAAAATTTTGAAATGTTACAATTTTAATTCTAATCAATATATAATCTCGATAAATTCAATGAAAAGCATGATATTTTGAATGTTCAATGTTCAAACCTACCTCTTTACTGCTTTGTGAAAATGTGCTCAAATGAGCTTCTGAGTGATCGCCATTTTGTACATTCTCACCTGTAAAATTAGTCAAGAGAATAGAATATTTAATTAATAAAAATGACAAATAGAGAAGAACAATTCAATTACTAAAATTAATTATGTATGAAACATAGATGGAATGAAACATGAAAAGAGACAACAGATAAAGTAAAACAACGAAAACAATTTTTAAAAACTAAAATGTAGATTAAATTAAGGTGTTGTGGTATGTGTGAATATAATATATTATGTAGCAAGTAATTTATATAACATGCAACATGCAATTTCTAATTTTTATTTACCATTTAAGCCGAAAAAAGCCAAACAAATATACGAAAAATTTTGATAAATGATACCAATTCGAATATAAAATAAACTTAAAATTAAATGAAAATGATGGTTACCTGTGTTTACTTGCTTAACTTGCTTAAATTGTATGTTTTTCTTTTTACTTGCTATTTTGCTTAATACTATTAAAGATGCATTTGAACGAGGTATTGCTTGTTTGTGCGTGTGTGTGTTTCCAATTAGTGAGCGTTGACTGGTGTACATTTTCGAGGTGAAATTATTTCGATTTAGTGGGCGGCAATGTGTTGTAAATGTACTTACAATAAATTTTCAAAGAAATCATTTTTTTTATTATTCACATAAAATTAAATACAATTCATATTGTAATATTAACATTTCAGAAATTATACCCAACATTTCAAAAAAAAACTTTATAAACTATAAAAAAAAATTGAAAAACTTAACTTAAAATAAAAATAATTCAAAAAAATATAAGAAAATTAAAAGGAAATTCGTTTAGAAATTTAACTATTGAATAGGAAATGTATTCAAGGCTAGAATGTTTGTTCAACAAGCATTTTTCCTTATTCATACTAAAATACGAAAGTATTTCTCTACTCTCTTCTCTTTCAATGGCCAATCTTATCCACGCTCAACGAAGCCCTTATATCGTCGGAAATTTGGGAAATTTTCGTTTTACAATCGCACATAATAGCACGATTGTGCAGCTCATTCGAGCGTATAATGCCATTCAAAAGATTCTCCAATTCATGCTCGAGCAGAGCCAGCGTATGACGATGATGTAAAGCGGGCAAAGTAGTTGACGATGATGACGGAAGGTTGGCTGCGGCATTATTCAACTGATTATGTGCAAGATCTTCGGTAATCTTATCATTTAGGCTTCTGCGACGACGTCTAGCCGAGATCAAGGCAGCGGAGGACTCATCAAATTTGAGTGCTGGTGAACTTTCCTCAGCCAATTGCTGTGATATCAAGTTGATCTCATCGTCTATGACCTTCTCCAGTTTCATTTTGAATTCGTGTTCGTGTGTCTGCAAGCTTTTAACACAATCGGAATTTTTAATGGAAACATTGATGTGAATCTCAATGGATTTGAGAGAAGCCCCCGAATCGGTTTGAGAGCAACTTCTAGCGCGCTCGGAGGCCACCGAAGTGGCTGCCATGACATTATGACGATGATTGTGATGAGAATTGTATTGATGTGGCGGCGGCAGCTCTTGTGAGCGGGAAGAGCGTCTTTTCAGTGAATTCAAAGTGAGCGATATGGGCAGCTTGGGCTGATGATGCCCGCTGCGGGCGTTGCCTTCCGGGCAAAGTTTTTCATTTTCATTTTTGAAATCCACATGCAAAGCCTGTTCGGACTCGGGCTTATGCTGCTGTTGGATTTCATGATCATATGAACGTGAACGATTGTGATGATTGATGGGCACAAAGTTTCGCAAGATATACGAACGATATAGATTCTCCGAGGCGGCATGACGTGGAGCAGTCAGGGTGGAACAATTGTCGCCCGAGTCATCGAAATGTTCATGATCGTGATCGTGATCATGTTCGTGTGTGAGATCACCCGTGTGACTCACAGCAGGATATGAGCCACCACTTATGGACAGCAGTGAAGAGAAGTGCTCGGACAGGTCATGATGATCGTGCTCATCTTGAGACGACGAGGCTGCCAAGTTATTACAAACGCCACTCGATTTAGACTTACGCTGTTGGCGACGTTGTTTGGTTTCCAATTGAATTTCCTTGACGGAAATGAATGAACCACTATTGTTATCGTCACAGCTTAAGGTAGAACTTTCCAAATTTCTCTCTGACTGCTGCGGTTTGTCCTTCTTGGTGCGAGCCAATAAACCCAAGTCGTCAACAACGGCTTCTTCCACATCAACTTCGCGCAGGTCATGATCAACAAAACTCAAGGCTGTGGATTTGATAAAGGCAATCACCTTCTGACGTTGCAATTGCACTGCCGAGAGCAGGTGAGCTGGATGTAGGGCTATTGTGGGCAAATATGTGAGTGGGTAATTGAAGCCATAATGGGAGACCGTGCGATAAGGTGGTGTTGTGGGCGACACGGACTGTCTCATTTGTGGTGATGGTATAGTAGAAATCGGCGAGGGTATGTCCAATGTCAACTGTTGATCCACTCTAACTTGACTAGGCTCGTGATCGTGATTGTGGTTGTTGTTGGTGATTGTGGTGGTGGTGTTAATAGTCAGAGGATAGGTATAGTGTGGGAAAATTTCAATTTTATGTATTATAAATAAATAAATATTCGCATCGGAAAATTGAAACGATTTCAAAGGTTTCTCAAAAAGGAAAGCATACTTTTTGACTATGAGTGCGTGTTTAATGGCCGTTTGTAGTTGGATTTTTTGCACTTTCAAACGATTAACATGATTTTTGTGAGTTTTCAAATTGTCATGGCCGAATAACGGTGTTTGAGAAAGACTAGTAGTGATGGGAGTAGTGCGATGCTCTGCTGTAAATGAAAATGAAGAAGAGAAAAAAAAAACAAGAAGAAAAAGTTTGTGTATGTATGTGTGGAGAGAAATGATTGTGATGACGACGACACAACACGTTGACAACATAGAACACTGGACAATTGCACGAATACTTTACACACATGTAAATACACAGATTACTCTGAGGCTAAATGATATACCATTATACATATGAAGATTATTAGTCGACATTTATACTCTCCAATTAGATAGTGGTGCTCGCAAAAAAAGCAGGTTATTTTGGGGCCTCATGAAATTTTCATTAGTTTTTTTTAAATTTATTTTTTTTGCTTCCGCAATGTTATGACTCATAACTTATGAGCAACAGATGCTTCCCTATAATTGATTATACTATGATATGAAACTTTGACGTTACAAACATTGTGGTTCTGACCACAGAACACGTTAGTACTGTCACTGTCCAACAATTGGGCATGTCCAACCGCTGGGCAGGCTCGCTCATTACTTATATACGGATTTAGCGAATTCAGTGTTTGCCGATTCGTGGTGTCCATTTAATCTTTCTGTGGAACTATGGGTTTTATAAAATATATTACTTCAGCGTGTTGTCCTGTTGGATTTCCGTGAAACATTTTTGGGAAAGTGTGCAAAACAAAAAACGAGTAAAACTATTGATGAGCTGAAACGACGCTCAAGTAAATCCATTTGTATAGTATTTTTTTTTATATGTAGGTTGGACAAGTACTTGAGAACTGAAATCCCATCTAAAATAGGTAAATTTCTTGTTTTTAAGGATATAAAGGGAGTTCACAAGTAATCATAAAATCATATAATCATATTTGAAAAAATACGATAGTTGTGAGCGCACTCATTTTAAAATAAACTCTCTTACATTACAAATGTCGAACCTAACCTAATTCGTTGGCCCCGGGGTGCGCGCCACCAATCGCGGAGGTGGTGATGCAACCCAAATCAACGGTCGGAAGAAATTCTGTGGTTAACGTGAGCTTTCTTTTTAATATTTTCAAGCAGTCTCACATGTTTAATGCATTCAAAATGCTTCCAAAATCCTCTGGGCCTGGTATTCGTGTGCCCGGTGGTGCAAGTGGCCATCTGGCCAAAGTTGATGGTCGGAAGAGTTTTGGTTCTCCACAATCTTTGTTGCCATATTTTCGGCATGTCGTGCACGTTTTATGCATTAAAAATAGTCCCAAAGTCAAATTTTCACAAATTCCTGCAACTTTTTTGGCAACAACTTTAAAATGAGAGGAATAGTGAGTATGAGAGTCGAAAAACACAGTTTGTTCAGTTGTATTGGTCGTAAAATGTTTTGTATGGAAAAAAGTAACAATATTTTTATGACTATTGTATATTTATACAACAATATGACTTTATGACCAATATGAGACCTTTGTGAACTCCCTTATGGTGCATTATAGGAGCTCTAATGATCACATCACTTTCATTCAAAGAAATGTTCGAGAAGCAGTTGTCGTTGCAGTTGAAAAACGCTTTAAAGGATTTTAGAGCGTCTTCGTTGATTTAAAGATTAACTTAGACAAAACTTAAATCTAATAGCGCATATTCACAGACAAATTAAGTTGCAACTTAACTTTGGTACTCTACTTAGTTGACAGATAATACACCGACTTGACAGATACTAAGTTGGTACTAAGGTTTAGTGGCAACTAAACCTTCAATATGAATATGCGTCAATTTTATTATAAAGAAAAACTTAAACGAATTCAACTTAAAATTAAAACTTTAAAAAAGTATTCAAAAAAATATAATTTTATTACTATTTGATTCAAGGTAAACATACATTTATTTATAATTCTTTTAAAAAAAAAATTAATTTGTAATTTAAAATAAAAAATAATTAAAAAATTTTTTTTTTTAATTTTAGGCAAAAATATAGTCAAGCGCATTTTATATAGCAGACCAAAAATATTTTATTTCATATTTTATTAATTATTAAAAAAAAAAAAATAATAATAAAGTATTAAATACAAGCAGGCACAAAGACAATTCAAATTATGTTACAATTTGTACATAAACAAAGGAAAAAAAATAATGATGAAAAGTTACCAAAGTTAGTTTAAATAAAAATGTTGTTAAGAACCAAAACCATTTAGCTTCAATTTAATAATTATTACAGACAGATCAAAAAAATATATTCTTACATATATTTTATAATATTTTGAAATTTGAAAATAATACATCAAAGCCAAAAATACGTTTATAATTATACAAAACAAAAAGATACGCAACAAAAGATAAAATTCAATAAAAGATTGTTAAAAAAAATAATAATAATAGCAGACAGACGGCAGTGGCAAGGCAGTAGGGGGTGGGGCAAATTTAACATAAACATTTGAAAGTATACAGGTTTTACAAAATTACAAATTGTAGGGAAAATCGAATTTTAATTTAAGAAAGGAGAGATTTAAAAAAATAAATATTTTGAAAAATTTGAAAACTAAAATTTTTCTGAAGGCATAAAGAAGTCAAAATGGGAATGTCTTGAATATGGCTTATAGACTTGAAATGAGGCAATCGGTTCCATAGTAGCAGCTTAAGTCGAATCAAAGCTGAAATGCACTAAGTGCATACACAAATCCATGTACTTAGTGCATTTTAATTTTGATTCAACTTATAGACTTAGTCCACTATGGGGAACTGAAAGTCTCAAAATTTAAATTTTCCCATTTGTGGCAAGTCGTAATCAAGTTGAATTCACTGAACTAATACTGAACCCTGCTCAATCCCCGTATTACTGCTCAACCCCCGTGTCACCCCCTTTCATATGCTAATCTTCTGTTTCCGAAATGGAGAATGTCTGCACTTGGCAAGCAATCTGTTCCACATATTGATTGAGTAAAATATTTTCACGCAATTGATCGTGCTCTTGGATAATATCCGCTTGCACATCAATCACATCGTCCATGGTGCGTGCACATTTGGCAACATGTTCGCCAAAAGTGTCCAATTTACGTTTGTATGAGTCCAAGCGTGGTTGAATGTGCTGTATTTGGGTGTCTAGTGCAGTCATTTCCATATCAACATGTGTGGAGGGAAAAGCAGAGCCGCAAGCGGATATTGCACCCAAAGCACACTCATTATCAGCCATAGACTCAAGCATAGAGTTGACGAGGGGCGTTTGGGGCGAGGCGTTGTGTTCATATTTTTCTTTATTTTTGCGTCGTTGCTTTTGTGCATCTTTATTTGCTTGCAATTTTCGCGCAGGCGTTTGTGACAAACTAACCCAAAACCGGGGCGAACCGCGTACCAATTTCGATTGGAAGGCATAGACGGAAGGTGAAGTGTCAGAGTTACTGTTTGTATTGCTGCTGCATAGACTTTGCTGACTTGCACTTGCCGGTGTTCTAGGACCAAATGGATTTCTTCCGAAAATTGCCTGGCTATTGCCTTGCAAACGCTTGACATTGTTTCGCGGTAATGAGGCATTGCGTATGTTCTCCAAAATAAAATTGCGTTTGCACGCTGAGGCTGGACTGCGTCGAAATTCGGGTGAGGAGCGTGTAGTTACTGAGCAAATTCTATAAGTGTCTGGAGAGTCGTTGACTTTACGTGGCGCCTGAGGAGGTGAGATGGTTTTATTCAATTTATTGGAATAACGGGGAGGCGAGGAATCGCGTGACAACTCCGTTTGAGGTGTCAGTGAACGTGAGCGACGCAGCGGGGTATCTTGTTGTTGGTCAGTAGTTGAGGTCGGCTGTAGCAAAGCTGCTGGCTCTTGGTAAATTTCCTGATTGAAGGTTTCGAGAGACGAAGGGCAGGAGAATTCAAGTACGCAATCTTCATCGTTGTATTCGGTTCTTGGATCGATTGAAATGAGTGTCTTCGATGTCGTTGGACTTGGTGTGGGGGAATTTGAGTCACTGGATGTAGTGAATGGAACTTGGTTAGTATTGGAATCCCTGTTCGTTGAGTTGGTTAATCCATCATTGCGTGACTTTAGTTTCAGTTGATTTTGCGTCAAAAGCTCTTCCAGCTTGGAAGGAGTCAACTTATTACGTATTGTGTTCTCGATTTTACCGAAGATATTTTCCGGCTTACTCAATTGATTTGCTTCGATTTTTTGTAGAATTTTACGCTCAAGCGAATTGAATTCATCGTGATCACGATCGGATTCGTTTGGAAGGGGATCCTCTATTTGATTTGTTGAATTTGTGGCTTCTTGGTTACTCGGACAGGCAATTAGTAAATTTTCCACATTCAACAAAATCTCATCGAGTTCTTTGTTTAAATTGAATTCTTCACTCTTGTCCGGTGCCCTATTCTCAACATTTAGTTCCTCAGGGTTTTCTATTTCATCAAAGCGCTTCGGTGTCTGTTCGTGTGGAATAAATTCCTCAATATATGGTGGCAGCTGCTGGTCATTGCATTCGGTAGTCACACCCACTGCTCCAGCCCATTCAGCAGTTTCGTTAACACTTCCAGCCAAAGAGTAGTCCAGAGAAGTCAGATACGGTGTAGGTGTGGGAAAAAACAAATTCTCACGAGAACAATAAATGTTGTATGTCTGGGTGGAGACGCAGCCATCACTTTTTTCGCTCTCCTCTTTATCTGTCTCCTCATTATTATCTTCTCCTACATCTTTGTCTAATTGCAAAGGCTGGAGTGGGGGCTCTTCTTCAGTCGCTTTTAAGGCATCACGCTCTTGAGCAAGCGTGGATGACTTTTTCTTCACTATCATCAAACTGCGTCCATGAAATACCTCCTTCCTCTCTGAGTCGTGTTCATTCAAAGGTCCTTCTTCATTTCCGAAACTCTCATCGATGGCTGATTCAGTGTCACTTAAAGATTTGTTTTCCTTGGCATCGAAAAATGTAATGTGATCCTCCCAGAGCTCTTGGAATTCCAATTTGCGACGACAGCGTTCTTCGCGTGACATTAAAATACGTTGGCGGCGTTTTTCGGAATTGTCACTGTTACCAGAGCTTGGATCACAGCCACAATCACCACTTGCATTTGACAATTTCAAGGTACTGTCTGTGTTGTCGTGTTGCGAGTGTGGCAGACTGCCTTGAACACTGCTGGCACTTGGTGGTGGATCCTGCCAATTTGGTAATTTCAAAATTTCCGTAATCGTAGCATGTTTTTCGAGATAAGCTCTTGGATCCACACTATACGGTGGTAGTGGTGGTAGACCACCAGCAGCACATGCATTCTCATTCTCATTGTGCTCCCCATCATCTAAAGTAAGAGAAGCCAATGCTCGTTGGACATCATTATGACCTTGCGATGCATTCAAATCAACAGCATTGTGCAGGCAATCGTCTTCGTCTTCGCCTTCATCTTCTTGCACGGTTATGTTACTCGATACGGTGCGCGGTGTTTCCAAGAAAGTCATATTTGTGGACTCTTCCGAATAATTCATGCGTGTTATCTTCTCAATGAAGGTGGAACTGGAAAAGGTTTTCTCAACATTTAGATAATTGTTGTTGGGATCCTCACTGCTCTCGCGTTCTTCAACTTCCAATAGGGGCTCCAATTGCGATGTGAATGGCGGAAGAGTTTCGGTGGTCTCAGAGCTAGTGCATTCAGCATAATCGTAATTACCAGGATCCATACATGAATATAGTGTGCTGCCACTAACGCCACCGCTCGCTCTGCCAAATCCTCCCCCTCCTCCGGCGTGCTGGTTATAATTAAAATCCACAAGGTTACGCAAGCGTCCACGCATCTGCACCAGCTCGGGCTTCAGGCGTACAATCTTCTCGAAACAATTCTCACACAGATCCACATAACGGGGCGAGGAGAAGATCTCATCGTATGAAATGGATTTACGTATTGGCACATACTTCTTGGGTTCGGTGGGACAGGGCACGTGCTTATGCTCGGGCTGGGATTCACGTTGAGGCGAATTGAAACCGAAATGGGAGACCGTGCGATAGGGACTGCTCGATGCGGGTGCAGTGTGATTGGTTTGCTTATAAGGCGTATCGGCACGTGCCCGGCGTGGCGAGGCTGTCCTACTAGTGGACACTGACGACATGGTAGTAAAGGGTATATTATTGATTAAATTATTATCCAATGGCTTCTGCAGGGACTCGAGTATTGTATCGCAAATGGTGGGCGTACAACAGAATATGGACTTTTTGTAAATGTGACCATCTTCGGGGAAAACGGATTCGTCCGGGTCAACGTATTCAGTGGAATTGGCTGAATCAAAAATGGGCTCCGAGTTAAGGTTGCAATCATAGTACGGCGGGCAACATTCAGTGTTACGTGGCATTATATGCTTTGAAAAGGTTTTTTCAAATGAGGGTAAAACTACGTTACAAGTGTTATGGTAACGAGAATTGGGATTTGGAAACTTATGGCCACTGCCACCGCTGCTATTATTATTACTATGGGCTACACATTTTAATTTTTCACTATGAAAGCGATTGTAATTTCTGATCTCGGCTAATAGTTCGGTGTTGCCTTTGATATTCTGATTGCTACTATGAATATTCTCCTTGTTCGATTGATCGCTTTTGAGGGCATCGGCATCGATTGGAATGTCTGTGCTCGTCGTTGTGGTGGCACTATCTTGAACCTTTTCATATTGTATATTAATTAATTCTTCTGTATCTAAAGATGAATTAATGCGAAAAAGAGTGAACAATGAAAGTCAAAAATTCAAGTAATAAATTCAAATCATACATAGTGGAAATATATGGTGAAGTTATTGAAATAATATGGGGTATTCACAAGCTATCATAAAGTTGTATGGCATAAAATTTTATTTTTTTTTACTTCATCCACATAACAAAATGACAAGATGCCCACAAATGTAATTTTTTTTTCCAAATATGACATTTGACTTATAACTTTATGAGACCCTGCGAACACCCTTAAGGGCCGGACAGACAGACAGAAAAACAGACGGATCTGGACAAATATAGTATTTGTAATACGAAAGGTTCAACACTAAAATTTTCCGTTGGACGTATTCAGGATTCAATAGCTGCTCGCGCCTATTTAAAAAAAAAATGTGATTCTTGAAAAAGTTCCAGTGATTAACCTTCTAAGATGCTGTACTTTTTTTGGTAGTACAAGTGTTCTTGTACTTATATTTTTGGTTGCTTAGAAATATTTTTATTTCGATTGAGTTGATTCATTTGGTCCAGTAAAACCGAACTACCTTTTAACATCTTACAAGAATGAAACGTTTCTTATTAAGAAGAGGTTTTTTAGTTGAAAAATACTAAATAGCTGAAAGGTTTAGTAAATACTAAAAATAAACTTATAAAATAGATGGAAAATGGTTAAATTTTGTTATGAATGTAGTATTTGAGAAAAGCTTTGTTAATCATGAATAGCTACGACCAATATAAGTTAGTATAAATTCCACACGAAATGGATGAATTTGATGAGTTACGACATTACTTGAGACAATATTCAAAAGCTACGAAATTGTATCAAAGCAAATATTGGCTCGGGACTTTTAATTGATTTTAATATTAAGTGCCTTTTATTGCAGAATTATATATCAAAGTGCTTTCGATTAATTGGGTTTTAATATGTATGGATACACCACCGACTGTTTATTAGATTAACAAAAAATTTTTTGAAAAAAAAACAACTTTCTTCCCAGGTGATTTTCATTTGTGGTGAATTATTTACACATGAAAAATATTTAAGGAAGAATTTTCCAAATCAAGTTTGTTCATTACCTCGGCCTGTTGGTGGCTTTTGATTTGTAGCCGTATGAGAACGTTCGCCGTTAATAAAATTAAGAGTTGCTAAAAGAGGAGGAGTTCAAATTTTGAAGTAGATATATGTATAAATTTAAATAAGAATAAAAACAAAAGTTAAAAGAAAAAAAAATGGTAAAAAGTATTAAATTTTTAAAATATTAGAAAAGATTTTTGTGTGATTGAAATAGAAGATGGTGTTCAAATAAGTACTAAATAATATCCTACAACATGCACATTTAGCATATACAAAAAAATTCACAGTACGGAAAATAGTTCATGTGTGACCCTCTATTGTGTACAAACGCTAAATGCTGCTAGTTACTTTACTCAATTCATTAACACTTCTTTTTTTAGTTTGTTTATTATTTATCAGCTGCAGTAATTTGGAAGAAATCTATTTGATGGCTACTACATCTAGAGAGAGATTTTTATGGCAACGAGAACTGTTGAAAATTTAGTGACAAAATCGGTAAAAAAAATATATATAAAATAAAATTGAAACACTGAGTGAAAATCATTTCTAATGAAGCACTTTAAAGATGAGCGAAAAATTATGAAATTATTTGATTGTAAAAAAACATATTGCAGTCCACAATCAACACAAAACGTAGTTATTTAAATTTAAATGTTTCATAAAAACGCAAATAATTATGCAAACGGAATGAAAATTTCTTATTTTTTTGAAACTAGTCTAGTACTGAGAAAGCGATGGAATTTCAGGATGAATCAATTAGAGATCTGGTGTTTATTCGGTTCGTTCAAAAATTATGGTATGGGCTTCAGTTTAATAACTTGCGTCCATTGTCATGATATGAAACTGGGCACTTGAAATATTTTATCGATGCTACTTGAAGATGGATTGCTAACTTCACGATATACTTTTAACGTACAAATTTAGGGTAATTAAGTTAAACTACACTGTTCTACAGCAAAAAAAAAGTGCTAGGACGAGACAAAACAATTTATACTAATTCGAGATTACTGATCACGAATCCGAAGTCCGTGTTTTCGTATAACTAATATAAAACAACTAAAATTGAAGTTTCTTGTTCCAAAACAAACAAATTTTCAATGTTCAAATTTTTCGAAAATGTGTTTTTTTATATTTTTTAGTTTAAATTTTCTGTTGTGTCAGAAAAAAACTAAAACTTTTAAATATTATTAAAATTTAGATTTAAAAAAATATTTTAAAAAATAATTTGGAAAAAATTCGAAAATTTTCGAAAAAAAATTCGAAATTGTTCAAAAAAATTTAAACATTGAAAAATTTTTTCTCAGAAAACATTACACATTTTTTTTAGCCATAGAAAAAAAACAGTGACGTAGCAAAGCCAAACGGGTTTTGGATTCGTGATCAGCTACTTCGAATCAGTATAAATTGACTTGTGTCGTCCCAGTTCCCTTTTCAAAATGTTGATTTGCTTAACCGTACTATCAATATCAATGGCCATGCCCGCCTCTCAGTACTAGCCTTCAAATAATTGATTGTGAATTAATTCGCAAACGAAAGTATATTAAGAACCAAAATGAAATTATTAACTGCAAAAATATATATACTATGTAAATGATGTCGTATATCGGCTACACTAACACAAACTCACTCACCTCTCGCAGTTTTTTATTTATTTATTTTTGTAAAAATGTGGTAAATTTGTGCCAAAAATAGTAGTAGTAGTAGTGGTGGTGGTAGTAGTAGGAGAAAAAGTAGCAGTTGTTTTGTAGACACTAGCCTAGTCTAGTCACGGTTGTGTTGATTTCTGAGTTGACGTTTTGATTTTTTGTTTTCTTTTCTTTTTTTTTATATAAGGGTATTCTGTGCTTTTTTACGGGTTTACATACTCTCTCTTTTGCTTCTTCCGATTATATAAATAGTATTTGTTTTCAAAGGTTTTTAGATATATAAAATTTGGAAATTTTTACAATAGTTTTTTTATACAAACGAAAAAAAAAGGTTTGTTCCGTTACCAATTCAATACAATTCATTCACTTTCTTTTGTGCGAGCTGGCTACAAATATTTGGGGGAAAGGAGTTTCAGTTTAGAAGAACTAGTAAATTTTGAGTACAACAAAAGAATAGTAGTCTTTTTTCTGTTTTTTTTTCAAATTAAATTAAACTAAAGTAATTGGAAAAACTAAATAGAAACTAAAATTGAAATCAACTGCAGCTGCAAAAGGTAACATAGTTCAAAATGTAGTAGCAGTAGTACAGAAGTAGTAGTAGTAGTAGCAGGAGAAGTTGGTGTACAAATAGTAGTAGTAGTAGTAGTAGTAGAAGTAGTAGAAAAATATAAATCACTTAATACACGCCATACAACATGTTGATCCTGTGTGTTTTTTTTAGGTAGAAATTAACTTTGATTTTATATAAAATTTATAGAAACAGTATCGAGGAATAACAACATTTTTGTGCTAACAACTAAAACTAATTTATGTGTGATTTTGTTGTTGTTGTTTTGTTGATGATACAAAAATGAAACAAAAGGAATTTAAAAAAAATCGGTAGGGTAGCAATTTTAAAACAATTTTTTTTTTGGTAAATCGAAAAAATAAGAGAAAATAAAAGAGAATTTTGTTAAATAAATAAAAAAAAATTAAATTTCATACTTAAAATTATGTCAACTTTAAGATTGCAAAAGTAGAGAATTTGTGAAATCTTAAAGTCAATTTCGATATTTAATTAAATGCCGTCAGGAAGGACAAACGAAACAAATAAGGACAATCCAATTGCAAAGTTAACAGATTAAAAAAATATACTAAAATTAAAATAAAAACAAAATCCAAATTCAAAGGCAAAGACAAAACAAAAACGTAACAAAATATCTTTTGGAGTAAAAAGAATGTCAAAAGGGTAAAATTTATGAACACTTACCATCGCTCAATACTACTTCGGGTTGGCTTGGAACTGGCGCTTGTTGGGTTTCTATTCTCATCACTTGGTGCTCTGGAAAGCGGTAAAAAAAAAATGTATAATATTATAGCATTTTTTGGCAAGGAATTGTCGAGTAGGTTGGGAGACGTTTTACGGGAAACAAACATGCCATAGAAAATTTGTTTGATTGCACGATAAGCATTACACTGACTCCACATCATTGAATTAGAAATTGCATAGAGATAGTACACAAGCAGCGGTGCACTAGTATACTATGCACTACATCACTACCAGGTCAACCCAGTCTTGCGATTGCCTCCTCCACATCAAAAAGCAACAGAGGAAGAGCTACTTCCAGGGCAACAAAAACTACTTTATCACTCTGGCTGTAAATTGAGGACAAGTGACAACCACTTGGCACCGAACTCTTATTTGATGGTCCAAGAAACCCCACGGACCTAACCCCATCTCCGAATAGAAGTGGTTGCTTTTTTCGGTTCGAGCATAAACGATAAAATGATTGCACATGCGGACAAAATAAAAAAACCTTGTGAAAATAGAACTAGCTTAGACACTACTGCACATGAAATCAGTCCAATAGCACCGATTTTATCCGCATTATTCCGGTTGCCTATTATACTTGTGACTACTCTAATAATGATATTATAGAGTACTTGATTCACAATTTTTCGCACGTCACCATACAATAACAACCAACGCGACCGTCCCATATAATCCGACAATCAGTTGTTTAAATCGAAAAATGCAAATAAATAGTTTTGAAACTCACCTGAAACATCCTCTGGTTCTGATTGACTAACAGCGGCAGTGGTTGTTGTTGTGGTTTGTTTCGTTTGTTGTGCGCCCGAAGTTTGTAGCGAACTCAAAGCCTCGGATTCTGAGAAATCAGTATCGGTATCTAAAAATATAAGAATTATTTGAAAAAATTAAATTTATTAAGTAACTTTTAAAAAATATTTGTTTTTTTTTTTAAATTTCCAAAAAAAAGTTTGAACATTTTTTAATTAATTAAAAACAACATGATTCAAAACTCACATTCACCATGAATGCTCTTCTTCTTGCGCTCCACCGTGCGTTTGTATTCGTTCAACTCATCGTCGGTGACATTATCGAATGGATTCTTAGCATACGGTGCCTTATAAACGGTGGCATTGTGCTGGAAGCCACGCTGTATGATACCCTTGGAGGCGGCACCCATTAGCACAACATGATCGCCAGCCGATGAGACGGTGGCATCCTTAATTCGATTGGCCTCGTCCCATGTAACGCCCTCGAGTATGTGTGATTGGGGGCCTGCTGAGATTTTATCGGCACGACGATTGTCTTTGATCTATTAAAAGAATTTACATTAAAAAAATTGTAACAAAAATGTAAAGTGAAAGTGTAAATATACCTGTTGTTGCAAGCGTTTGAATTCTTTTGGATTGGTTCCCGCTGGCACAAATTGCAAAGGATCTTCGATGCGCACTGCTGTCGAGTGTGTTGGCGAACCTTCGGCGACCCACTGTTGTGTTTTTTGTGTTGTTGTTGTTGATTCAATTCATATTTATATTTTTTTTTTGTATACATATTTCAGTTGGTGGGGTAACGGGTATTTACAAATATGTACAGATTATAAGTGGAACAATACGTTCGGTCAACAACATGGCATGGATTTTGGTAGAAAGTCAAACAACGTGGAATGTGGAATGCAATGAAAGAAAGAGAAAGAAAATATATATTTAGATTGCTTTTCATTTTACGGATAATAAAAAAAAAAATATTTGTTAATTATTCAATTTAATTTTAGTACAACTAGGTACATATTTTAGTAGGTAGCATGTTTATGTTTCCAGTCAATGAGTTTAAAGTTTTTAATACAACCAATTCTACCATTTTAGTACTAGACATTTGAAATTATAAAAATACAACAATAGATACTTATACTATTCTTCCCATAATGTTAATTGAGATAAATAATAATTTTTAGTACAAATGCTCTTTCAAATATTTTAGTATGTAGGTACTTCTCAAAATGTGTTTTTATTTAATAAACACGTTCTCGGTTATAACGTTACTTTTTTAATGCACCTTTTTCGATTTTAGTACTTCAATTTTTAGTACTTCGATTTTTAGTACTTAATTTTTTAGTACCTACTGTTTTTGAAAATAAAAATTGAATCTCAAATTTTTTTAAAAGGAGTTAAAGTTTTATTACAGACGATTTATTGAAGTGAGAATATTAGTACATATTTAATACAAATTTGAATTAATTGTTTTTTTATTTAATAGAAACAATACATTTTAAAATTGAACATTTTTTTTTCAAAGAATTCAAAATGTAAGAACTAAAAAATCATAGAGTTGCTCTATGTTTAATTTTTTTTTAAATATTGAAAATTGTTTTCTTTATCGATACAATTGTGCTATGTCTATTGTTTTTCTTTTCAAAACTATAGAAAATGGATTTATTTTCTTTTTTTTTCCACTACGATATTTTTCAATTTACTATTTTTATAAGTCTATTGCTTTCAGGAAGTCAAATTGCAATAAAAAAAGGACATATTCCGATTGTGCATGAAGGTATCGATATTTACGAATGTACTAACTATAGAAGTGAGAATATTTCTGATTAAGTGTTTCACCAAACCAACACAATACTGCGGTACAACAAAAATACGAGATGATCTGGGGTGCAATCGCGCATCTCGATATCGAATGAAATCGATAGTCTTGCTATCATTTTAGGTTCGCTTAGGTTTGCAGGTTAGTCCAAACACTATTGAAACACATTCGACACCATATTAGCTGTCGAGACCAGTTTCGATATACCACAATGTACGGATCGCTTCTATTTGATAATACCTTATATTAAATTAATAGGAAAATGTGTAGTACTAAAATGGATTTGGGTTATAAAAAAAAAAACAAATTAAAAGTCTCATATAAATCAGTATTAGTTTCGATTCAAAATCGATTGTCGGTTTCAGTAGAAGTCAACTATGAGCGAATACAAAATTTTACTGTGTATGCAATAATTTGTTAGTATAAATGTGTGTATGTGACGAGTTACTAAAAAAAAAGTATGCAGTAAGAAAAAAAAATTTAAAAAAAAACCAAACAAACTGTCAGTTAATGCAAAAACAAATCAAACAAAATAATATTGTGCCTAAGATGGTCTCACAAAAACGCAAAACATTGCGAACGTAACTGTTTATTTTTAATGAGAATTTGGTATATAATGAAATTTGTACTTCCTAACACGGTTCACAACTCAAAAAAGATATGTGGACCGCTTCAGGTATAATACGCTGACTTACACCCATATTCTAGCAGAGTCTGAGTCTGATAGTGACAATTTCCAAACAAAGGCGTGGTTAGGAAACTCACCACACAGTTGTGAGGAAATTGTCACTGGCCAGAATATGGATGTAAAGAAGTCAACTCTAGAACCGTGTTAGAGGTGAATATATGAACACAAAAATGCAACAAAAAAATACATGCAAAATATTCAATCAAAGTTTTTGAACACAAAATGTTTTTAAAAGAAAAATGATTTCAACAAAAGAAAAATGCGATTCAAACGAAACAAGCCAATTCAATAAATATTGTCACTGTTGTATAGAAAAGTTAATTAATTTCAATTTAATGATACAACTATACAACTAATACAATTAATTAATATTATATAGTTTTTAATAGATATAAATATATGTATTTTCTTTCTCTTTCTTTGTATGCTTTTAGGTGCTTCTGCAGCGGCAAGAAGATGGGCAAAGTAGAGCGTAAAGATCTTGCTTGTGCTTTACTTCAATTAAAAATTTTTTACACTCAAAAAAAAAGGCACAATATCATTTTAGGGAGCTTCACGACACGAGCGAAATAAATTCATTGAAAAATGAGACAAATTTTGTTTGATTTTTTTTTGCACAAGTTTTTGTATTTTTTTATTGGTTAATGGTTAATTACACAATAAAAGCGATTAATTATTTTAATATCTAATGGCTGTCTAATTGGTAGTAGGTGGTGTATCAAAAAAGTAGTTTTTAATTTTTTAAATATTTTTTTCTCAATTGTGAATATAATTTTAATAAACTTTTTTCATTGGTTTTAGTTTTTAGGTTAGGAATGAAAAAATTATTTTTTGCTTTTTAAAGGACGACAAGTGAGTTAATTTGCTGGATTAGGTTGACTACACTCATAAATTTTAGCTAATACACTGTTCTGCAAGCAAAATAACTCTGGAATGAGGATTAATCGGTAAATTTTGCTTTGCTAAATCGTGGAAAACCACAACAATAAAAATTGGCTAAATTAGACTGGTTTTTGTTTACACGAATAATTTTTAGATTTAAGAAAAAGAATATTTTCGGATTAAAAAAAAAATTTTCAGATTTAAAAAAAATTGTTGGTAATTTTATAAAAAAAAAAAATTAAAACATTTCATAAATAAAAAAATTACAAATTTTTTTAAAAATCGATTTTAATTTAAAAAAAAATGAGTACATTTTTGTGGTTTCCCTAGAGATCAGCAAACCCGATTTATCTTGCCAACACCATTCTCATTCCAGAATTATTCTCAAAGTCTCAATTTGTGGAACAGTGTTATATATATTTTTCTTCTTTGTGAATATTTATACCAAGTAACTTTTACATTTATGCTCTTGATTTGAACTTAATTTCGTTGTCGAAAATAAAACGTGAGAAAATTTGAGTTTAAATTTAATTAATAACTTTTTTTTTTTGGTATTGAAATGGCAGCGAGCGTAGTTTGAAGTACGTAAGTAGTAATTAAAATCAATTAATTGCCAAATGAGGTTAATTATATTTATTTAAGCAGACAAAAGACTAGCTAAATAGCTGAAATATGGCAGAGGTTAGGGACGACAAATTTTATTTAATTTTTTGTCTTGTTTCCCGCTTGCAAAATACGCCATTTTCAGTTTATTATTAAACAAAAAAATTGCACAAATAATATTAAAGAAGAACTTTCCAGTGAATGAATCACAATTGAATTCCCGCATAAAAGAATTATTTAAAATTACAAATTTGTGCTATTTCTTGGATTTTTCAATATTAAAACCATGAACTAAATTAATGGAAAAATTACAAAATTAAATAAGAAATTTGGAAAAAGGAATGTTATGTGGTAGTTTTTTTTGTTGTTGTTGTTTTAATAGCTGTACGAATCAAGCATTTAGAAAAATTTACGCGCGTTTTGTTGTCTTTTTCATTTTGTTTTTTTTATATTTCATTTTTAGCGCTCTCTATTCTTTTAGTTGCGTTTTAGTTCTTAGTTATCTGGATGCCTATCTTCAAATGTGATAATTTCTACCTTTGTGATTTTCTTTGGATCTGGTGTGCCGGTTTCCAGGACCTCCACCTTTTGGTAGACATTTGGTGAGTTCAGCCATCTGCTGCGATCGCCGCCCTTGCGTAAATCGCCCTTCTTCCAAATGCTAAAAAAAACAGTGAATATTTTCGAAATTAGAATAAATTTACAAAAAACCAATGGGTTAAAAAGTCATGCCCACCCCTGTCTGTAGAGCTCTTCCTCCTCGAGCAGGTATCCCAACGAGGACACTGCGGGCGGCAGTTCAACATCATTCCTGGGCTTGGGCGGTTCCGACTTCACCAATGGATGACGATAAATATAGCCCGTACGATAGCCGGCATTGTCCAGCATACGCATGAGCGCCTCAAAGTCTGCCCCACCCACACGCCACTTGGGCGATGCAGTCGACTTCACCACGGTAGCGGTTTCCTTGGCGCCGCCCTCCTCTTCTTGCGCTGCTGTCTCATTTGCTGCCGCAGTTGTGGACGCCAGGGCGGCTGCGAATTTCTTCTCCAAATCCTCTGGGGGACGACGTGATTGTTCGTAGATGGTTTTGCGCGATTCCTCGGGAATCAATACCAAATTATCCACACCCACTGGCAGCAGTTTCAGTTGCGTTTCGCACGCCCGCACAATGTGGCAGGCCGCAAAGAATGCCTCTTCGATGGTCTCGCCGCAGCAGAGGGCGCCATGATTTGTCAAGAGCATCACTTTGGAATTGGGGCCGAGACTGCGAACGAGCTTGTCGCGCTCCTCGGCATCCAGCAGCGAACCGGTATACTGATGCGTGGTGATCTCGCCCAGGACGCAAGCGTCTTTGGTGAGTGGCAGTAGACCGCTTTTCAGTGATGAGACGGCAGCAACGGGACTGCAGCCAATGTAGATGGCGCAGCGTATGTCGGGGCGAGCCGCATGCACAATCGAGTGCAGGACAAAGTCTGAGAGGGAGAAAGGATTGAATTAGAGAAAATTGGAAGCAAATTAAGGCCACAGAGTAGCTACTCACGGCTCTTGTTTACGCCGAAATTGGTGGTTCCCTGTTCGACAATCTGGCCCTGCATGTCGACCTTGTTCAGTGCCGATGCGGTAATTTCGTGATACAACAAGCCGTACGGATTCACCAGGAAGTACTCCTGATCGACCTTTAGGCGTGCGGTTATCTGTGCGCCCAGACCCTGGGTCCAACCGTACAAATCTAACAGACGGAATGTGGCAGCCAATTTGCATCTGAGTATTTTCTCGCCCTTGGCATAGCCCATCGATTCGACGCCGCGTATATCGTTGATGGGCAGCAAGCAGTTGGATGATTTAAAGACATTGCCAATGCGCGATGTTGGCACGCCAACCATGTCAGACAGCTGCTGCAGGATGCCGCTGGCGCCACCCTCGCGTGCCGAATCCACAATGCGTTCCAACTCTTCGCGAAAGAGTTTGGAGCCCATGATGGCCTCAACACGTTTGCGTCGCTCCATTTCGCGCATATCCTGTGGGAGAAGACGAAAGACAAAGAGTGTGTAAGTGAGTGGGTGGGTAGGTGAGTGAGTAGGAAAGTCAGGGAACAGTGAAAAATCGATTTTTCCCCAAATTAGTCTGGTTGGATGCATGGAATTGTACAAACGGAAGGATGAACTATTTCAAGTGCTTGTGTACCTGTTCAATGTCCGCTGGCCTTGCTTTATTGTTGTCATCGTCTTCGGCGGCGGACAAGTCTATGCCATTCTGTGGCGGTTGCTCGACTTCTGTCATTTTGTTGTTGCTAGTACTGCTGTCCTTCTTCTTCTTATTGTTCAGTTCCCTTTTCTAATGCCTTTTAGAGTTAAAAATTTCTAGTGTGTGAAAATCTGCAAAGAAAAGACAAATTTCAATTAAATTTTTATTGCAAATATAAAATATGCTTCGGGTCATTCAAGGAGTGAGAAAATACACTTGCATCTCCTTTGGTGGCTGCGATGACAATGAGAAAAGAGCACCGCAGCCAGCGCCACCACATGCATTTCGCTGACCTTAAATGCAATGTATTTCGGTGAGAGCGAGAGAATATGTCAAATCAGCTGACCCCAATTCTAATTGGCTAGGATAAAAGCATCTGACATTTGGCATCAAGTGTTGCCATATGGGCAGTGGAAATTAAACTTTAAAATGGGAAGGTTACTGTAATTCGCACAATCGAATTCGTTCCATGGTCACCGTGAAAGCTTAGATTAGGGCAGTGATCACATAATATTTTTAAGATTTAAATAATTTTTTATTATGTTTTACTTTGAGACTTTGAGGAAACAAACGATTCCGGTTTCGGTTCTCGGATTAAAAAAAAAACAAATGACTGTAAACCTTTCTTGGACCACCTAGGAGTTCTTAGCGATTCCACAATCTCTCTTATCCTTTATATGAAGGTTGAAGATCTTATTCAATGGAGTGTATCTAGTCTGATAGTGTCGGAACTTCAAAATGAAAGCTTTTTAGTTTCTAAATTCCGTAAATAGTTCCAACTTCGTCTATGGAGTTGAATGCAGCTCGATCAAGAATCTTTCATCTGCTTCTGCAGAGTAGATGTTCTATTTCTTCCTTGTTTGTTCATTCCAGTTCCAAAATCAGTCAATGGATTGTTTCATATTAAAAAATCTCATTTAATTTTTTGTTTTGAGTAATTTTACATTATTTTCAATAAATCATCTACCCCCTTTTTTTCAAAACTATTTCTAAAAATGGAAAAAATCAGTCACTCAAACGTCAAGAACCAAAAACATAACCCAAAAATATTCAATTCCAAAAAACGACAATTTCACTTTAAAAAAGATATAAAATAAAATCCACGGCATTTGCGGAATGTTTACATTTTGTGAGCAGTTTTTTTTTTTTTTTTTTGGATGAAGATGGAAATATATTTTTAGAACATCACTTTCAAGAGGAATGATTGCGCGCGTGGAAATGGAAATTAGAAAAAAAAACGATTCAAGCGGCGAATTTCGAAAATAAACTCAAATGCCGTCGTCATGGTGTTAATATTTTCTTCATTCTTTGCAAAGCATTTCAACTTATTTTTCTTTCAGTGAGTCTAGTAGATACTCATTATTAGGGGAGCGATGAAATGCATTAGGCGAAAAATTGTGTGGGATGAATAATAATGCAAAGGGGGAACAAATAAAATTTGGCATAACCTTGAACGAATGAGAGATGTTGTGTTAGAAAACAAATAAAAGTACAAACACAACTACTGGGCATGCAATATAATGTCTCAACACAATAATTGCATTTGTTGGGTAAATATTTAAATTAATAGAGGGAAAATTAATATCGTCTACTCATACACATCCCTGGTTTATTTGATCAAATCTAAACGAACTGAGCTGAGCTGAAACCACATAAAGAAAACTAAAACTTACTTGAGAAAGAAAAAAACAATAACAACAAACTATTCTACAAATGTAGACGACCGACCATGAAGTGCAATGCAATGCAACCCGAAGCCGAGCACAAGAACATATCCATTGGTGGTGGTGTCGGCTGACTCAAACGACTACGTTTCCAATCGTGCGTCAAATTATTATTGACGACGACGACGACGATAACAGTGACTATGGCAGCAACTGCCTACAGATAGAAGACGCAAAGAAACACCAAATGCATTCAAATGCAAATGACACGAGTGCCTCTCAGAGTTGAACTGCAGCTAAAAATGAGCTCATGGCAAAAATATTATTATTATTATTGTTGTTGTTGTTGTTGCTGTTGAAATTAGTATTTCACACACAATGCCTGTGTTTTTATTTGATTATTTTATTATTCTGTTAGGAAAAGATATTTGGCAAGTATCAGGGAAAAGAAAAAACAAGCTATAATTAGCTCTCAATCGTTATATTTCGCAACGACAAAAACTGAAGTAACATTCCGTAAATTTTTACTAATTGATGAACAATTAATTGAAACCTTATATTGAACGGAAGAGGAGGAACGACAGAAGCCATAATTTATATTAATTTTTTTTATTGAGAAAAGTTGAAGAAATAAAAATGACACACCCTTTTTTTAATTAAAAATTGTAAACCATAATTTCATAAATTTACAATTCAGTTGCAATGAAGACCAAACCCAATTCATTGTGAATGCACTTGGCGGCTTCTAATAATAATTAAAATGCATTTAAATGAAACAACAACAAAGAAGTGGTGGTTTGTCGTTTGTTGCACTTTACACGTGAGTTAACATACTAACAAAAACAACGACAACAAAAGCTAAGCCCAAGAAAAAACACAAGAGTGAAATTTATACAAGTGAATGCATATGGCGAAACAACAAAACAACTGTCATATGCAATGACGATTACGATTCGTCATCGTATTCATTGTCGAAAAGTGCAGTTATAATAATTACGCATACATTAAGTTGTATTCTTTTTGTCTTCTTTTCATGCTATTAGCTTGGCTAGTTGAACTATGTAGTAGTGCTGTTGACGGCTCCTGTTTGGTTGGTATGACGTCTGTGCGCGTGGCTCATTTGAGAAAAGAATGGAACACGACAAAGAAGAAGAAGAAGAAAAAAAGTTTATAATAAAAAAAATTAAAAAAAAAAAGGCAAGAGCAACTAAGCACAGGCGTCATATCTACTCTGGAAGCGCAGAACAACACTCACTCACTCACCCAGCAGGTAATTGAACTTTGGTAATGACAGGCCGGCGAAGAGTGGAATTGTATGGGTAACCGGGCAGCATTGCGTGGGCTAGCACCTTTGTCGGCTACGGTCGATAAAATGCTAAAGTGCACACGCTCGCTCGATTCGCTTGCCGGTTTAGAGTATATAAACTCTAACGGTATTGTATTCGCTTTTTCAGTTGTCAAGTAGTTACGGTATATAAATATTCATGCAAATGTGTGGGGGTTTCAAAATGAGGTAACCCACATATTAAGAGTGTTAAATTTATAGAAATTTTGCACAAAGAAACGAAAAAGAATAGTTATTGTCTATATGCTGCCGGTCAGGCTAAAGCTTTAATACTGTATTATAAATACAGTGTGAACGAAAAGTGATATTTTTTTGGAACAGTAAAGTTAATTCGATATGCTATGCTGATTCTAATGCCGAACTGGAATGAATTGGACCGGAAAAAATGGAATTGTAACAAAGTTTTGAAACACATTGGAATAAAGTAGAAATTATCGAAAAATGTTCTATAAATTATCAAGAACATATCGAAAAATGATTAAAAAATTATAGATAAAATATTGAAAAATTATCGATAGATTTTCGATAAAATTACCGAAAAATGGTCTAAGAGCTTAGCTATGGTACTCGCTTGTGCAGGCTATTTTAGTTTTGGTCAGAGTGAAGATAATTCTCTTACTAGTTTTTTAATAACTTTCCCATCAAACATAGTCTCACACATTTGAGAAAAACCCATATTTCTCGATTCTATAACTAATGTGATTCTCGAGTCGTTTTCAAAGTTTAGTTCTCGACTCGATATTAAAGATTGTTCTCGACTCGTTCTCAAAGGTTTGAGAAATACCATATTTCTCGAGTAGACAAATAATGTTATTCTTGACTCGTTCTCAAAGGTTAGGTTTCGACTCGACATCAAAGTACTTTTCTCTACTGTCGAACGTTTGAAACGGACCCGAGAACTAACCCTTTTTATAACCCTTATATTAACTTGCTTTGGTCGGACCACATATAAAGCTCGCCTCAAATCTGCGGCGAGCTTTTTCATACACTTCCACATGACCTAGAGAGCTGAAATTTGGACCACTGATAGAACTCCGGTGACAATGCATTCTATTAGGGTCCATCAGAGGCGTAGGGGGCCGTGGGGGGACTCGAGTTCTTATTGACAAAATTAAATTTTGTACCCTTTCGAAAGGGGGATGTGGGGGAAAAGGGGAGCGGGATGGGGCCAATTTAAAGTTCTAACTCTCGTATTTTGTAAGCTACAAGGCTGAAATTTTTTACTTAGGTTCGCATTTGGGAAAAAGAGTAAAAAATGGGGGAAAAAAGGGGGAAAAAGAGGAAAAAAGGGGGCGAAAAAAAGTTTTTTTTAAAAAAAAGGGGGAAAATAAAAAAAGAGTAAAAAAATAGTTTTTTAAAATATAACCCTTTAACCGACTAAAAGCAGAAAATAAATTTCCTTGAAATTATTTTAAGCAATTTCGATTTTAAATTAAGGGTTTTTGGCGACTTCAAAATCTGCAATGATATTAGGAATAAAGTAGCCAAAAACCCTTAATTTTAAATCGAAATTGCTGAAATTAATTTCAAGGAAATTTTTTTTCTGCTTTTAGTCGGTTAAAGGGTTATATTTTAAAAAACTTGTGTTTTACTCTTTTTTTATTTCGACTCGAGAACTAAGTCTCCTTTTTATTGAGAAAGCTATAATTCTAGAGTCGGTATCGACTAGGTTTCAAACGTTTGACATTAGAGAAAAACCTTTTCGAGTTGATATCAAACCTAAATGTTTGCTGGGTTAATATTAAAGATTTGTATGACCATTTAAAAGACAAATTGACCTAACCTAGAATACGACCACCTGGATCGCAGTCTGTCACAGATTAAAATATTAAAAATTAAAATACATATTGTCTGTCTGCCACTGGCCAATTTTATTTAAACATTAAAAACATTTCTTAACACTTAGAAATTAAATTTATAATACATTTTTTTACAATTCACTTCAAATCTAATTTTGAAATTAACCAACTACTTCAGAAACTACAAAAGTCTCAAAAGTAATTCAGTTCGCAAAACTGTGCATGTGCGCATGTGCCAAATGGCAATAAAGAGCAAAAAAATACAACAAATATTACATTTCTGCAATATACGATGCTTTAAATGGGAAAAAAAGTGAGGCAATAACCAAAGTGTACACGACGATTACGACAAACAGCGACATACTAATTTAAAGTATTACAACAACAACAAAGTAGTTGTGAAACCCCCAATAGCCACAACAACGTAACTACTATATATGCTAAAAAAAAAAAGACTACATTGAGTTTGGTTTACAAAAAGCAAAGGAAAAAACCACCATATCCGCTCAAAAAGAGGGGTTGCTTTTTTTTTTTTTGTTTCATTTAGTAAATATATACTATGTACATACGTGTGCGGGCATATGGTAAATAGGGTCAATTTGGCATGAAAGTAAAGACAATGTTAATTACAAGAATTAAGCAATGTGCCAAAGAAATTTGAGTAGAAACTGTACAAAACCAACAAAGTACAATAGCCGTTTCGCTACAGTGCCCACTGTGTGAAAGTGTAATAAAAAGTACATATAGATGGTTTTGATTCTACATCAGTGTTCATTAAAATCATTCTAGAGCTTTGAAATTAAACAAAAACTAGAGAGTGGACTATCTTCGGCTATACCGAAGTTGAAATACCCCCACACAGTAGGAAGAAGTACCTCGAACATATAAAAATGTGGTCTCAAGACCCTATTTTGAGCCAATTATAGGTGATTTTGGAGCCCGGACCATGTCCAAAATCCATTTCTAAAAATTTCCAATTAAATCCACAAAAAAAAAAAATTGGTCTCAAGACCCCATTTAGACCCTTATATATGTGGCTTCGGAACCTCGGACCATGTCAAAAATACGTTTCTAAACATTTCCAATCGAATACAACAATAAAAAGTTTTTACCTTTTTTTTCGGTCTATGGGAGCCACGCCCAGTTTTTGTCCTCGAACATATAAAAATGTGGTCTCAAGACCCTATTTTGAGCCAGTTATAGGTGATTTTGGAGCCCGGACCATGTCCAAAATCCATTTCTAAAAATTTCCAATTAAATCCACAAAAAAAAAAATTGGTCTCAAGACCCCATTTAGACCCTTATATATGTGGCTTCGGAACCTCGGACCATGTCAAAAATACGTTTCTAAACATTTCCAATCGAATACAACAATAAAAAATTTTTACCTTTTTTTTCGGTGTATGGGAGCCACGCCCAGTTTTTATCCGATTTGGCTGATTCTCGAACTTGATCTCAGTATTCACGAGAAAAACATGTACCCAAAGTTTCAAGTCGATATCTCCAAAACTGCGACCGCTATCGTGCGGACGGACAGACGGACAGACGGACAGACAGACAGACGGACAGACAGACGGACATCGCTAAATCGACTCAGGAGGTGATACTGATCAAGAATATATATACTTTTCCATACCGGACACGCCTCCTTATGGGCGTTACAAACGTTGTGACAAAGTGAGTATACCCTGCCACAGTGAGTGTGGGGGTATAATGATCGGTAGTATCGAACAAAGCTCTCTCTACCCGCGGGTATAGGCCTGATGAACACTGTTTTATACAATTAGAGTCCCCAGCCAACTTATTTTTTAAAACTTTTTATATTGTCCCACACATTTGTCACCAAAATTCTCTAAAATTCAACAACTTTAATTGCAAAATCAAAGAAAGTTCTTTCAAATATTCACAGTTTATTGACCTTGATTTGAAAATAATTTATTTACTTTAGTTTAGTCTTTTGTTGTTGTTGTAAATGTGATATTCTTATCGAACCGATACCGACACATACTGGAATGAAAACAGTAAACTGAAACTGTCATCATTGTACAAACAAAAGACCTTTATAACGTGAGTGCTAAACAATTGCAACAGCGAAACACACCCAAATGCGAATTAGCACTCATATTACGAAATAGGTACTCCTCAACTGAAAGTAATACAAGCCAACATGGGGGGCAGAGACAAGGCAAATATGAGGCAGTGGTGAACAAAAAGATTTCCAGCAAATGTATTCTTATGAACAAACGTTATTTAGTAGGGGTATTTAAGGATTGTGAAATTTGAACATTTCTCACGTTACCTTAACTTTTGAACAAAATTTTCAAAAAGTCAAATTTTATGCCAACGTTTTTTTTTTTCTAAATATTTTCCAACATTTTTGTAAATTTTATGTTTTTCTCAATTCTAATCATAAAGCACATTCAATTGAAGCTGATTGTGTCATACACGTAGCATGAGAGCGATCGCATTTAGTATTATTTCCCCTCTTTTTTTGTTTAAGCTGCTTTTATAATTTTTTGGGGAAAAACAAGAGACACACACAACAATGGAACTAATTGATTCGACCTCGTCGTCATCGAACAAATGCCATGAATGTGATTTAATTTATATAGATAACCTACGGTGATTTATGACATTGAAAAGAGATGCTGAGTAGGAAAAAGATTCAGAAGGAAATTAAAAAAATATTTAAATCGGAACATTTTAAAATTTAAATATATATTATTGTATTTAAAAAAATCTAAATATAGTTCAGTCAAGAAAATGCATACACTTAAATTCAAGTAATTTAATAGATTGACCGCATTAAATTGTATTCAATATTGACACATTTCCGAAAGCAATTTCGAAAGGCATCACCGAAAAGAAAGCAAAAACAAACAGCAAAAAAAAATGCAATCTAGAAACCAAAAATAAATGTAATAAATCTTTGAATGAAGAAATCTCTAAAATGACGCATGATGTACACAGAAAAGAAAGAAAAACATTTCCAAATTTATTGAATAGCCGCCAAGTGAGTCAAGTTTGTGTGTGAGTGGGGTTGGGGTGGAGGCATCGGCATAGGCTAGTACTTTGAGAATTTATCAAAAAATTTGGCAAGCAAATGTTTACTTTTTATTTTCAAGAAGTTGAATTGAAATGGTTTTGAATCATTTAATTTAATACTTGAAGAAAAAGACTAGAAAAAGGAAAAAAAATTGTTTCATTTGACAAAAACTATTTAACGGAATTAAAAGAGTTGTCATCATTGAGGGCACAAAGTATTGGCCCATATTCATAGTCAAATTAAGCTCCAACTAAACTTTAGTAATCTACTAAGTTGACAGATAATACACTGAACTGACAGCTACTAAGCTGGTTCTATAGTTTAGCAGCTACTAAATATGAATATGCGCCAATAACTTTAACCAACCGAACGTTTCTTTAGAGAGTAACTTTAACATTAAGAACTGGTCACTTCAGAAAAATTCTGTAAATTAGCATTTTACATATAAACTATTTATGAGTGAACATACATCCAAAATGCAAAATGCAAATGTTCATTGTCAATTATCAACGGTGACGACGGCGGCGGCGGCGGTGGTTCGTTCGGTCGCTTGATGTTAATTGTTGTTATTGTGGCTGTCATTCAAGTGTCATTATCAATAAAAGCACAGTTTAATGCATTTACATAAAATCACTTGGCTTTTCGTACAACAACAATAAAAAAAAATCAAGTAATAAAATTAAATGGCGCCAGAAATGCTCTTTAAATTCATAACACGAGATTAAATGTTTTGTAAGTTATGTTTGAAACCACAACAAAAGCATAAAATAAAAGGTCTCATTAAGAAATTCCAAACACGGACAAAATCGAGCAGACTAATTGGCTCCATCAATACGAAAAGAAGTGTATGTGCAGATAAAAGAAGAAAAAAACACACAAATACAAAAAGTTTTTGGTTGAAAATATTTCTGTAGTGGAACCGAGAACTAGTTAATTAGCAAAAAGTTATAGTTTTGTGGATGGAATAAAGTTTATTCACTAGAGTATTTTTGATATAAATAACTAAATTGTGGGAGAATTATGGGAGATACATACGTCAGAATGAGAACTTGACAAAGAAATTCAAATTGAAAATAATATTACAATTTTTGAAAATCAAATTATAATTAAAAAATTTAACTAAACTGAAAAGTTAAAAGTAAACAAAAAACGCACTGTTTTTTGGACTACACAGCAGTGACTTTGGAAATAAGTTTGTAATTTTTCCCAACGTTGTTCAAGCGTAAAGCAATTCATTTCGCTCCACGGAGATACGATACTGACTTTCTGTCAAGATTTCGAGCGGGAAAGAGCTGTCACTGTCAAAATAACATATGATTCAAAAAGAAACTACTAGATGGATCACCCTGTATATATATTTTCTTATCATGACAATCCCAAACTGGGTTTTGCACCATTCCGATTTCGCCTATATATGACAGATCTTAAAAATGGAAGCACGAAACCATGTACCAAATATTTAATGCGACGCCAAACGTAGCGGTTTAAGTGCCACACCCCTTTGTACAATCCCGACTATTTGAAAACTGGGTGGTTACTTCTCGGATGACTCTATAAAATTTCAGAAAAATCGCTTGACAGAAGTGAAATATTGGATTGTATGGGAGGTAATGCGCCCCTTTCTCGGACTCTATAATACGATCATACATTTCAGTGTTTTGGGCGTGAATCCGGAACAGACAGACATTGCATTTTATTAATATACATAGATATGCAGTAATACCTAATTTCTCGCCAAAGACCAACTACTCGAAGCGATTAAGGGCACAATAAAAAACATTTCAAAATACAAACGTAACAGAGCTCAGTCAACTACAAAAACAATTAATAATTTTACCAAAATGTGGATGGAATCCATTAGGATGGCTAGCAAAGCAGATACGTGTAAAACAAATTCAAGTGCTTCACGGGGTTATTTCCACGAAAAGGTTTACGAGAGGGTTCTTCCACTACTGTACTTCCTGTAGTGCAGCAATTTTTCATTAACACATTTCTTAGAATAATCCAAAGTAAGTTAAGTATCATCAATGTATAAACTGTTCTAGATTTTGTAATCATTATTTACGTTTCCAATATGCACACATTTGCATTCGTTAATAAATATTGAATGTTAACATTTTGGTTTCATTAATGAAAGAAAATTTGATTCAACTTTGGATTCATTTCGAAAATTGCAAATAATTTCCATTTTTAATTTCTGTTCCACTTAAATGATTTATGAGCGCGTAGTATTTTATTATCTGCTCCATATTTTTTTTACAGTCCATTCATGATTTTTCATTTTTTTTTTTCGCAAAGTTAATTAAAAATATCAAGTATTTAATTATCACACACAAGAAGCTGAGTGGAAGTTACGAAATTGCAATTGCAAAAAATAAAAATGCAAAGATTATTTCATTCATTTGTGTTGAGTGTGGCAGCGACTGGATTTTGAGAATGTGTCAGTGTCATTGTTCGTTTGGACAGAGACTAAACTAAATTCAATGGGTTAGTATAAGTTGAATTGTTATAGCGAAAACTGAGAAAGTGTCATTATTTTGGGTTAATTGAAATTTTTTTCCAATTATCAACTTAGCGGATAAACTGAGAGATGATGAGAGGAAATGAACATGTGTTTGGTTAAGTTAGATTTATTATGAAACTATAAACATTTAAAAGCACAGAAAATATATTTAAGTTTAATCTTGGCACTCACTAGTATTCAAATTGTTTGTCTAAACTGCAACTGTTCAAAATGGAACCACCTTGCATTGCAATATCGTTAGAATGTTAAGGGTTTATTCAAACACGACACCACTGCATAAAATTAAACTTGAACAATATGGTGAATAACTTATGAATTATCTTACCGCAAGGATCGCCTAATTACATTTAATAATGGAATAAGGAATTTTCACTATCGCGCCAACTCAAAGCAGTAAAAAAATAATAAAACTTTGCCATAAAAAAACTTAACTCAATCGAACGAACGGCAGCAACATAATTACTGGGTGTGGCAAGGCGGAACTATTACACACAGGGAAAACCAAACAGGAAACCAAGAAAACAAGGACGCAAAAAAAACGGGATACACTTAAATGGAATTGATAGACAAACACACAAACAGGGTGATTAACCCTATTGATTTTTTCGTAATAAAATTTTAGTCATGCAAAGTGGGAAAAACCAACTAAAAGGTGCCCCCACCCAACTCCCCCAGAAAACCATTCTAAAGGACATATAAAAATAGTCATAAAATGCCGGTTGAACGGTACACACGGAAGCCCGGTTATGACATAAGCGTTTCGTGGCAATGGCGCCGCCTAGTCGCACATGTGCACGAAAACAAGTTCAACGACATTTGCACGCTAGGAAAACATGGCGTATCTAACAACCCACCACCGATTGCTCAAACCACCCTCACCACCGACAGACAATAAATCGACAGCCTAGCGGCGTGTTCTCCATTCGACCATGTCAAGGCTCCAGGGTGCTGCAAGTTTTTCTCGCCCCCACCAATCTCGACTTGAATGACTGCTTCAATCAAGTTATGGCGAGGATTTATGCGCTTGTCGTTTCGTGTTTTACTGTTGTTTAATTTTAACGAAATTGTTTGCTGTTGAATATTTTACTAATTTCACTGCCTTGGTTGCTATGCAATCAAAAGCCGCCGCCCCGCCACAGCCACCCTTTGCAATTCCATCATTCATTTTACAAGCCACCCACAAATTATAGTCGTCACAATGGCGCCAACAATTATAAAACTCCTACTTTGGCCAGAGAAAATTTGGCGCGACAATCATAAAAGCGAAAAGAGGGTGGCGACGTGACGTATAGAGAAGAGGGGTAACATCAGTAGAAGGAAGTTAAACTAGGAAATTGTTATAGCCTAGCACGCGATTTTTCAAAATTTCCCTTTCTTTTTTGTGTTGTTTGTTTGCTTTTCTTGCTGTTATGGTGATGGGCCTGTCATATGACGTCATATTAGAGTTGGTAAAGATGATGTCATCAGTATTCAGTGGGGGAAAACTATGAAAACACACCCATTGCATTAAAGTCGAGAAGAAATCATATGGAAATAAATGTAAATTAAACATTGAAATGCAAAAGGAATGAAACATTTGATAGATTTTGATATTATATAAAACTCTTCGTGAGTAATGTGGTTTGTAGGTTTACGGGTATGTTTGTTCCCAAATAGCTCAAGAAATACTTGAACGATTTTAATGAAACACATATCAAAATGTTGGTAATTTTATTGATCGTGTCATAGGCAATATGCCATTTCATGAACTTTGGTCGTTCGAGGTGGGCGTGGCAAATATTATTCTTAAATTCTATAATTTGCAGTGTTCAACCGATTTCGCTGAAATTTTGTGTGTGGTGTGATGGATGAGCAGAGAACTGATTATGAAAATTTACGGCCCGCTCACGGCCACGCCCTAAAATTTAAAAAGCTTTGTAAAGCGGGCCCTTTTCAAGTGATTTCGCTGAAATTTTGGATTTGATGCTGATGCTGGGAGATGAATTGGCAGAGGGTTGACTGCCCAATGCCTTAAATTTTTTAAATGGAAATATTAAAAATTTTTTTTATTCATTTTATTTGTGCTTTGATATATTTATTTAATTTTGTTTTGATACAATTTTTAATTTATTGTATTTAGAGTAACTCTATTATTTCCAAGCCATATTTCTTAAATTTCAAATCAAGGAATGACAAGGAATCCGAAAATCTTATACATATTAGGTTTCCAACAATATTAATCGATTTTATTTCTTATTGCCTCCATCAAACTTATACAGTGTATACTCAGGCGACACATTGGGAATATTCTGTCAGCGTAATCTGACGCCAACGGTAGATGGAATAGCATTTCTCTGTCTTGGGCGCCTCTTTGCATTCAATTCCCAACTTGACATAATTAATAATTCAGATGCATACGAATGAATATGAAATATCTTTGACACAAGCTCATCTTTACATTGAGTACTTTTGATGCAAAAAGAAAACGACAAAGTCAACGAGAGTAGAGTGGAGGGGCTTTGGAGGCGGTGTGGTCTTTCACTTCAGCACACTTCATCCATAAATAATGCAATTCAGGGAGAAGAATGCACATTTTGCATTCAAAGTCATTGCAAGTTTTAAAATCTGACATTAATGCGAATTTTTATTTTCTTGTAATGTTGTAGGATGACGTCTGAGAGGCTACACGAAGGCACGCTTCAATGAAAAGTAATGAAGAATACAAATTGACATTTCAGGCACGTAGGTAAATAAAAGATGCCGAAGCGCACACAGTTAATTTTTCACAAAGTCAAATTAAAGGTGAGTTAAAAAAATAATATTCTGGAAATTATTTGTTTCGTTTTATTTTTCTAAAAAGTAAACAGAAATTGTTATTATTTTTAAATGTACCTAATTTTTTGTGGAATTTTTTTTATATATGTACATTAATTAAGTCGAAGTGCACAATCAACTAGCTACAACGAGAAACATAAATCGTCAGCGCGTAGGCAAATTCAATTAAGAGATGAGAAATACCGAAGAGAAGCGAATGAACGAATGCGAGATGACGGCGACCACTCCCAGTTCGAATTTGAATATTTGAAATTCGAACATTCGAAACATGTGATTTCAAATTAGAAACGAAAAGTGAACCAAGACACAAAACATAATTGGAAAAAAGAAGAATGTCAGAAGAATGCCGGGCGCAGGCGGCAGGCAGACGGAAAGGCATACAAAATAGAAACGAAAAAAAATAAAGCATATCAGCATAAATGTCTAGAAAATGTCTAAAGTGGTTTTGAAGTATAATAAAAACAACAATAACAACAATAAGAAAAAAGTTGATTGAAGCGTGCAGCATATTGTGAAATATTTAGGGTGTATGAATAAAGAAAATACCATTAGAATGCTGACATTTGTGACACCAAGACTATTGGGGTCTTGACATAAGCCGCAAGACAACAGAATACAAGAAAAACAAAAAGAACAGAAACTGAAACTGAAAAAGGAACTGTAAAAGTAAATAAGAAAAAACACAAACCAGCAGAATTTGAAAGAAAATAAAACAAAAAAATTAAACACAAAAAGAAAACACATACACAAAAATTCTTTATTTTTAGCAAATAATGTGTCAGTTTAGACAAAAAAAAAACACTTTGGAATATACACAAAAAAAATTTATAAAAATACTCTTGGAATTTCTATGCAGCCACCATTTTTTACTTTAATTTCCAGGTGTGAATGCCCAAATAACCCCAAGTTTAAGAAAATAATAAAACTATTTCCATTAATTGTGAGTGTATACAAATTTTGGGGTACCAAAGTAAAAATATAAATTCGAATAAAGTCCAAAGATGATGAAGAGATGAAAACAAAATAAGAAAAGAAAAAAATACTTTTGATATTTAATTATAGCCAACAATACACCAAACATGTTGGTAAAAAAAAAAAAAAGCCGCACGTTGCTTTTCATTTTTGTTTCCTTTAAGCGTGTGGCCCAACAACAGCAATGAAAAAAAAACTATTAAAACAAAGAAATATTCAAGTGTACGTAAACTTTATTTTGGCCATTTTCGTTTTTTGTATGAGAATTGAAGCAGCTAAACCAAAAGTCATGGTCAGCAGAAAGGTAAGTAGCAAAGAAATCAACAACAACAAAAACCAAACTTTTGTATTTCAATATACACCAGTTCGTTTACCTCTTTACTTTATTGTTTTTTTTTTTTCTGAGGGGGGTGAGGTACTGGAAGTGGAAGAAGCCAATCAGTTTTTTTCGAGAGTTTAATTGGTTTTGCCATACACCCCAGAGGTGAGTTGAAAGTGTACAAGTACTTTTTGGTATTGGGGTCTTTATTTTAATGAATTTTGAATGGAAAAGTTTAAAGTTGTATAGGGATAGGGGCAGTATTAATTGGTAAAGCTTTCTATCCTCGAGCAAAACGCACTTCAATTGAAACTGGTGGGTTGTGTTGGAAAATTAAAATAGCCTAGCGATTGTAGTATATTTCAGGAAGAGATTACTGAGAGCCTTATAGGCAAGTTTTTCAATGAAAAGATTAACGTAGCCATAAAATCGACAACAGTTGAATGGTGTTGCGAGGTACTTTGGGGTCTTAGCAGTCAGTCTAGTGTGTGTCCCAGGTCACTGCAATGTAGAAGTAAATTAAAGGGCAAATGAGTTGACTAAGAACGAACCTGATGCGGAGAAGCTACTTGATTAGCAGTTCTGCTTTTGCTCAGCGCTGGAAAGTGGAAAACTCAAAAAAAGGAGCGACTGAAACCCTTCGCACTGCCGACCAAATCACGAAGGAAAGACTGGAAATTTCGAGTAAATAAGACGTCGAGGTCAGACTATGGACCTAATAATTTATGATAGGTTATTCGCCTAACCCAACTTGGAACATTTCAAAGATTTACCTTTCTAAGGCTGCAGAGTGTGATGCATTTTATATTCTGCCACAAAAACTCAAATATTCACACTAATCTCACCATTCTGTTGTCATAGTTTTGTCACTGTCACGATGGTATTAAACAACAAATTGTTACTCAACACATTTGTGCGCTCAACCATCGATATTTTGTAAACTGTTCACAGTGTTTTTAAAGGATCAAAATGTCATATTCGAATAATTCTTTTAAAGCCTGCCCGGGGCTCTTCGACGTACGTATAAAGTACAAATTTGGTCATCTTTCCGTACTTTATAAAGGTACATAGTGAATCACAGCGTTTCCTTCAAATTACAAAAATATGACCAATTTGTATCTTTTGACGTACGTCGAAGTACTAACGTATTGAACTAAAGCAGGGATTGGAAACTTTTACGTACAAATCTACGCTCAATTTGTGAAAGCTCATCTTTGGAATGCAAAACAAAGGTCGGTTAGAGCGCAGGAGCTTCGTTACTTCGTACGTTAGTTGTGTATATGAATACTGTACTAAAGTATTGTTTGCACTTCAGGCTTAATAAGTTCAAATGTGATCTCTATCAAATGCCACATTTCTCCAAAAGAAATTCAAGAACAACTTTAATCCAAAGTCAGATGATCACAATTTCGCTTTTCACAAATACGATAAAAAATTCTCCAACAAAAAAAAAACCAAAGTTCGTCTTCAATTAGATTAAAAATTTACGTAACGTGGGGGAAGTATGAAAACGGACTTGGTCGGCCAACATCATTGCAGTTTCATATTTCAAGCAATTGCGGAATTTTTGTTGTTTTTTCGAAAACAAATGATATCATAAGACAAAACAGAACTCACAGAAGACACTCTAATGGAATTAATTCAATAAGTGCGGAGTACGGACTATGCGTGTGAATGAGGAGGAGTGAACGAAAACAAAAAAATGACCAAGGGGTCAAAAGCTTAATTGAATTAAGGTGGAGAGCGACGATAGAGAAGTATACTTATGATTTAAGAAAAATATTTTTTCAATGTGAAAATCATTAAATAGAGAATGATATACTATATAATAAATTATTATTAATAGCAAAGGTAGGGAATTTAATAATAATAAAAAATGTGTTATTTAAAGCTTTTTATTTATATTTCCCATAAGAACTCTTTCAATGACTGAAAAATAACTGCCATATAGGCAAGTATACCTATACAGCAATAGAATAAACATGTTTCTACTGATTTAGTAAAATTTGTTCCACTATACTTGTTAGGTTAATTCTTCTTTTTTGCTACATGACATCATTTTTTTTTGTACCTGACATAAGCAAATAATATTATCAGCTCAAAAAATAAATAATAATAAAAATAAATAAAAACAAAATTGAGTGACTAAAGTAAATAATAAAGTGCTCAAAGTCAAATAAAGATAAAAAAAATATCTTTTGAAAAAACGAGCCAACACACGAAGCACGAATACGGAGAAGGCAAAAAAAGTAAATAGGCACTAAAAAAAAAGTAATTGAATTGAAGCTGCAAAAAATAAAGTAGCTGCAATTGAGAAGAGAATAAAAGTATAAAAAAAAGTAGTAGAAAAAATAGTAAAAAAAAAAAAAATACTAAAAAAAAAATACTAAAAAAAAGTAGGTACTTGTGCAAATTAAAACTTCCTTTAGTAATTCAGTTCTAGCTTAAGTGTAATATAAATTGTTGTTGCCATAATTATGGCAAACCGAAAAAAAAATAATTATTTTTAAATTATAGGAAATAGGAAACAGACACTTTCGCCATTCTTTTAGCCGCTTTCTTTCGTTTTGCATTTGGATGTCATAACCAGCAAAGCAAACAAAGATGTCATAACATAGTATATCAATCAAAACTAATTTAGTAGTTTCCGAGTGGTAAAATTTTCTTCTTTTTCGGTTTCATTTCGTTCGTTCGCTTGTTTGTTTAATATTTGTATAATTTTGCGGGTGTGGTAGCACAGCTACACTTTAAGTCTCATCCATCATAATTATGTATTCAAAATGGTCGTAGGTTAGTTGTATTGAAAGTAAATATTTGACCAGTTTAGACATTTAGTATTGCCTGAATGCGACGAGCTATTGAGATTAATACGTTTTTCGTAATGAACTTACCTTAAATTTAAGTTGTAGTATGTATTTTTCTTTTAAATAATACTATTTCAAAATTTGTCAAATGCCAAAGAAATGTTGACTGCAAATAGAAGAAGAAGAAGATATTGAGAGTTAAATAATAATAGAAAATAATTAAAATGCTAATCAAATCAAAAGCAAATGTAAATACATTCGCACAAAACAAATTGCATTAGATGTGAAGAAAAATGTTAACAATTTTTCTTTTTTAACCAAATTATATGCGCATATTTTATTGTCTAACACTGCCAAGACAGTACACAATAGCCACGGTGTATCATTAAAGTGTGTAGTAGCAGTCGTTGTGAAGCTTGAACAATTCAGTAAATTATTAAGTACACACAGTGTTGTGTAGAGACTCAAAAAATGTTGTAATTAAGTTACTTGAAAATTTGATGTAATTATTTCATTATTTTTGCGCTAAAGTGTGCAAAAATGTCATTAAAAAAACATTAGTTGGTTGGTGATTTCCAAAATTAATTGGCAGACTAGGCATTGAACAAAGTATTGATTAATTGATATTTTTTTGACGGAGAAATTATAAAATGAAAGCTTTTACTTGAGGGAAAATTTTATTATAAAAAATTGCACTCAATCTTTTTAATAGACAAATGGGTAGATACCCTACGCCTGTACAATCACGTTGGTCGCAAGTTTGTAACGTCAAGAACGAGGCGTGATATGTGTGGAAGTATACATATTCTTGATCAGCAGGTGCTAGAATCGGTTAACTGCCACACCTATCTCCTGTAATAAGTGAAAATCATGTTTTGTAAAATATGTAACCCAATTTCACTGAAATAGTACCAAATTTCATATAGGGAGTAGCTTTTGGTATCAAAATTTCCATATTCAAGATGGCGGATCTAATTTCAAGATTTTATCGAAATAGCATGAAATTTTGAGGTTTTTGGGATCGTTGATTTCGAATTTGAGGTAGAAATTTCCCAATTCAAAATTGCGAATCCAAATTTCGAGATTTCATCGAGGGTTCGCTGATTTCGAATTTGATATCGAAACTCAAGATGACTGACCCAATATGGCAACCCAAATTTAAGATAGTGGGGTTTCGCGGTCGCTGATTTTGAATGCGAGTGCCGTCACGATCGTAAGGTAGCGGTTTCGATTCCCACCTGGGGCAAATGCAAACCGCCACTCTCTTGCCAAGTATTGGCAATCTTGCAAGAGTAACTTGCCATGGAATAGCTTCTTTGGGAGTCTCGACGTTTGAAACGGTCATTAAACTGTAAGTCCACCATTATTATATACACTTGCCCACGATAAGTGCAAGAAACTCGGCCAAGACCCTCGAGGGTTGTAGTGCCAGATGTAGGACTTGGAGTGACTCACACACTTACTCACTTGTTTCTAATGAACAATTTTTCTGTGAAAGGTTTTTTTTTCTACGTGCCTTAAGTATTCAACCCTGCCTACAACACTCTACCTTTCAAAGCAGTTACTGCCAATATATTTATAGCTTTGTTCAATTTCTACTCGAGCTACTTCATTCATTTAAGTACTATAGCCAGTCGTTGACTCTGTTGAACAAGTTTTCCAACCTTGATTAGGCACGTGCCAAAGTTCATGTTATTTTTCATGTTTTTTCGTAATTACACACCATTCGAAAAAGCCATTTTCTCTACAAAACTACATACGTGACGTTTAACAGTCAATAAACTTCAAACTCCCACTCAAACAAACAAGAAGTAATGTATGGAAAAATATAAAGTGGAAATATTTAATAATTACACTTGCCGGCAGCCGCCACAGCTAGTGGAAAACAACGCCCATTTGCATAGTATGCGAAAAAAAATATTAAAAATACAAACATTATATTATTTTTGTAGCGGCTGAAAAACGTCGGAGGCTATAAATATTTGCATGACATCATCATCATCATCAACACCAACCAACCAACTAACATAAGATTTGTTTGGATTTTTCATTCACAATTATTGTGAAAACTGAGTGCAAATATATGTGTGAGCGTTGTCGTATATGATGAGGAAATGAGTAAATAGTAAATTAAAATGTCAGACATTTTTTGCAGAAGGTCTTTAAAGTTCAATTGAAAAGGACAAATACAATTTCGTAGAACTTCAATTTTCAGAAAAAAAAAAGTTTAGTGGAAATGGCATGAAATATACTTTAAAAGATAATGGCATTAAACGATTATTTTTTTCATAACCCACCAACCTTATAAATCAAATAAAATCAAATTAAAGATCTCTAAAGGCGTATCAACTATACGATCTAAGATGAATCTTTAGACAATTTATATAATTACTTTAATAAAACAATGAAACTGCAAATCTTTTACAGTCCATAGATCAAAGTAAGTTACTTTATCTTAATCAAAAAAAAATATAAAAAAAACACCATTATGATATTCGTTAAAGTGCAAACAACATTTCTGCAGACAGTAAATTGCAACAAAAAAAAAAGCTAAATAAACGCATTAAAATCTTTACATGTTCATGAATCATGAGCATGATGATAATTAAATAAAACTCAACACGCGATCAAGAAATTTACAAAATTTTCAAATGAATGCTTTCAACATACATACATTCACACTTAAATAATGTATGGGCAAAAAAAAAACTTTTCATTTCGTTATGAATGCGATTAAGGCTCTGGCACAAAAAGGTAAGAGAAACTTAAGGCAAAAAAAAAACTAAGACAAAAAAACTAAGACAAAAAACTTTTATTTTCATTTTGTGTTGGTTAATGGCTTAGCATAACGGTTGCAATGAAATATAAAAGCAAAAAAAAAATAAAATAAAATAAAAACGAGGAACAATTTTCACACATACAAATTTTCAAGCAGGCACAAACAGACAAGACAGTCTTAAGACATGGGCATAAATGTAAAAGTTTTAAATTTTCCTACTGGCTTGGAAAATTACATAGGAGACTATTAACTTTCACACCAGATGAGTGAAGGTACACTTTTGCTTGTCTAAGACAAGGTGAAGGTAAATGGGGAAAATGGAAAAAATGCATTAAAAGAAAATGGAATGAACAAAAAAGTAAAAGCAAAAAAGGGAAAAAGTATAAAAGCAAAAAACTAAAGCTAGGACACACCTGAAGAGTAAAGACCTGCCAAGAAGTTGCAGTTTTGAATCTTAAGTTCAATGGGGGAAAGCATTTATTTAATGTCAGTTTTATTAAAAAAATTATATTGACTTTAAAGTGTGAAAATCAAAGAAAACTTAATGACTGTTTGGTAACCGCAGCCGAACATGCAATTCAAAACGTACGAACGTTGCTGGTGTGGTTGAAAGATAAATCCCGAATGCGATCTTATGTGAGCGTTTAGCATGCGAAACCCCATCAGCATCCCAAAACAGAAATCCATCCATTCAATGTCTGTCCGTTCAGTACAAAAGCTTCTCGACTTTGCTGTTGTTTGTGTGGATGTGTGTGCTCCAAAGACGTTATCGCTTTATTTTCTGTTATTCATGAGATTCAATTCGTGTGAAATTCAGCAACACTTTTCGCTTTTCAAACAAAAATCAAGATTATGTAAGTCAAAAAAAAAAAAAAGCAGCAGAAAATAAAGAGCAAGGCAAGGCATTATAATAAATTTATTTGTTTCGATAAAGCAAAATGTGGTAATATTTCGTTGTTGTTTTAATTTGTTTTGTTTTTTGCATAAATGCTCATTTTTATTTATTTATTTGTTTGGTGGTATCACGGATGGAACTTGATATAAAGAAAGTTATTTAAATATGGTTTTGTGTTCCATTGTTTCCGAAAATAAAAACCGGGTTATGAGGTTTAGTGCGCAAAAAAAAAAAGCAAAATGTATGCAGCAAGGAGTGTTTATAACCAGATTGAAAGTAAGAAAAAGTTTATTCAAGTTTAGCAAGTTATGAGATTTTAAAATTGCTGAATTGCGCGAAATGTCTGTGTTATGTAAAAAAGAAATGGAAAATGGGTTAGAGACATGAAAACTAAAAAATGAAAACTAAATTTAAACAACTAGTTAGAGAATAATCTTTGGGCAACTATATGACTAAAGCCCCGGTCAGACTAGGCAACAATTTGCCCAAATACACTCAGATATTTTTAAAATATAGTATCATATGTGACTGAAAAAATATTTCCATTTTCTGATTGTATTTTACATATATTTGGAAAAACATTTGCCTAGTCTGACCGGGGCTTAAGAAAAATGTCTTAAAGAAAATATAAAAATAATATGTTACCTCCAAAAAGAAGTCTTTATAATTAGCTTAATACGCCCGGCGTTGCTTTGTATTTGCAGTAGTGGAAGTACCCTCACGTGGACCCTGCGGAGGGAGGAGAAAATGGGAAACTCTCCGACCATAAATAACGTCAAATTCGAAATCAGCGACCCCAAAAACCCCCAAGAACCAAGTTGTGTACATATAAAATGAGGGTTAGGAAATTCTACCGCCATACTATGACGACCCCTTTAAGTATGCAATTCTATATGACAGTATGCAAGTTTGTATAACAGTTTGCGCTCAAAGATAGATTATAACGACCTCAGAAATTATGACAGGGAATTTAACTGTTTTTCAAGATTTTCACACCTTTTCGGCTGAATTTTCCTAAGTTTTTTTGGCGGATGCTCCAATTTACGATACTCTAGAATGGACGAGCTGCGTACAACATGCTAGCTGAAGTCGTAACTACGAAACATCACTTAAAAGTTGTGAACATGAGAAACCACTGTCACGATTTATCGCGAGGAAGTAACAATGCAGTGATGTGGCACTGATGCGATGTCATGCAGAGTGTCATGCATAAGAAAATGTGACACTACAGTCAAACTTCTCCATAATGAAGTGATTTTCAGGTCCCGTGCTAATTCATTATAAGGAAGTTCGACCGTACTATGATAATTTCATTGAGGCCTCAGTTGAAATTTCAACGAGGTGTCATTTATGCCTGCTCGATGTCGAATCGATGACTTTTCTACTGGGTAAAGGATAAGAGAGATTGTGGTATAGCTTTGGCGCCTTGTTCTTCTTACAAAATAAATTTTATATATGAAAACTTAAAATTTTCCAACATTTAACGCCCTCTTTTGGTCATAAAAACTTTTCACACAATTTTTGTCCAGTGATGTTAACAAAAATTGATTATGCCAAACCGACACCGAGTCGAAAAAAGCCTAAATCATAATTTTTCACTTAGGAAACATGAAAATGGGCACAACCTTCTGCGTTGAAACCAATTTCAAGTACCCAACCTTAAAAAAAAACAAGACAAAAACAAGTAGTAGTAGCCAAGAAAAACAACAACAACAAAAACCCATAAATGTACAGTTGTACAGTCTAGAAAGAAAAAAGAAAGAAACATATACAAAAATATAAAAAAATACAGAACATAAATCTTAAATAGGGGCTTCTCTTCAAACAAGTCTGGAGGCTGCAACACATAACAACAACATGGTATCAGAAAACAGAAAGACAGAAGGAAAAAAAACTTGATGAACGACATTGCAACACAACCACCTCAATAAAAACAACAACGATGACGAAGACGACGACAACGAAGGCAATGCTGCTGCTGATGATGATGCACCAACATGCTCCTGCACGTTGCACACCTCCTCCTTCCTCGTACTCCTACTAAGCCCACACTCTTCAATCAAGTTTATTTGTCTGAGTTGCATATTTTTCATCATCATCACAAAACTGAAATGGTGGAAGACTGTCTGTGTGTGTGTGTGTTTTGAACCAGCCCCCCTTGCCTCCGCACCTACTTTTCTTCACTCACCACTTGCCTTTAATGACTACGCCAACGATGGCTACTGCCTTTGAGGATTTGAAGTCAATCTTTAGAAGCGAGAGGTGGTTGGATTAGAGGCAAAGATGGATGAAGATGAAAAATTAAATCAACTCTCTTCTCGGTCCGGTTGTAGGAATCAAATGATTGTAACGTTTACAGACGTTTTCCAAATTGATTATAGGTTAAGGCGATTTGGATGGAGATTGAGTACCATGAAAGTTTTTAATCGAGTTAAACTTTATTTGAAAGAAAGTTTAAAAGAAATTAAAGCTAATAGGTAACTGTATTGTTCCAGGCTACAGATGTAGGTAAATGAGTGCGTGCTCAAGAGTGAAAAGTTATCCGGTACTGAAGTATTTCAATTGGTTGGAAATTCTTGTAAAATTCAGAGTTGCAATTTGCCAATTGCTTTCAAGAATACTTAATGTCAACTTATCAATCAGAGTGGAAAGAATTTAATTTATTATCCACAAAAAAGCAATTAGGATTTTAAATTAAAAATAATATCGAAATAAATTGAAGCCATTCTGTTAGTGTTAATTAATCATGACATGTCAATCGGTCGATCGTTAATACTGATAAATAATAGAAAATCTCTCAACTGAAAATGATGAGGGCAAATGGCAACAGAAGACAGACACCCTTAAAAAAAAAATACGAAAAATGAATGAAGTTAAACGAATTCAGAACAATAAAAAAAATGTCTAAGCTCAAAATGTAAACAAAAAAATCAACGAATGATTTATCATTGACATATGAAAAAACAAAAAAACGCATTTAAAAGAAATTTTCGTATAAAGGAAGTTGCAAACAACGGAAATAGGAAGGCGACTCATGTCGTTGCCCTAGTACTGTGTGACTAAACTGCAGAGGTTTTGCATTTCATCAACACCTCATAAAACTGTAAAACGCTTAATTGTAGGCTTCAACTTAGACTGAGCTCCAGTCACAAGCAATTAAAATACAGACAATTTTCCGGTTGAGGCACAGAAGAAAAAAAAATAAACAACCAGAAGAAGAAACACTAAAGAAGCATAGATAGAGAGAGAAAAATAAACGGAAATTATAACTCCAACAAGCGGCTAGAAATATAAATTAAAACCTACATACAATTGGCTCAAGTGGTTCAAGTAACTGACACACATACAAGGAACTACATAAAACTGTGTAAAAGTAGCCAGTTATAGGCAAAGAAATAAAATGAGTTCGCTTGTAAACTGACGTTTACGTGACAAGCAGGGTGTTTACGTGAGGATCCGTAGTTAATTTATGATGAACGTAAAAAAAAAGATTATTTGCAGAGCAGTCAATTAAATAAAAATTTAAAAAAAATAAAATTAAAAAAATTTTGTAATATAAAGAAATTAAAATTTGTTATTCTGATTTAAAAAATTTTTTTATTTTCATTTTTTCAAAAAATATTTTTTTTGAAAAAGTTTTTTTTTTTTTTTAAATTAAATCGAGTTTTTTTTACCATTTTGTAGCTAAATAGTTTTTTTTGTCAGTGATATTATGTTACACAAGCATTAATGTTGGTGCTCCAGTTCTCGTCTCCAACCTCCAACGTTGTATCTCCACTTGACCTCCAATTGAGATCGTATCCATTCTCAAAGGAGATAAGGTTGGATATCTACTTGAACTTCGAGATAGATCTCAAGCAGGACTTTGGAACGAAGCGTGGAGTTGGTGTGCGGAGCAGGAGATTTTTTAGGAGCGGTACCGGAGCGCTGAGCCATGAAAATTACGCTACCTTCTCACACGTTTGAGAAAAAGATTTTTCGCGGCTGTTGGATCCTTTCAATTTTCTTCACCCAATTTTTTACAAGTACCAATCACAGCATTACCAAAATGTAATTAAAATTGGTTTCCATTACCAAAAAATTAAATTTAAAAATGGCAACACTGGTTCTTGACTTTATTGGACCTGAGATTTGTTTCTTTATTATTTGATTTCCAAGAACATCAATCCACCTTCATTCGGTTCATAAAATTTTCTTAAATTTTCTAAAAAAAAATTGCAAATTAAATGCAAAGCCATAAACTAACAATTGCCGCACTTCCGCTTTGCCATTTGCACGAAAATGTAAAACCGTAAATCACAAAATAAAAAAAGAGAAAAATGAATTATAATGCAAATTTCAAAATATTATAAAACACAACAACAACAGTCTTTCGCACGGCTGAAAGAGGCAAAACGAAGCATAACGAGAAACGAAAAAAAAACATGAGGCAATATAATTTCATAGATCGTGTTTATTTTTTTTTCAAATTTAATTTTTTTTTTTACACAATAGAAAGAAACACGAAAGAAATAATGGTAATAATGGTAACAATAAAAAATTAATATAAAAGCGAACACAGCTAGATAGAAGAGCAACTATAAAAGAGCAGCGACAAAAGAGTAGTAGCAACAACAAACACTTTATTGCCAGCAACCAGCAACTAACTTAAATACAAAATTCAAATTAGCCTCAATTTTAGCATAGAAATTGAAATTGTGCAAAATTTGAAAGAAGCAAAAAAAAAACCAACAACATTTATATTAAAATCGAAATGACGTCATTTGATTATTGAGGCTAGATAGTGTGAATGGAAGAGTGAACATGAAAAGCAAAATCAATGTGTGCGATAAGAATATGAATAAAAAAAAAAGAGTATATATGAAAGGAAGCACGGAAAAGAGAGCACAGGCAGCGGCGATCAACTGATACTAAATTTAAATTATGTAATTGCGAGGGGATGAGGCCGACCAGCAGTGGCTGAGAAGTGGTTGAGTTGCAGAGCAAATTAAATTGGAAAAACAAACTGTATGCATAATAAAGTAAAAGGGTAAAATTGATTCCAGTGACAAAAGAAAAAAAAAGACAATGAAGAAAGTAAAGTGTGGGGGAGGGTGGGGGTAATATGTATGATATAAATAATTGTTTCATGACCAACGCCTCTTTTGTGTGTCAGACGCAGACGGCTGGCTGACAATAAAGTAATTTCAAGCACAGTTGGCCAGTCTACAATGTTGCTACATTTCCCATTTAAAGAGAATTACATTTTTGATGTATTATTAACTCCTTCGTCATGGCGTTTTCTCAAATGATTAATACGTATTTTTTTTAAATTATAAAATTATAAAAAAAAAATGTTACGGTTTTATTTTTTTGCCCCGTGCCCTGATAACATACCTAAAGACTTGTCTTGAGTGTTGTTTAAGGTTTAGAATTTTTTTGCTGGGGCGTGGCCGGTATAGAAAACTATAAGTATATATTCCTGATAATTATCACCACAGTTATTGAGCTGTCGACTCCAAATTTTGGAATTCCTTTTAATTTTGCTTCTAATTGGATGAAAATGGGCAACATCGGATAAGAGCCACGCAAAATGGTCACAAAATGGTCATGTCTTTATTTGCGTTTACCTTGTGAAATACTGAAACACCGAAGTTTTAAAATTGATCGGTAATAAAGTAGAAATGGTAATTACCGAAAAATTATATAAGAAAATTATTAAAAGGCTATCGATAAAATAAAGAAAAACTATCGATAAAATAACGAAAAGGATAACTGAAATTACCGAAAAGTTGTCGAAGAAGATATCGTAGTCGTATGTGCAGGGCATTTTAGCTTCGGTCAGACCAAAAAGGAACAAGTTTTCATTTAGCTCCATTTCCATTCCGTCTTTTTTCCAGTTTATTCCATTTTGTTCCGATTCATGCCATTTTATTCCCTTTCTAAAATTGTTTTAATTCCATTTCATTCCCACTAAATACAATAAACAATGCAGTACTTCTGAAGATATACAAAAAATAAGAAAAATTCGGCGGTCATTACCGTTATTTTGGCAAAAATAAGGGAAATAAAAACATTTTAAGTCATTGACTGAAATAAAAAAAACCCATGTGGAAACTATTCCAATTAAACGAAATTTTGGTCTCTTTCAATTGTCATTCCTAATTTTCACAGCCGAAAAATGACTTTAATTTTTCAATAACTTCCAATTTATTTCGAGTACAATTGATCGAATTTGCATTTATCACAATTGCCCCTCGGAAATTGACAAAGAATTATCGATATTATGAAAGAAAGAAAAAATATCGTTGAATGTTCCAATTTTTATGACGTTTCGCATTCTTCATTTCTTATCTTTTAATTTGATGTCATAATGCGCTTTTTTTATTTTTCTTTTTTGAATAGTGAAAAAAAATCATTTCATTCCACTAACATGTTGTTGTATTTTCGATTGAAACGATAATTGAATAATGCACTTGAAAAAAATAAAACTGTTATCGTAATAATAATGTGAGCCCAGCACATTGGGGTGTTGGGAGAATATTTGAATCACAATCAGTCTTGGAATTGATACTAAATTAAAATGTATGGTAAGCAAGTTTTATGGCTTGACAAAAGATGAGAAAAAATATGTGTGTGTAAGGAATTACATGTATTGTTCAATTAGCGGAGTAAATAAAAGTTCGAATGGCCTTTGTAATGATGTCAAATAGCAAAGGTTAAAAAATCCATATTTAAAAATATCTAATCAACTGCCGAATTGAGTATATTTGACCACTAAATAACCTCTGTGGAATAAGGCGCTATCGATTACAGTATTTGTTCAAAAAAGGCCATATCATATTTTCCAAATTTAACCGACCATGGAATGGTAATAGTGGTAGTTAGCCACATTTCGCTTACAACTAAACTAACATTGACTTAACGTCAGTGTCTCTCTCTCCACAAATATTTATGGAACGATTACTCAGTTTCTTTTCAGTTTTGCACATATATGTCAATCAAATACTTTTCTTGTTGATAAGAAAAGGAACAAAATGGCAAAGCTCATTTATTTACATTAAAAAAGACGTTTTGGCGTGTAGAGGTTTTGCTTTTGTTTATCAATTTTTTTTCAAATACGTCTTGCAAGTAGTTGCAATTCAACTGGTTCTTTTCAAGACTTGCAAAAATCTAGGTCGCCCAGCCAAACACTGGCACGAGTGGTTGTCAGACGGTCCGTCCGACTCGTCCGGTCTACGCTTCAATAGTCGAGTGTGTGTACAAGTGCCCAGTTCGAAATGAGAGGGGGGGGGGGGGGGGGCAAAACTAAAAATGGCAATCGTGGCGCATCGGAAAAATAAAACCAACTTGTGTTTACACAATCATCTACATCAACGCCATCTCGCATTCAGCAAAGCGGGTTATTGGAATCATTCAAGGCAAATAACTTAAAATGTGGCTACGGAAGTGTCTCTGGCACCAAGGAATTCTATTTCTTTCCATTGTAATCCACTTCCAAATGATAAGAAAAAAATTTATTTATTGTGTTTGCATTTACTTGGCAAAAAAGTGATGACGGCTCATGAATAGTTTGCAAAGGAAATGATTCAATAACTAACTAGTCGAGTTTTATTGGGCATGCCTCACAAGTGGCTGAAATTTATGCTGAAATATTTATCCACAAAGTCTTTCTCAGAATATTGAAAGTAAAGGATTTACACGATGACTTTTCGATTCCATTAAAAATTATCAAAATTATCAAAGGAAATCGACCAAAAATCAATGTAAAAAGTCATCCGCCATGAGTGAGTCTGTTTGCAAGACCGTCGTACGATAACTGCCGCAGTTATTGAGCTATCGACTGCAATTTTATTGTTTCACTAATTTTTTCTTCAATTTGAACGTTTTTGAAAGCGAGCAACATCGGATAAGAACCATGCCTACCCCCCATACAAAATGACAGCCAAATTTCTTTATTTTCGTTTATAATGAAAAAAAACTTAACCGATTTGGACGTAATTTTTTTGTATTTGATTGAAAAAAAATGTTCGATAAAATGGCGAAAAATGGTCTAAAGACGTATAGTACACGCAATGCAGTGTATTTTAGCTTCTGTCAGACCGAGGATAATTCTTTTACTAGGCGGTTAATCCGCCCTTGATTACAATGTAGCATAATCTGACGGCTTAAGATCACGAAGAAAGGACTGTACATTTTGAGTGATCAGAGAGTCAAGGTAACACTATTGGTCTATGTAAGGCGATTAGCCGCCACCTAACCTATATAACTAAACGTCAAAAAGACCAAAAAAAAATTAGTTGTGTATGAAATTTACATCTTAAAAGCTGGTGCCTGGTACCCAAAGAATACTTCACTACGGCAATCCTTTAAAACCACAGCAAATTACGCAGAAGTTTACATTGCAATTAAAATATTGTGAATAAATATTGTGAATAAATATCGCCAATTAGCTTCGTCATACAAATATGTTACCTACTTGAAGCCAAAAATTAAAAAATTATACTTTTCCAACAGCCAGAAAGAAGAATCTTCATTCGTGATTAATTGGGTCAACCACCATTTTTGCTGTACGTTAACAAATTCGTTATGTTCTCCATGTGAAAATTTGGTAAAATGGAAATGATTAAATTACTAAAGGTTCAAACGTGATTCATTAATCATTTTAATTAAACTTTTTCAAATATCTACAACAAAAAGAAATGGAATTAAAAATAACACAAAATTTCGGCGAATGGAGAAGCTCCACAAGAAATTGTTGCTCAATGGATGGCAAAACGAATAAAGTAGAAAAGAGAACAAAAAACAAATTACAAAAAAAAAAATACGACCAAACCCCAAAAAACTTGAAGTAGTCAAAGTTGGGAACAAAAGAAGAGCTGAGAAAAGGTAGACGAAATAAAAAAGCGAATTGTACAACTGGAAGGGGGAGCAACACAGTGGGAAAAATGACGTCATTTTGAGAGAGAGGTGATATATGTATATTACACAGAAATAAAATTAATAAATATAAATTGTTAATCCCGTTGACAAATTTTTACATTTTGGGAACGTTTGCCAATTATTTAATTTACAATTTCATTTATAAAACAAATAATACAGAAATAAAAATAAAGCCGAAAAAAGTATGCTCTCCACACAAATGCGAATATTTCCCATTATTATTATTCTCCACTTCCAATCCAATTGCGTGCGCTTGCTTCATCTATTTTCTTTCGACAGCATTTTTTAATGATTTTTTTTTCGACAATTCGCCGCGTACTTACCGTATTGCGTATGTTGCTCTCTTGCTCTAGCTGCTTTGCTTTTGCTGACGACGTTGGTTGGTTGTTCCTTTTCCGCTCAATTGGATCAAAATTGAATTTTTAATGCGGAAATTTTTTTTTGCCTTTTTGCTTTGCACCAAGATTTTTTTCAAACGCGCTTTAGCTGCCGTCTTTTCGAAATTTGGTTTTGATTGATGTCACAACAACAATTTCACACTAAACACAAAAAAATACAATTTGAATATTTTTGTTTATCAAGGGGGAGGCGAAGAAAAATTAATTGTAAAATTTTGGTTTCGTTTGAATTTAAGGCGGCTCAACGGAACACGCACTCACTCACGACAAGAGACGACGATTCAACGAGACACGAAACGATACTGCAGAAAACGAATTGGAAATCGGCGGCGCCGACCAATATTGAAACGATGCACGAACGCGTTTCAAAATGGTAGTAGAAATTTAGTGTTTCCGTGTTTTATGACAGCTTTATGAATTAGAGGAAAATGTTTGGAATTCTTTTCAAAATGAATTGATTGAAAGTCTATCAAAGTGACACAGAAAATTCAATTCTGATCGGAATTCGAAACATATAATTAATGAAAGTCTGACCAAAACCTAATTAAACGTTTTTTTAAGAATATTTTTCAAATAATAATACAACTGCTTTTTATATTCGTTATATACCGTTATTCTTATTAGACCCACTTATGCTAAAACCGAAAAGGGCAATACTGAACTTCGACACAAGCAACCGAAAACCGAGAAAATGATATCACGAAATAGTGGGAAATTAATAAACTGGAAACCGACAGCATACGCCCAACGAGGCGAATTGAGCGATTCAAACCAATACGAAAAACGAACACAAAACAGAGAATGAAAGAAAACGAGAAATGTCCTGTAGGAATCCCCGACTCCACCACCTCCGCACCAATGTAGAGACACTTCTAAGGTTTTTCTTTTCAAATCCTTTCACTGTGTTATTTTTCAAGTTCAACTTTGAATAAAAAATTCTCCAATTTAATAGGCGCGCGTGCATTCGCTTCAACGATTATGTCATAAAGTGGGCGTTTGCCGGCGACGCAAAAATACACGCAAGGAAAAATCGATTTCTTTCCAATTTCAGTTTCACTTTTCACAAATTCAGGCGCACTTCTTCGCAAATGAGTTTCGCACCCGCAAAATCTCAATTTTCACAGTAAAAATACAATTCGCAATTCGTTTCAAAAAATACAGTTTCAAAAAATCTTCAAACCCGTTTTTTTACACTTCTATTCTTACAAATTCTTCCTTTTGATTCGCTTATTTTTTACGTGCGCTAACAACGTAAACGACGTTCGTTCGACCGCTTCGATTTTGCTTCTGTTCTGTCAGGAAATTCCCCTTTTGCAGTCGTGCTGCAATTTCGAATTTTGCGCAAGCGAGCTAGCCATAGCATTTCATTCCAATTGGAAAAATTAAAAATGATGTCATTTTTTTTGTTTTTGCGGAGAAAAAAATGGGATATTTTTGACAGTATGAAGTTGTGGAAACAAGAAACGCAGGGTTGCATTTAATTTTATGAGGGTTTTTTTATTTATATGGTAGGCAGTGTGACCAATGACTAAATTCTCTAACTGTGAACGAAGTGAGTTCGGTCGAAATTTAAACATTTTCTGAAAAGAAAATATTCCCTCGTCTACATTAGCGATAAATTCTCGCATACTTTACATCACATGCGATAAATCTTAAGTGTAGACCACTTATGGTACATTGCGAGTTACAGCATACCATTTTCAACTGCAATTTTTTTTTCATACAGACACGCGAAAAATAAGAATTTAAGTGAAAATAACTTATTGATGATATGATAAATATGAAAATATCATGAAATATAACCGAAATCATAACGCTAATAAATCCTTCCAAACCTGTGATAACCATAAAATGCCCACTAAAAAATTCTGCAATCAAGATTTCGCGTACCATGAACAGTGTCAGATCATTAGCTAATATAGACGAGGGGTAATGCAGATGAAAAATAATTTCGTTTTGGAGAAATTTTGTTCTTTTGTGTAGAGTGAAACATTTTCTGACAATTTGAAGTTTTTAATTTTGTAAATTAAGTATATCATTACTGTTTAGGAGGCCATTAAGGAAAAATAAGTCTTGGTATAAATAGTAGTCAACAGTAGGCGTTATATTAAATTGGCAAATAATGCTCATTCGAGATCTCCTATCCTTTCCAACCGGAACGGGAATAGAGTAACTTGAAAACCAACAAAAAAAATAAAGTTTAATAAAGCATTGGTAATTCCATTTGGTTTTTTACATAGTTTTGCCTATCTGCCATCTGTATGATACATTAGGCAAATATTTGCCCAAATACTGGGAAAATACATTCAGAAAAAAAATGACTGGTTCAGTCACATACGATTTTAGTTGATTTTAAAAATATCTGAGTGTATATGGGAAAATATTTGCCCAATGTGACCGTAGCTTTAGTGATGATACCTCGCATTGGGTCTGTCACTTTTCATGGTATGCAAAACCGTATCGATTTTTGAGGTGGTCATTTCATGGTATACCTTTTTTTTCTGATGAACTCGATTTTCTTTGAGCCTATTTACACTATCATTTCCATGCCACGGCATGCCCACGTTTTTAGAATTTACACTGACCTGGGCATACCGAAATTTGACAGGTTTTATATGAAAATGTAAATAAGCTAGGCATGGAGTTGTATGGATTTTCGGTGCAAAATTTTCTATCCCGTTTTCACTACCGCAGCTCTTCATCCGATTTTTCGTCATGGAAATGATAGATTAAATTGACCATAAAATATTTATTATTCGTATAAACGCGAAGCTTGCAAAAATTCTGTGAACCCGGTTCACCGATTTGATTTCACAAATGCAAACGCACCCTAGTTGAATTATTATTATCCCACTATTTTTCTAAAACACTAAATCCCCCTATTTCTGTGTTGTTAGTGTGTTTATTTTTACTTCTACTTTTGGCCGTCTAGAGGGCGGGTGTGTTACCATTGTGTTGTTAGTGTGTTTATTTTTACTTCTCCTTTTGGCCGTCTAGAGGGCGGTTGTGTTGTGTTTATTTTTACAGCAGAAATTCCGAAAGACGGAAAGCGAAAAACGGTAGCCGTTCTGTGATCGCGCGAAAATTTTTATTTTAGTTTTTAAGTTAAGATTATTTTAATGCCGGTGTCAAAATTATAAGCCGGACACAGCATTAAAACTAGGTAAGTAAATGGCTTTGAAGAATTGTTGATTTTAACAAATATTCCTCGTGCAAAAGGTTTACTAAAATTTCCGTCTGTAGGCATTTTTTTCCACGCATTGACGAAGGACAAACAAAAGAGGGTTTCAGCGCCCAGCAGCACCATCGTACACACAAGCGAAGCAACAACAAAAAATGGGACGTAGTCCATCTCCCTCACACAGACGACGCGAAAAAGAACGCACCGAACGGAAAAAACGTCGGGAACGCCGGTCCCGAGAGCGCGAGCGTGTACGCGAAGCTGGTGGCGACGCTGCCGGCAGCAGCAGCGGAAGTCGCCCAATGCGACGTCGTTCACACGACAGAGAACGCGACAGAAGTCGCAGCCGCGACCGAGAGCGTGCCAGTCGTCGGCGTTCTAGGTAAATCAGGCCAGGTTGCATCAAAGGCCCAAAGCACAATACGTAATGTATACTACCATTTCAATATACCTCAATATGTAGCCTAGAATAATTTGCTTATTTTTTGGTACTAATTTTTTATGCAAATTTTTGATTTAAATTCGTAGTCAAATTTACCTTTTTTGAAATAGTTCTAAAAAGATTGGCTTGTATGGAATGGGACTAAGCGCAGGTCCTTTTTCTTTTCAATATGAAGGGCATTCGGACCTGTTGCTAAATCCAATCGAGTATTTAGATGGCATCACAATAATGCCATCTTAAATATACGTATTTTGAAAAGTATGATTTCACTACAGTTTTATGTAACCCAATCAGCATTTGCACTTGATATTGAGTTGAAAACGCACATTTGAAATTAGTGTTGAAAAACTGTAATTCTGAACTGGACATATAGCAATTCTCAATAATTGTTTTGTATGTTCCGAACTAAGATAGTATCTTAGTACATTTATCTGTATGTCCATTTATATTTTTTATAATTCTAATTTCTATTTATAAAGTTAAGTTCAAAAATGATTGCCCAATGCATTAAAAAATTAAGCCAAAAAGCCTAATGACGACCTACATTTTATCGCCCTTTTTATTCTGAACGTGTCATATCACTCTAGAACAAATTTCATTAATATTTACTACCCGGCAAACAATTTGACTAATTTGTAACTCTTTGAAGGCATTTGCTCAAAAAATACCCTTCCTGTAGGGGCACAACGAAATGTATGAGATAAGACTAATTGGAATCTGAAATCTGACCCTAAAGTACCTTAAGATATCACAAGATACCTCTATTCATGCCGATAAAACCAAAGCATATTTGGAAATTCCAAAATTATGTTGGGTAATAAAATCCTTAGATACTTTTTAGAGTAATTTTGATAGTTTTTGGACTTTAAATTGTGAGCGCTCATAATATTGTTTGCTGGGTAGGTATTGTTGGCATATTTCTGTATTTGTGTTTTTTTTATTAAGAGAGTACACGAATTTTGTTCTTCATTGAAGACAGACTTTTTTAGACTAAATTTATTATTTTAAGTTGGATAAAGGCTGGAACCCAATGAATACTTCGCTACGTCAATCCATCAAAATATAAAATTCGTCCATCTTTTTGTACGCTTTACTTTTCACACTGATTTGGCAGCACTCAAAACTTCTGTGTCATTTGTTGTTGTTTCAGCGGATTGACGTAGCGAAGTATTCATTGGGTTCCAACCTTAAGGCGTGTGGGCCAATGTAATAGTGCATCGACAAGGGCAGTAGTTGCAAGTGACGATTTATACTATCAAGATCTTGAGTGTGACAAAGAGTGGTCAAAAAACTGATTAGTGAAAATGTGATGGAAAATTTAGTACCAAAGAATCGAAAAAAACATTTTCCAACTAAAATATTTTATGCCATTGACAACCCTAATTCACTATGAATTTCGTGTTTTCACGTCATTGCCCATTTTCTACATTTCTTTTACCCACACACACACACACTCAAGCACACAAAACATTTAATTTGACATTTCGCACCGCATTCTTTTGACATTACCACGTGAAGTGAGAAACGCAAAAACTTATAAAAAAAACCAACAGAATTTCATCACTGAACCAAAAAGTAATTAGTTAATACTGTAAATTGTGCCAAGGAACATCAACAAAGTAAAATAAAGTAGAAACCGCTCCAAAATGGCCCTACGCGTACAATTCGAGAACAACGACGACATCGGCGTCTTCAGCAAACTCACAAACTCCTACTGTCTGGTGGCCATCGGCGGCTCCGAGACTTTCTACAGTGTCTACGAGTCCGAATTGGGCGAGACCATACCCGTAGTGCACGCCAGTGTGGGCGGCTGTCGCATCATTGGCCGTCTCACAGTGGGCAATCGCAACGGCCTGCTGGTGCCACACTCCACCACGGACGTGGAATTGCAGCATTTGCGCAACAGCCTGCCGGACACGGTGAAAATCCAACGTGTCGAAGAGCGTCTGTCGGCGCTGGGAAATGTCATCGCCTGCAATGATTATGTCGCCCTAGTGCACCCGGACTTGGACAAAGAGACCGAAGAGATCATTGGCGATGTGCTAAAGGTGGAGGTCTTCAGGCAGACAATTGCCGAAAATACACTGGTCGGATCGTACACAGTGTTGAGCAATCAGGGTGGCATGGTACATCCGAAGACCACCATCCAAGATCAGGATGAGTTGTCGTCACTGCTGCAGGTGCCGCTCGTGGCGGGCACAGTCAATCGCGGCAGCGAAGTTTTGGCCGCAGGCATGATTGTCAACGATTGGATCTCATTTGTGGGCATGAACACAACCGCCACCGAGATCTCAGTAATTGAGAGCGTCTTCAGGCTGAACCAAGCCCAGCCGTCGACGGTGACAACGAAATTGCGTGCCGCTCTTATCGATGACATGTCCTAAAGTGGGCGGGGCATTTAGTAGGCGTTTTTTGAGATCATTCTGTTGAATATAAAATGTAATTCTTTTTTGATGATTTTTTTTAAATAAATACATTTTTTTTTAAAATAACTAAAATTTGTGTATGTATTTGTAGGATAGTAGAGGGAAAAATTAGGACTAGATCACATTTGCTTAAATAACATTTTTATAAAATTTCGTTTATTTTTTTAATGACAAACTAATGACAAAACCCTTGCCGCCTAAAATTTCCAGATCACGTTCGCGCGGCCGCGCATCCACCTCAGCCTCATCATCGTCGCGCCGCGGCCGTGGCGGCAGTTCCAATGTCGATCGTCCGAAAATCAACGAAGCCGATTTGGAGGGCAAATCCGCCGAAGAGATCGAAATGCTCAAGACAATGGGTTTCTGCACGTTCGACACGACCAAAAACAAAAAGGTCGACGGCAACGATGTCGGAGAAGTGCACGTAATCCTCAAGCGCAAGTATCGCCAGTACATGAACCGCAAGGGCGGCTTCAATCGTCCGTTGGATTTTGTGGCATAGCGCCGTCACATGCCAACGACAGAGGACGACGACGACGAAATGTTTGCTGCTATTGCGGCATCGTACATTTTTGTACTAAGTTTTTAGTTATTGTTGTTATTGTTGCCCGCCAGCGGCAACAGACAAGCCTGCAATTTTCTGCAATAGACCGGTTGACAAAATTCATTTTCAAAATTTCCACCACAATACCTCACTAATATTAAATAGTTGTAACAATGCTATTACTTTCATTACAGAATAGTAGTTAGTTATATAGTCGTTAAGCCCGAAATGTTATTTCAACAAAGTAACAGATTTTTTTTTTCTTCTTTGTAGAGAGTGTGAAGGGGAAGCGAGTGAAACGGGTGGGGCACTTTTATGTTAAAAGGAAAATGAGTGGCAAAACGTGTAAGGAGCACACTCACTCAGAGAATTTCTACTTGACATAAGAAGGGCCCCTACATTCCATTCACTTGTTGTGGATTCTAATTTTAAACAGTTCTATTTCGAAGTTGTTAGGAAATCGTTAGTCGAAAGAACCTTTAACAAAACATCAAAACACTGAAATTTAACTGATTTCTTTTCCCTTTACATGGAAATAGAATCTGAGAATCAAATTTAAAAAACAAACAAAAATATTCAAAATTTTTTTTTTTATTGAAAAAATGTAAAATTTGGATTTTTTCAACTTTTATTTTTTAAAGTAAAAATTTAAATTTTTGAAAAAAAATAATTTTTTAATTTGACATTTTATAAAAAAATATTGAGAAAACAAAATTAAAAATACTAAATTTCTATTCACTTGTAAAAAAAATTACAAAAAGAAAGATTTTTAATAACTTTTTTATTTCCAATCTAATTAAAACTTGATTTAAAAAAAAATTCCATCAAACTTTTACAACAAAAACCTTTAGACATCCACAAATTTTTGCATTTTATTTTGGCAATTTTATGGTAAAACCATAACCGGTATTTTTTAGAATTTTTAGTAAATACTTTCACGAGGCCAGTGCGTGTGACAGGGTAAAAAAGTAAAGCGTTAAATTTTGAATATTTGTTATTCAAGGCATTTCGTTGTTAGAAATTTGTTTTCTTACACTTTCACATAAAGGGCTCGTGAAAACCATTCAGTCTTTACCAATTTTTTAAAATTCAAAATAGAACTGTTGAAAGTTATAAGCGATTTCATAAAAAATGAAAGAAAACCAATATTATAAAATCGTTTCCATGCATTCTCTTGCTTCCCATAAGCGCACACACTACTCATAGCCATTTTTTGTTTCAAAATAGTTGTTGAAAAACTTAAATATTTAAAAAAAAAACCCCCCAATTATTTCAAGTAGTTGCATTTTTGTAATAATTTTATTGAATTTAAAACTTTATCTTGTTGCCCGAAATAATTGAATAATTTCTCCGCTATAAAGTAAAAAAAAAAATACACACAATTACATACCATGCATGTGTAAGACACATACATGCTCACAGAAACACTCACCCACACATACACACACATCCCCTCAATTTCCCCCAAACTTATCCTCCACACACTGCAATAGTACAACTTTTTATATTTAATAAATAGAGTTTTTTTTTTTATAAAATGTAAAACATTTATTTACACACACACACACAAATATCCCCCAACTTCCTATCCCCCATACATATTAACAACCCTAACCCCTTCACATACACCCACAAACACCTATCCTCCTCTACAATAGACCAAATATGCAATAGCCAGGGAATTTTTTTACACTGTTAACAAATAGAGTTTTTGTTTTATATGAAAAAAAATATATATTAAAAAAAAAAAACGAAAAAAAAACCAATTGAAATATACTTAAGTAATGATTAATTCACTCATACACACAAGTGCCGATTAATCAAAGAACAACAACAATAAAAGAAATGTTAAAAGCTTCTTCAGCCACAGAAACGCTTTTATTAAAAGGTAGTTTTTTTTACTATGTCCCTCGAAGGACTCCAATTTTCAACATTTTTTTTCTTTTCATAATTCAAATTAACAATTAAGAAGTTATTTTCTTTAATTATTTTATATCAACAACTACTTACAACAAACGCAATAGTCTACATTTGGCCTAAAACTACCAAGAATTTGGCTCCACACATACACACACACACTTAGTTTTAAATAAACGAAATTGCAGGGATTTTTCTAACTTTATATTAATTTATTTTTTAAATAAAAAAAAATAATAATTAAAATTAAAAATGTTTACTTTTTCAATAAAAAAAAACAAAATAAAATAAAAATTATCAATCACATTTATAAACTTTTTCTTCTCTTTTTATTTTACTTTCTTTTATTTTCTATATCAAACTTTTGTGAATTAGTATTTCCGCTTTCGAGTAACATACATCTGTATATGTATTTCCTTTATGGTCTTTAGTTGAAATTTTGTAAAACCCTTTAGTTTGTACGAACTTTGTAGTCTGATACAATTTCAAATTAAAATATAATTATTAAAAAAACTTTGTAATAAATTATTTTTAATATGAAAAAACATGAATAAATTTAATATCAAAATTCAATTGTAAAGCATTTTTATTAGCCATGATAATGGTAAGTATCATTTCCAAATAAATTAGCGCATGTAAGTATTTTATTATAATTATTTTTTATACCAATCGAAATATCGAAATAGCCATAAGCAATTGTTTTTTCCAATCTTCTTTGGAGAGTTTTCACTTTTTATTACAGTCGAACTTTTCTATAGTGAACTTCTATATAATGAAGTTTCTATGTAATGAAGTGATTTGCTGGTCCCGTGCGAATTCATTATAAGGAATTTCGACTGTATTTAATTTCACTTGCATTAAAAAAATTTTTTTTTATCAGAAAAAAATTATTTCGACAACGACAGCCGACAAAAAATTTAAAAAAAATTAGAGCAGGCTAAAAATATTGTGTAAAAAAATATCCGAACTTAAACATTTTTAACATTCCCACATTTTTGTTTCTTTTAAAACTTTTATATTTAAGATTAGCTGGGCCCGGTCCGCTTTGCTGGCCCTAAAAAAGTTCATAATAAATTAATGAAAACATTTGTCACATATTTTTATTGGGAGCCCAAGTGTAGCATTTTGAAATATTGAATTGTATGAAAAGTGCCACGCCCCGCTGTCCAATTCCAACCAAATGTAACATTGAACTTAAAATTGAAAGCATAAAATCATTTCCCGTTGAAAAATGTTCATTAGGAGCCCAAGTGTAACAATTTTTTTAAATATTGAATTGTATGGGCGGTGCCACGCCCCTTTGTCCAATTACGCCGATAAGTTGTATTTAGCTTAGAGTTGAAACCATGAAGCCATTTACCAAATTTCGTTGGAAAACATTGTGTGGGAGCGCTATTACAGCATTTTCAAATATTGACTTGTATGGGCGGTGCCACTCCCCATTGTCTAATCCCGGCCATTTGTAGCCCAGATTATGGCTGGGGTCTTATAGTATGTTCATGGCAAATTTCAATTTTCTTGTGATCAAAAACGTCTGAGATATAGTAGTTTTTACTAACTTGTGGGCTGTAAAAGTGGGCGCGTCAAAACCTATCCTATGTCACGACTCACGACCCCTAGAACACATATATAAATTTTGGTGAGAGTCGGTGCTGGAGTTTTCGCGTCTACTAGTGACAAACATACACGTCTCATTTATATATATAGATTTGTATAGGCATAAAAACAATTGTGAAGTAGCAGAGATTATTGTGATTAGCTATCTCGATTGTTGGTCATTTTGAATGACTTCCAAAATTTTAAGAATATTAACTTAGGTACCATTGACCAGCTTGAATTTGTGCCAGGTATCCTCAATCCGTTAAGATCCTATCGATGTTTGTACAACAAAAAAGGAGCCCGAAATATTAAGGTTTCATCAAAATAGTATGAAATTTCGCAAAACAACGATTTTACCAGTTATTTGCATGAAAACTTTAAAATTTCTACGTGGCCTTTGTAAAATCCAAACAGCTTTGGTTCCAGAGATTTAAGCTTCAAGGTCCACTCAAAAAAAGGCGGATAGACAAACAATGAGATCTTAGAAATAGTGATAATGGCAAAGGAGGCTGCTTTCGCCTTTATTTTCCTGCCTACACTTATATGTGCATGATAATCACTCTCATAGCAAATCATTTCAAGTATCTCTCCATAAAATCGAGTTTAACTGGGATCTTTAACTCTGGTCCATATGTACTTGGAAAAAAATCCCTTTCAACTACTTACCGAATTTCAATAAAAAAAAATGTCTTTGCAGCAATTGTGCAAAGACAAACAAAAGCAAACAATGTGTTTTTTGTGTATTAGTGTCTGATCATACATATATTTATTTATTTAAAAGTATTAATATGTATTACAGCTTATTTGTATTATCGTTCAATTATAGTTGTGTGTTTTTTTTTAATATATATATTTTGTTTTAAATTTATTTAATTTACGTAATAGTTCTCCAAAAAAAAAATTCACTTGAAACACTAAAAAAAAATAGGGAAAGTTATGAGAATCTCAGTATTTTTTCTTCAATTTTTTTTTGTTAAGGAGAATAAAGAATCAAATAAACGAACAATACTTAAATTAATACAAAATGTGATTTTTGATTTTCGGCTATCAAAACTTGAAGTATATTTACGCTTCGTTTCGTTAGTGACATCGTCGTGACATTATATATTTTTTGTAATTAAATTAAAGTGTGAATGAAATTAGCAATTAATGAAAGAAAGAAAAAACAAAGCGAATTACGAATTATTTACCTAAAAAAAAAACAAGAAGCAAAATTATACGCGCGTGTCCAAGGCCTGGCTAAAATTAGTTATTAATTAAATTAAACATTTCTTTACAGACTAATTATAAAATGTGATCATATTAGACTTGGAGTAGAGTGAGTAACTACTGCCAAACGTTGTGATTTTTGTTTTTTATTTTAGTTTTTTTTTTTCAATAAAAATAATATTTTAAAAAATTACTTCAAGACTTTTTTCTGTTTGTTGTGTTTTTTTTTTTTGCATGTGTATACAAATAGTGTTTGAGTAAAAATAAGGCAAATGTCTTAACGGCGCAGAGCAAATGCAAATAAACAGTTTTAGCAGCGCGTTGATGGTGACCAGGGACCGGAAAGTTCCAATATTTTGAGTCGATAGTGCAATAAATCGTGCACATATGGACACTAAACAACGTAATTAGTGAACTATCGCCTTTCTCGTTTCTTTTGTTCCTAAAAGTATGCAACGATTTTATAAAATCAAGAACATCCGATTCCTGATGATAACACAGTTCGACGGCCAAAATAATACTGGGATCAGAATATTTTAAAGGTAAATTGGGGTCGTGTATGGTTTTCGTTCTCATATTCTATATTTCTTCCGAATTCACAACATTAACCACAAAAATGAATTAAAATATATTTTCAGTAATTATTTGAAAAAAAAATTATTTCTTTTTAAATAAAAATTTTTTAAAGTCGAAAAATAATTTTTTTCAAATGCATTTTGGAGCATAAATGCCACTTTGTATGTATTTTGAAAGAGAACTTCATATAGGAAAATAATTGTTATAATTGCTTTTACAATTGACCACATAAGTCTCAGTTGGGACGTCCTATATTCTGCAAGGCGTTAAGGATGCAAGAAGGGAATAGGAAATGACACACCCCAAAAACACGATTTTTTTTCATTTAATTTTTTTTTTTTTTTACTATTTTGAGGTTATATAGGTTGCAGTTTCTAAGAAATATAAAAGTATTACAGCAAAATTTACCTCAATTTACCTTTAAGACACTATGCCAATCCCGGAATTATTTCAAAAGTTTCAATTTGCCGAACAGTGTAACATTTGATTTTCGAGAGCTTTAATGGAATTTATTTCAGTGTATGTATTGTATGGTGTAATTGCTATTTTCAACGTGGTTAAAACTGTTTATTACAAAACTATCAAGGAAACTGTGTACACGTAAAAATTTCGTTTTTGGAATTTTTAATTGGGTAAATTGTGAAGCGAAATTTCCACTTCAAATTGGTGGTGGGGGCGATGGGGAAACTCCATATTTTGTGCGAATCAATTTCATATATATTTTGTTGTTCGAAAATTTCGTAAGCGGTTAGAACAAAACGAATTTCTTCTTCTTTTTTTTAAGTGTACACACACATTACAATTTACAATACTCTAAAGTAAATACAGTTCTTCATTTGTTTTAATATGGGGGGAGTTTTTTTCTTCTCATTTTGAGCATTTCGTAAGGAATAACCAAAGAACAAAAAAATAGAAAAAAACTTGAGAGAGAAAAAATAAACGAAATTTTAAAAAATTTACGAAATTTCCATTTAATCGGCCTTTCTTGGCTTACGCTTGCGCACTTCGCTGGGACTAGACGATGTAGCGGCAGCCGGTGCCGGTTTCTCTTCCTTTTTCTTATCGTCGCCCTTAGTGGTCTTGGCAGCCTCGCCTGCGGCCTGTTTGTTCTTGGGGTTCTTTTCGCTTTCTGGCTCTTCCGATTCGCTATTGGAGTTCTTCTCACCCTCCGAGGTGGAAGCGTCGTTGTCATTCTCACCGGCCTCATCTTCGTTCTCCTCGTCCTCCTCTTCGTTGTCGTCGTCGTCATTGTCCTCGTCAGCCTCCTCGTCCTCCTCATCGTCGTCGTCGTCTTCATTTTGCGGAGCATCATCTTCGATTTCATCGTTGGCAATGTCTTCCACGGCATTTAGAGACTTTTCCTTTGACTCGGAGAAGCTTTGACGTTGCGACTTCTTGGGTGGATACAGGAAATCAACAATGCAAACAAGCAGCAGACCCAAGGCAGCACCCACGAAAATTGTGCCAATGGCAAAGAGCGCATATGAGCCCCAAGTGGGCAGGCCATACTCCTCTTGAAGGCGTCCATTGAAATCCTTGAAAGATTTTTGAAAATTCTAGAGATTAGTCAAAGGCTAGGGTTAGTGGAGAACAAAACACAAACACGTAAAAAAAAAAAACAGAAAAACAACCACAAAAAGAAGAATAAAAGTAAATTAAAACAAAATCAAGTAAAGTAAAGCACAGTTCAGTGCCTTCATCTGAAAGCAGATAAGCTTCTTCTGCGCCAATGATTTGGTTTGATTAATTCAATTTCCTCAAACAAACAAAAGCTTATCGCCATCCCAAAGGGCATTCAACCATTTTACCTTCTTCTTTCTTCTGCTTTAAAAGTTTATACAAAATATTCATATTTGAGTGGTTTATCCGTACCTTGAGAGTGTGCGACAACTTGAAGAAGTACGACAGTATGGACATATGAATGGTATCGGGTTTCTTCCAAGCGGAAACTGCCTCAATTTGTTGCCATTTCTTTTGCTTAAGAAAGAACATAAGCGCATCGAAGTCACGTGATCCGCGGTACTGGCGGAAATCGCCATTTATCACACTGCAAAGGAAAAACAAAACACAAAATAAACAAATTCAAATTTAGAAATGCAATTAAGCATATGTATGTGTGTGAACTCACTGGTAAATAGTAGGCAGGGCAGTTACAAAGAAACGTCCGCTCAACGATGGCGAAGTGGTCACATCGATTTTGGCCACACTCACATCAACGCTGCCGGAAACGGAGGCAAAACGTTCCCAGGTGGGTGCGAGATTTTTACATGCGGGACACCAAGGCGCAAAGCTGGAAAGAGAATAATTGCAAATTAAAGTTTTTTCTGACTTTTTGCCACTAAATAAATGCGAAACTAGTTCTGATTTTGAGTGTCCCTTATAACTTTTAAGTCACTGCCGAACGTAGTTTTTCCGGTACATAAATAAAATACGCGTTTACGATTTTTGGGTTGTTTTCTCTATGACACACTTTATACGAATGCACGAATGCTAAACGAAGAAGCTCTTAGAAGGTTACATAAGACACTGCAACTACTCTTAACAATCAAACGCCACAAAACACCATACTTTGGGCATATAATAGCAGAAGGGCGAATAGAACCCGCGAAGAATATAGTTAATATCAGGGACAAGTACCTAAACGATCGGTTCCATTTAAAAATATTTCGGTTTCGGTTACGGTTACGGTTACTCAGATTTTTACAATATCGATTTCGGTTCTCAGACTTTCCAAAATATCAATTTCGTTTCCATACAGTCAAAAAGAGAGTAAGAATAAGAGTCAAAAAACAGAAACTGAATGCCAAGAAAATTTGTAAATGGTATTTTTGACTTAGGTTCCGGTTCTAAGATAAAAAAAATATCGATTCCAGTTTCGGCTCCTAGACTTTTCAAAATATCGATTTCGGTTCCATGAATTGAAACGGTTTCGGTGCCGGAACCGGTTCTTTGCGGTCCCTGGTTAATATCATTAATTAACATTCTATTTACTACATGTAGAGAGTGGATTTATATGCAAATGCATATTTTACTGGTACGTCGGACTGACTTCGGACCAAGATAAAATTTTTTTTTTTATATATTACGATTTGATCTCATTATGTTTAGCATATTTGCATATTTTGCATATGTTTTGAATATCTTGCATTTTTCTTGCATATGTTGCATATTTCTTGCATATTTTTTGCATATGCGAGAACCAAACATTGGCGAGTTTCTTTATTCATTCCTCAAACTCGCAGCGACATATTTTGTATTCCAATTGAAAAATAAACTGAAAAAGAACCAACAATTGGTCTCAACTTGTATTCGAATAATGACAAAAGATGGTGACCACCACTTGGTCAAAAATGTTGTCGAGGACACCTTTAGCTCCTGGTCAAGAGCTGTTACTTAGACATAAGAGTCCTTATGCTAGGTAGCAGCTGCAATCCCTCCACCTGGCATGATTAACCTAAAAAAAGTCCAAAGATGCACTTGGTGGCAGCTGTAATCCCCTTTAACATGAATCAACCAATTATTTTTGTTATTTCGAGAAATGGGAAGGATATTTCCATGTTTTTCAAAAAAAATCTTCAATATTTTTGCATATTTCTTGCATATGATTTTGCATATAAATCCGCTCTCTAATTATATGTGATCGCTGACATCCAGAAGTGGATAGGCAATAAAAGAATAAAGATCAGATTGCTAAGCGGGGTTTTTTTGGTCCTGAACCTTTCTGTGGCGTACCTAAAGGATATTCAGGGTCGCATTCCTATCATGGCCCATCATTATTATTAGGGCCTGTAGCCAATAATAGATGAGTACTCGGTATTCAAACAGCGACTGCCATTTTGGACTAGTCCAAACACTCGTACATTAACTAGTTCACAAGCAACCAGTACTAGTACCGCGAATGCTCTATTTTTATGGAAAAACACTGCTTACATTTGTCCGGCGATGGCCAAAAATTTGTTCAATTGGTTATTTTTTGCATTACATTGAACCATTCCACAGACTAGACTTGAAGACCATCTATAGATTTACAGACTAGACTTCTGGACAAAGCAAATTTTATATAATTAGAAATTTTCATAAGGGTTTTTGGTGAAACCGTTGAAGGAAATCTTTCAAAAATGAAATTGAATTGGCAACTCTACGGAAACTAAATGAAGACGAAATGATTTCAACACTTCAGCAGAAGTGCATTGATTTTCACTGCAATGGTCCACATCCACATTTTGGATTTTAATTTAATAAAAAAAAAACAGGCATACTATCAATAAAGTGCTGGAAAGTTAGTGAAAACGTCTTTAAGTATCGCTCAAATATAAATATCTAATTTTAAACGGATGTCACTTGTAAACTCTGTGAGATCGGATTTGGATCTGTTGCTGTTGCGTTTGTCGTATCTGTGCCTGTTAAAAAAAAAATAAATAAAAACGTGTCTTCTTTTTGGGTGTGTCCAGAAGGAGATTGCTATCAGGTGCGTGAGACAGTTGATCTGTTAGAAAAAGCCATGAGCCTTATCCAATTCTTTCAAGTTTCATTTAAAAATTGTACTATTTAGGGACATAAACAGTTAAGATTCCAAAGTTTTTAAAAAAAATAATTTTTTTAATTTTATTTATTTTTTTTAAATAAAAAAACCTTCCATAAGTGGGAAAAATATCTTTCGACTTTACGTTATCTTTTACATGACAGCATTATGGAAATTAAATTTTTCATTTCATAACACCCCTCTCGCACACCGACGGACGGACAGACAGTTCGCTATTAATAAATCACATGTTTATAAATTAAAGGGAAAAACGACCAAAATGAAAAAAACATGTGCAAATAAAATAAACACACAGAGTGAATCGCAAAGAAGCCACAAAGAGAAGCAGAAAATGCACAAATCCACAAAAAATGGAAATTAATGTCACGGTATGCGGCGCCGGCAACAAATTAGGGCAGGGCCTCAATTCAGTGGAAAATGAAAGGAATTTATAAAGCAGTAAATGCAATCTTGGACAAATGTGGGTAGAATAGGTGAAATTCGAAATGCTGCTTAATTAAAAAATGGCAATAGAAAAAAATCCCCAATTGACACATCAGCACGTAGGGGGTAATAAAAAAAAACAATATGCAAAAGCCAATCGGCTCCCACATGCCACCACATTGCAACGCATTCCTCTGTTAGCAACCCGATTATAAACTGAAAGATTCCAAAGTATTGTCTTACAATTCGACCATCCATTCGCCTTTCAGCATCAATTGCCAGTTATCCTCGTGCAAATCGATCAACTGCGACGACGACTTTCCCGTATTGATGCTACTATCGACGCCACTTCCTCCTTGTTGTCCCGCCGCAACATCAGCGAAAATGCAATAAAAAATTGCCACCACCGCCCAAAGGCGCACGCTTAAACGTTTCTGCATGTTTTCCTACCAACTGTTCAGCTTTACTCAAATTATGTGTTTTCACTAAGTTAGGTTCGGCTTAAATTTTAATTAAATTTTTATTATTTTTTGGAAAAGAAAATTTCAACACGTCTGAATAGAAAAAATGACGAAGCGACGATTCCTTTTTTTCTGCAAAGAACTGAAGTTGAAAATTCCAGCAATACGTCACTAGTGATTGGTGATGCCAGATTTACAGAGCTAATTTACACTATCATGTTCATGCCGCATGGAATTGCCATATTTTTCTTTTTGATTTGACAAGTTTTGTATGGAAATGTAAATAAACAAAGCATATAGTTTATGAGTGGATTTTCGGTGCGAAATTTTCTATCCCGTTTTCACTACCCCAGTTCTTATTTGAGGGATTTAATATACGGAATAACGGCCGAAGCAGTAAGTCCAAGCCATTTCATACAATGAAACATTTTAATATTGCAATTACAAATTATTCCAACGGAAGTGCGCGTATGCAAAAAGCATATGCGCTTAATGTTAAGCATGCAGCAGTTTAACATGGCGAAAGCCTTCAACGTCCCATACAATTCACAATTCAATTCCGATCATACAATCCGCCATAGACTAAAATTCGAATGAGTCCAATAATGAGAATATTGTCTTATTGTGTGTTCTGACTGCGTCAAAATTGCCTAATTTTGAGTTCATTTCGGCACAAATTGCTCTCAAATCGAGATATTTTCCCAGCTTAATAGCTGTTAGTTCAGTGTATTATCTGTCAACTTAGTAGATTACTAAAGTTAAGTTGGAGCTTAATTTGACTAAAAAATTTGAAACGCTATGTTAAAAATAGTTTCTCTATTCATTTTTATTATTCACTAGCAGGGCCCGGTCCGCTTTGCTGGCCCTAAAAAAGTTGTTTTTGCCTTTGATCATAATAAATGAATGAAAACAATTATCAAATATTTTTATTGGAAGCCCAAATGTGGCATTTTGAAATATTGAATTGTAAGAAAAGTGCCACGCTCCGCTGTCCAATTCCGACCTTATGTAACATTGAACTTAGAATTGAAAGCATATAACCATTTCCCATTGAAAAATGGTCATTGGGAGCCCAAGTATAACATTTTTAAAAATATTGAATTGTATGGGAAGTGCCACGCTCCGCTGTCCATTTCCAATATGTTGCATTGAAGACATATAACCATTTCCCGTTTAAGAATATTCAATGGAAGCCCAAGAATGGCACTTTGAAGTATTGAATTGTATGGGGGGTGCCACGCCCCTTTGTCCAATTACGCCGATATGTTGCATTTAGCTTAGAGTTGAAAACATGAAACCATTTGCCAAATTTTGTTGGAAAACATTAAATGAGAGGCCAGTTACAGCAATTTGAAATATTGGTTTGTATGGGCGGTGCCACGACCCTTTGTCCAATTACGCCGATATGTTGCATTTAGCTTAGAGTTAAAACCATGAAGCTATTTGCCAAATTTCGTTGGAAAACATGGTGTTTGAGCGCTATTACATCATTTTCAAATATTGACTTGTATGGGCGGTGCCACGACCCATTGTCTAATCCCGACCATTTGAAGCCCAGATTAGGGCTGGGGTCTTATAGTATGATCATGGCAAATTGCATTTTCTTGTGATCAAAAACGTCTGAGATATAGCAGTTTTTACTAACTTGTGGGCGGTAAAAGTGGGCGTGTCAAAACCTATCCTATGTCACGACTCATGACCCCTAGAACACATATATAAATTTTGGTGAGAATCGGTGCTTTAGTTTTCGCGTCCACTGGTGACAAACATACACGTCTCTTTTATATATATAGATATGAGAAAAAATCTCACATCAATTAAAAACCTCTGACAAACTCTCACAAAATTACACGAATAAAAGTTCTCACTTAAGCTAAAAAATCTCACTTCTCACAAGTCATGAAAAAATGTCAATATGAGCTAAATCTCACAAATCTGGCAACCGTGTGCCTGAAGTGAAATTTTTTGAAATTTTGAGTCATTTTTCATTTATTTATCTGGCAACCATGCCCTTACGTATTAAGGGTATTCACATATTTTGTTAAATTCTTAAAACATTTAATGAGCTTTAAACAGCTGTCCAAAGCAAAAAAAAAAAAAAAACATTTAATGAAAAATTCCAATATCGTTGAACTGCCACTAATCATGAAACTGCTGATATTTTGGAGTAATTGATGCACAATTTTATTTTCCATCGGGTAGGTTAGATGTCCAGAAGAATAAGCATATTGCTACGTTTCTCTGGTATCAGTCTCTGGTTTATTTTCAAAAAAAATTTCATTCACTTAATATGTTTAGCTTGATGCAAAAAGTTTCACAAATTCAAATAGAAAAGATCCGGAAAATGGTTTCCTTGACTCATTGTACATTTCATTTGGATAATTCTTTGTTTTAAAATGTGTAGTTATGTAGTAAATATGCAGTTTATAGGAAAATATTTAAAATGCAACAGCTTTCAGTTCTTACTACTTCAGTTGACGCGATAAATTGGACAAATAACGAGTTGGTAAAACACAAACGTCCACTTTCCTATAATTCCTTGTCAAAGGTGCTTTTTTGCTCCATTTCTTTGTTTCGAAATCATACTCCTCGACTTCATTTGTTCCATGGCCACCTACAGCCATTAAACATTTGCCAAGAACAGCGCAACCGAAGTAATCTCGTTCAATGCTCATAGGTTCAATCTTAAAATTAAAATATAATTAGTAAAGTATAATAATTCATATAAATGAGGGTAGAGCGAACCATTGTCCATTTGTCTGCGACTGGATCGTAGCACTCCACTGTAGAATTCAAATGTTCAATATGAATTGCACCACCAACTGCATACAAAACTCCATTAGAAACGGCCACCTTCAAATCAATATTACATGCTCAGTCAAAAGGTAACAGAATTACAACATTATTCTAACAAATTACCCCAAAACCATGACGTGAATCAAACATTGATGCACATTCGGTCCAGGTATTGGAGCGTGGATTGTAGCATTCGACAGTGCAAAGTTGTCCAGTTTCAGGACTCCAACCTCCAACAACATAGATGCAAACATTCAGGACAGCTGCACCAGCACTACTTCTCACAGTGGACATGGCAGCCACATATTTCCAACTACATTCACCTGGATACCATCTAAAAAAAGATACTTCATGCTTCACATTGGACTTTTAAAATTATTAAATTACACAATACCTTTCAACGGAGTTAAAAACGTTTTCGCCATGGCAACCACCAATAGCATAAAGTGTATTCCCTAGAACTGCTGTACAAAATTCGGCACGAGGTATGTTCATAGGCATTAGTTCGGTAATGGCCAATGTAGGCAAATTCAAACTAACAACCGTTCCTACTACTTCACCATTAATGCTTCCACCCAGAATGAATAAGTTGTCGCTCATTGTGGCCACACCGAAATAACAACGGTAACTGATTTCAGTTCTCCATACAGTCCACTTATCCGAACGCGGGTAATAGCATTCAATATAGATTGCGTGCTGATTGAAAAAATAAATTTATAGATTGTGTAAAAAATTAGTATTGGTTAAGTCTTACATCAGCCGAACAGGTACCAATCGCAAGTAAATTTTCCAAATTAAAATTGCGTGGCTTTGTGTATTCTGTGGTCATTTCTTGCCGCTTTTCAGGCAAACTTTGCCATTTAAATGCGTCAATCAACAGATCTTGACAATCGTTAGAACGGCATACAGTCTCCACATGATCTGCTATGAAAGACGGTGACAATTGTGTCATTCGCACCAGAGGCAATAATTGACGAAGGTGCTGCTCACGTTCGGAAACGTCGGAGTTCACCCATTTCATGACACTGTGGAAGATTACCTCCTCGGATGAGACCTCCACATCATCGCTGGCAATTAGCTTAGACAATTGCGTAGTATCCAACTTCAAGAACTCGTCATTCTCGCAAACCTACAAAGGTCTTAGCAAATAAACTGATAAGGAGGAAAGGTTACAAAATCCACCTGTGTAAACTGTTCTTGGATACAATCTTCTGCTTTCTTTTGGAGATCTTTCAAGCTATGTTGTTCTGCAAAAAATTTAATACCCAAACAGTTGGAAGCATCCAGTTGCTCGGCTAGATAATTTGAGCATTCAGCAACCAGACTATCCATTTGAAACAAGGATGCGGTAGTCAAGAGCAACTCCACCGTGTCCTGCCTCAGCTGTATACGCCCGCTGTAACAGTACTCCACGACAGCTTGCAATATGTCGCCCTGAACTTGGTTTAAGGTCACTTCTTTCTCTTCGGCTTCACGCATTGATCCTGTGAACATGGCCAAAAAGTAGGTGCTGGCCGCAGACAACACCAAACGGTGGGCGGACACTCTGCAAATAGAAAATACATTTGGATCATCACACGTTCTTCCAGCTTCAAGTTTTTACCCCATAATGCTTACCTCTTGCCATCCTGGCCTGCTATTAGCACAACGTCAGTAAAGTGCTTGTTCTCAAAGAGGGTTCTCATGCTGTCCAATGTCAAGATCGCATAGTCGGTTTGGTGTATAATCTTTATCCCCTGGCTGGATGAGGAGGAGGGATTTTTTTGTTCGATTGACATTTTCACTCTTTCGTTTTAACTTTATTTCAATTGGGTTTTTTATATCGTAGTGTTACAAGAATGAATTCTTGAATATTATTAACACACATGAAAGAATTAACTTATGACCACACAAATAAGTTATAAAAAATACAAAATATGAAGTTTTTGTTACTTTTCACATTCAACTCTTTGAACGGAAACAGCTATCAAAAGTTCTACGTTGCCAGACGTAGGTAAAAAGTATTGACCATAGTTGCCAGATAAATATCTGAAAAAAAATCTCACACGAAATTGAATAAAATGTGACAACATCTCATAGCAACTAAAAATCCTCACAAGAAATCTCACAGTAGTTAAAAAATCTCACATGAAAAGTCTCAAAATCTCACAGCAATTAAAAAAAACTCACAAAATCTCACACCAGGTAAAATTTCCCTAAAAATCTCACATCGGTTAAAAATCTCACTTCTCACAAGCCATTAAAAATTTCAATATGAGATAAATCTTACAAATCTGGCAACTGTGGCATAGAGTAATGGGCTGGTTATAATGGACGGTGACCTGACGTGGCGTAGAGTAAGAAACGTTTCACGACATTAAAACGCACATTTACAACTGAAATATTTTCCTATTTCATCAATATTTTAAAAAAATGCCATCAAAAATGTTAATGTATTAGTAAATCAAAAAATTTTTTTGATATGTTGGACCTTTGACCACTTTTGTAGGGTTTGGTTCGTCACCGAATGCTCGTTCAAAATGATTGGGCAATGTAAACATGTAAATGTTCCTCCCGAACTATGAAAAAATCGCGATCCTTCGCTCGTTCGACCCAAAATACACTAAGGGTATTCATTTAAAGTAGGAAACCCCTCGAAAACGCGCAGTAGCTTAAATTTCGGCATGCTCAATTATTTAAATGGCAACTGTAAGTAGAAACATTAAAATGCAACGCTGTTTTTGTACGAAAACGCTACTAAAGAAATTCTCATCAAAACACAAAATGACGCTAAAGAGAAGGTTAAAACGGAAATGTGAAACTCACTCTGTCAGCGTATTCGGGGAAATACACACATGCCGTTATCATTTTAAAAACATACACACAAAGCTGTCTTTGTCTATTCGCCGCAGTACATTTCAGTGATCGCGAGAGTGTGCAGCGGAATATTTTTGGTCGGATTGAAAAAAGTGATTTGCAATTTAAATTTAAAAAGTGCAAAAGTAATCAAATATAAACAAACAAATCAAAAGTAAATAAGCGAAAATGACGACCACAGAAACTAAGAAGTATACAAAACCTGAAAAATGGGGTAAATATTCACTGGTTGAAATAATTTGTTGTATGAATTGCATAGATTATTATTATGTAAATATTCCATATTCCACCTAGAAATCGACACAATCGGTCAATTTTTGCTGCAGCTCTATCACAGGAAAGTCATTTCACAGCGTACTGATTGGTATGTTCTGAAAACGAAAGTTCGTTATGAGTTCAGTCAATTTCTAAATACGTTGGAAAACTGCAATATGAGGGATAAATTCAAAGAACACAGTGGATCGGCTGATGTAAGTTGTATTTGATTTTGTTTTCTAAACCAGTCTCAAATTTCTATAATATTCGAACAGTTCGTATAAAGGTAAACAAATAGCAAAATACAATTTATAGATTAAGAAATTCAGATTAAGCAATCCTATGATACTTTACTTATCTTCACTTGCGTTGGACAAAGCCATAAAAAAAAAAATGTGTACAAAATGATAGTGAAAAGATATGGACAGTTCGCCGAATCAATCGCAAAGTATACATACATATTTGCAATTTCTTGTTGCTTAATTCCATTATGGTTTTTTCTAGGTAGGTATTATCAGCCTTTTAATAATAACTCAATATTGTTTTTAAATGTTAGCTGATTGTTTTTTGTTGGCAATGAAAATTTTCGCAAAAAAAAAAATAAAGTCAAAATTGAAATTAATCTACTTAATAATATTTGTTTTTGAAATAAGACTTTAAATGCGGCTTCCGACAGTTCTGAGTAAATGTAATACTTCATACTTCACTTTGAGGCAATTCCGCATATGTCATAAAAAATCCAAGTACGACATTCAAAAAATAAAGTAAAGTTGTGACATTTGCCAGTTACACATGCGACATTTAATTTGAAAATTGCATTACAAATTGCCACTTATCATGAGTATTCTTGTATCTCGGAAAACTGTACGCCAAATGAAAGTCCATCTTTTGGTTGAAAACTGTAAAAACCCTACATAATTTCTTGATTTCACAGACGATAATATGTTTGCATGGGTACAATTTTACTAGGAAAAACCCAGATTAGTTGACGGACGCCATACGTCACTCTCAACTCTTTAAGCTTGCGTGAGAGCACGAATATTCGTATTACCTGAGCATTTGAAATAAAATTTGGTGAAAACACAGATTAATCATGATCCGGGTCATTACGACAAATGGAAATTCCTTCACAATGGAAAGACATATTTTTAGGTCAACTTAACAGGGATACTTTTTATTAAATTCAGTATTAATTGACTTGAATTTTTTTCGTTAATCGTTAAAACGTTTTCCGTCCTTTTTACTACACTTGTTGGTTCAAGAAATTTAACACTCTATTAGGTCCCTGTCAGACTAGGCAATTTGAGTGACGAGCAACTAGAGTTTGTGGGAGAGGGAGGTAAGAGACATGGACAATTTTTGTTCCGGTACATCAATTCGTAATTATTAAAATCGGAGAATTGATCGCCACTTAAATCGGCTAGTCTGACGGGGACTTCATTATAGAAACTTCATTATACAGAAATTACGATATAATGATTAGAAAGTTATTTATTTCTTCTTTGATTAAAATGCAAATATGCAATTTTTAAGCCCTATCAATCGATCAGCGAAAAAATCGTTTTTCGTGTCACCCTATTTGTACTACGGTGTCAAGTTTACTCTTATTGAGTAGATCAAGCGGAAAAATACGTGAAGCAAATTTTGTAAATTCGTCCCGCCGAAAGAAACTGTTTTTTGTATATAAAATGGCGTTAAACCAGTAGGAAATCTTCTGGAGTTAGGCCGAAAATATGTTGGGCCTACAGTACAGTATGAAGATTTTTTTATTGAAGGTCGTTAATTTTTTTGACGATATATATTTTTTTATACCTCCAACGCCTCCTTTTCTGAGCGTTTTATGGAGGGTAGAGTAATAAAAATGCAGGTATTAAGTTAATACTATTAACACTGAACTTGGTAAACTAAATGTGTCGGTCTACTCTAAAATCCTTTAAAAAAACCGGTGTAGGTGGATTTCTATCTTTAAATCCTAAATGACTAAAAATTTATTAAGTATCTTAAGTAAGTTTTGCCTTTTTGGTCGAACCCTTTTTTCGAGTGGTTTGTGTTTTAATAAATTTCATTTTTAGTGTCAGGCTTTTTTTAGTATGCAATGAAAAGATCACCTGAACAAGCGAACAGGAAAGTAGCAACATAAAAAAAAGGAAACAGTCCAAGCAAGACTTGAGTCGTATAGCTATTTCAAAATTTGGCAGATTTATCATCAGCGACTATTCAGTTGACTGTCAATTATGTTATTTTCAAACATACTATACAGTATATACCGTTCACATATGCGGACGGTGAATTGCCAACTTTTCTTTGCAATTAATGTCAAATTCGAAGTGACATTAACAAATCTCAGTCGCTTTCTTAGCCTTTTTTTAAATTTTTGTATTCCATTTATAATTCTATTTATATATTTATTTATTTATTTGTTTTGTGAAACAGAAGAAACCATCACCCCATCGCTTTTGTTGGACTTAAGCTAAAGCGATTCATAAAAATATTTTGTTTAATTTATAATTGATATACGATATCCATTTGAATTGTTTGGTTTTACTCGTAGATATATTCATCAAAACCTGCTAGTATGCATTTATTTCACACACTTGTACTTGCACAACTTGCAAGAGAAGTGCATACCCAGCCAATAATTTTATCTTTAACGAGCTCGTAAACGAAAAATTTTCGATCGAAATGCGGACAAAACAATCGTAGGCGACACACGATAACGATACGTTTACGAGTCCGACTTCGTTCTTAATTTTGCATAGAAACGAGTTATCTCGTTAACGAATTCGTTTGTTCGTTAAAAGACTCGTAAACGAAGTCGACTATCGCAATATACGAGTGAATGTCGGACATTTCTCGAATATTTTTTATTGAGAAAAGTTCGTAAAATACGATCTTCGTAAAAAGTTCGTTCAATTATTGGCTGGGTATAGACGTTTTCGAGTACGTCGACAGAGTGTTAAATATCAACGGCAATAAAGAAGCGATAACGTTTGCCCACATCAATTGTATACAATCGTTAAATGCACACGCGAAACTCTCTGGAGGGTGATTCATTGAAGACGTTTTGTTTTGTTTGAGCCAAGCATTTGTCAAACCGGGTATTCACTTGTATTGTTTTATTTGAGATTTTTTGGGGTTTTTCTGAGCAAGTGCAATTATGAGCACGTTTCGTTTTTCGTTTTTGGTTTTTTTGTTTCAATTTCAATATTTATTTTCATAATAAAAATTTTTTTATTGTAAATTTTGTTCTGACTTTAAATTTGGTACTTTTCTTTTTTAAAAACATAGCGGATTTAAAATGTTTTCTCATAACAATAATATCAGATTTCGTAAAGGGACAGCTGTTGAACTTGCCGACTTCATTGAAATCGTACGTTTTCAATAAGTATTTAACTGATAAGTAGAAAGGCCCCGCAGAGAATTTTTTTTTACAATTCATTGTGTGGCTGCATACAATTCGCTATAATGACCGGCAAATATGACAGCTAATATAACAATATCAATTAAATGTAAATGCAATTATTTTTAGCTTTTTTGTACGATCATTGTAAAGAACTGATGACAACGTTTGACGCATCCAAATGGAAGTGAGAGAAGTATAGACTTTGTTTACGTACCTATGTATGTAGTACCGATTAGTATATAGCCCATTACGATAGCTGTTATCAGACGTTCGGTGGATTTATACTAGGTAATGATTTGAACTGATGTTATTTGTAAAAACGTCTGGTTTGGTGTGAACTAAATACTGCAGCGTTACAAAGTCATTGAATGCTTATTTTTGTCGTTCCCAGTTTTATGATTAAGCTTGTACCCCGCTTAATTATAAACGAGTGTGTCTAAACTTTTAATTGTATTAACCGTAGGTTGTTAGTTGTAAATGTCGAATTAGTAAAATATACATTTTTATATCCTGCACCTCATAAGATATGGGTATATTCACTTTGGTCTGATGTTTGTAACACCAAGAAGGAGACATGTCCGGTATGGTAAACTATATATATTCTTGATCATCGTCATCTCCTGAGTTGATTTAGCCATATCCGTCTGTCCGTCCTTGCAAACACGATTGCAGGAGCTAGAAGAAAGCTAGCGATCCCAAATTTTGGATTTATCCTTTTTAGGCCCTAGAAGGAGTTGGTATTGCAAATGGGCGGAATCGGTCGACTGTCACGCATACCTCCCATATAAGTGAAAATCGTGTTTTTACCGTAAGTTTAAGATTTCATCAAAACAGTATGAAATTTTGTATAGGGGGTTTTTGGGGTCGCTGATTTCGAATTTGATGTCGAAATTTACAAATTCAAGATGGCGGAACCAACATCGAATTTGATATCAAAATTTCCAAATTGTTCGTTATATCTCAGAATCATTTTTTGGTACTTAGACCCAATAATAATTTCCGATCATTTCACTATAACTTGTCGGTATTTTCCACTTCCACTTCAATACCATTTTATTTCCAAATTTGTCATTCCATTCTCATTTCATCTCCAAGTTTAATCCATTTCCAGTCTTTTGTTTCGGTTCCATTCTCATTCCGAGTCCTAATTGAGCATTTCGATAGTTCCCCATTTTACCGTCCACATTAAAGTATGAATACGTAAATTGTAATGGTCATAGGGCATTAATGCTTAAAACCCCTTTCGTTAACTCCTGGTTTGACATAGGTAAAAAGTCTTATGACGGGTGTTGCGCGTAGGAATCTGCTTCAGCAAATATGCTGGTGGATCGATATCAATGAATTTGTTTCTTCCAGATTGGCAGCTTACTATTTCGCACCCGTTTCCTTATAAATACTCCACGTGGTTCGGAGGAATACCGTATTCGTTACACATCCTTGTTTCAGTATAGCAATCAAAAGCTCGAGGAGTACGACGAAATTCGTAAAAACGACGGAAATAGCACGAGCATTGTATTCCAACGCAACAGCAACAATGCACCGGCTACGCCGAACAACACTGCCACCGAGAATAAAGAAAACGAGGACCTTGCCACTACTAATGTGGATCCAGTTTTGAAAGGTGACAAGACAAGACAAAGAATTGCATTGAATATAATCTCCAATTGACATTACAGCCCATTTCGAAGTGGACGATGCGGCGTCATATCCGTTGATGTATCAAGGCCACCTGTTGCAAACTCCCAAAAGTGAATTTCGCTTGACGAACATGGGCTGTTACATATGCGAGCTTAATTTCGAAACGGCCGACGAATACGAACAGCATGTGGAGTACCATGGCGATGAGTCGGATTTCGAATCGTTGAATACACTGACGAAATGGTAAAAGAAGAAAGTGAATGCTTGTTTATAGTACACTTGACTTCAGTTTACATTTGTTTATAATCAATTCAATAACTGTTTGGTTTAGCGACACTCCCGATCTGGTTTTATCCTACATGCTGTGCAAGAACTCCCACTACTTCTGTTTCACACTGGAGAATCGCTTGAAAGATATCATCATTGATAAGATCATAATTGTCCAGCCACGCTCCATGTACTATGTACACAATCAGCGTGTACCATATGCCTTACCAGCCAGTGGTAAAGATACATTCTTTGTGGATTCGCATTTGTTTACCATCTACTTGGAACAGCCAATTGTGGTTGTGTTTCACGACAAGGGTCAGGACTCGATACGTCGAGTAGAGCAGCATCATTTTATGGTAAGAAAATGCAAAATTTTTTTTTATTTAAAACTAGTTGAAAAACTTTTCTTAATATAAAACATAATTTTCTTTTTATCTTTCAGCGCACTGAAGAGTTTCCTTTGGTTCGTTTGAACATAAATCCCCATCGTTTGCCTAGCAAAAAGTCAGTTTTTTTGCATTTTTATATGCGTTACACAAAATTTACCAAACTTTTTTTAAATTTTTTTCAGTTTGTTCAAACCGAAATTTGCACTGCAGCAATATCTACCGCCCGCCGAATTGTATGCAGCTCTGGATATCGAAAACGCTACGGAACACTTGCTTAAGATGTCCAATGAATTCAACAATTACCATACAAACGACAAGACACTGACACAGGTCAATATTCGCGAAGCACTCAATGTTATGCTGCAAGTGGAGGATATGGCTACGATCAAGGAATTTCATGGCCTTATACAGCGCAATGCGATAGTTCGCGCATACGGCAATGAGTGTTCGGTGAAGGTATGAAGAAATTATTTTCAGTATTTTGTACTTTTCCATATAAATTTATTAAAAATTTGAACGTATGCCTTTCTTTGTTATTAGATTAAATCCTCAAAATCCGGTACAAGCGAAAATATAATTTCGCCAAACGACGAGGTTATGGTTATACTTGAAAATTCCGAGGCCATTGCCCAGTTCAAGAATCCATCATTGGATCTGTTGCTGCGCAATAGCTCCGATATAATCGGCTCAAATAAAAAGAAAATCAAGATCTATTTCGGACGCGTCGAGCGCATTTGTAATGGGCGTGTCACCTTCAAAAGCGAACAAAAGTTGCCGCAGGGCAAATCTTGCTCGTTTATGGTCATCTTTCGGCCATCTCGTCTCACATTGCGCTATCAGTTTCGGGCGCTTGAATTGCTGCAGTATATGGCCCCAAGGGATATCAATCGATTTTTATTTCCCCAAAACATTGCACCACTGGAATTGCCTTGCCCCAGGTATGTACTGGTCTAGTTATCAAATGAAATCCTTCTCAAACTATAAGTGATATCGTATGTTTTTGTTTCAGTTTGATATTGCATAACACACAACTTGGTGAAAACCCAGAACAATTGCAGGCAGTACGAAATATAGCTATGGGGCCGCACAACGATGCAACTTATGTGATCTTTGGACCACCAGGTACTTGGAGAATTTATAAAGTATAGAAAAAAAATGAGAAAACTAAAACTTTGCTAATATAAAATAGAAACCTCACCTAAATTAAGAATTTCCTTAATTTATCTATCTGACTACCCCCCTTTTCCCCCACAGGTACTGGCAAAACCACCACCATCACCGAGGCCATCCTGCAACTCTACCTTCGTCGGCCAGAGGCCAAAATACTTGTCACCGCTGGCTCGAATACCGCCTGCGATGAAATCGCTTTGCGTTTGGTTAACGCACTTAAGCCATTGGACGAATGGCGCTCCATTACACGCATCTATTCGCTCTCGAATGAGAAACGTATAGACAATATCGACGAACTACTGCTGGAGTACTCGAACATGTACTCGGCGCAGTTCTATCCGAGCATCGACGTACTGCACGAATATCGTATAGTGGTGTGTACTATTGGCGTGCTAGGCAAATTGGCAACGGGCAAATTTGGCAAAAACTCGGTGGGCAAAAGCCTGTTCACGCATGTCTTCATCGATGAGGTGGCCGCCTCAACGGAGGCCGAAACGCTAGTGAGTGTCACCATGCTATCGGCACAGGCCAGTCTGATTATTTCGGGCGATCACAAGCAATTGGGTCCGATCGTACAGTCGCCGCTGGCCAAAGAGTTGGGTTTAGATAAGTCGCTTATGGATCGGCTAATGCAGCGTGATTGCTATCGCGTTCATCCGGATGGCAGTTATAATACATCGATACAGACTCGTTTGCGTCGCAATTATCGTTCGCATCCGGAAATTGTGAATTTGTTCAATCGCATGTACTATGATAACGAACTGATGCCTATGGCCGGATTTGGTGAGTTTGCATACATTGTGACAAATGGCGCATTTTAAACCCTAATTTTTCAGAAATGGTTTCATCAATCTGATGATTTGTAATTAATTAGAGTATAGATTTTATAATATTTTGTTTCTTTGCTTCCAGATGTTACTACGCTGTGTGCGAATTGGCACAAAGCACCGAATCCACTTTATCCCATAATATTCCATTCAGTGGACGGATTCTCCTGTCGCGAGAGGACTTCAGTGAGGTTAGGTTTGAGTCATTATTTCAAAGATTTTTTATATCCTGCACACTAGTGTGCAAGAGTATATGGTTTTTGTCACGCCCGTTTGTAAAGCCCATTAGGAGGCGTGACCGGTATGAAAAACTATATACATTCTTGATCAGCATCACCTCCTGGTCAATTAAGCCATGTCGGTCCGTCCGTCTGTCTGTCTGACATTCGCCCGATAACTGCCGTAGCTATTGAGCCTCCACATTTTATCGAATGATTGGACGGTATTGAAAATGGCCAACATCGTATAAGAACCTACAACATCGTATGGCCAACATCGTATAAGCCTACCTCCCACACAACGGCCGCCAAAGTGGTTTTATTTTCGTTTATCTTGAGAAATATTGCAACGATTTGGACGCAGTTTTTTTATTTAGTTGGAAATGATATCGGGAACGAAATGGAAATTAAACTGGAACGAAGTGGAATCGAACCGGAACAAAATGGAATTGAAACAAAATTTTGAAATGGTCAAGAAATGGAAATTATCCATAAATATTAAAAAATTATAGATAAAATATCGATAAATTATCGAAAAAGTATCTATAAAAAATCGATAAATTTTACTTTACCGATTTTGACGTCGTTTCCTGTGTTTGCTTGGATTATGCCGGGAACGAAATGGGAATGGAACTGGAACAAAATGGAATTTGACCGGAACAAAATTTTGAAATAGATCGACGAAAAATTGAAAATTCATCAATAAAATATCGAAAAACTATCGATAAAATTGCCAACAAATGGTCTTCGAATGTATTGTACGACAGGGTATTTTTGCAGGGTATTTTAGCTCCGGTCAAACCGCAGATAATTCTCTTACTAGTTTTTAATGTAATTTTGATTTTTTTCCCTACACAGTTTGTACAATTTGTTGGAGGTTGGTGTGGTCATGGACTATGTCAAGGAACTGATGTATTATGGTGTGAATGGGCAAAAGATCGAAGAGTCCGACATCGGCATTATTTCACCATACAAAAGACAATATCTGCGCATACAAGACGAATTGAATTTACGCAGCTGGTATAAAATTGAAGCGGGCTCGGTAGAGCTATTCCAGGGCAAGGAGAAGCGCATTATAATTGTGTCGTTTGTGCGTTCGTCGACGTCAAATTTGGGCTTTTTGGATAATCCAAGGGTGAGTATTTGAGTATGTTTTCGAAAACTTCTTTTACAAAGGTTTTTTTTTTCTTCTTTTAGCGTCTGAATGTTACTCTTTCGCGTCCAAAATCGCTGCTCATACTTATTGGCAATCCGAAAACGTTGAGCATGAATTCGGATTTCAAATTTATTATAGACGAGTGTACCCGCAATGGTACTATGGTTGGTCCCACGTACGCACCCAAAGAAAGGACTTTTGGCAATAAAGAGAATGTGTATGGAAATGGCCACCTGAAGAATTTGACAAAGTCTATGGAGAAGCTAGTAGTAGCGCATGGCAATGAAGAAAATAAATCTCCTATCGAAATAAATAGCAAAGCTTCTACAAAGAAACCACGTACTTCTAAGAAACACGCCAAATCGGGCACGATGAACGCAAATGCGGACAATGCCAATGAACAGGAGCAGCATCACCAGCAGCAACTTGGACAGCCAATGAAGAAGAGTAAGAAAAAAAGTATTGTTGGTGGCTTGCGAAACAAAAATTAAATGTAAAAAAAATCAGTTTGAAAAATCGCTGTAATTAACTAGAAATCGCTTTAGTTGTGCTTATTTTTTATTTTGGTTATGTTCATTGAAAGTTTATATAAGAAGAAAAATCATTTATTTTTTGTACTAATAATATATTGGAATGCTTAAGCTAAGTGTATGTCCTTGTGTGTTTGGTGTTGGTTTTTAAAAATTGCATTAGTATTTTTCAATACATTTTTTGTTTGCTAATTTCTCAGGTCTTAAGCCCACATCACACCAGAAACAACGCAAAAATTTCGTTAAGTACAAAAATCTAATGGAGGAAACGAAGAGAACCGAAATTGATGACCTTTTCGATGAATTGCCCAGTGTTCCGCTCAAAGGCGATTCAAAAAACGTTGTGACGGCTATGGGTGTCTTACCCGATTGCAACTTCGTCGATTTCGAAAAGGATATTCACGAGAGAATGCTTAAATTGAATTTAAAACCGCCGCCGTCAACTGCAGCAGCAGCCACTAATGGAACCAATCCACTGCAAAAGCAACAGCACAGTCCATCAACACAGCAAAATATGTACGGTCACAGTGCCGAACAGCAGCAGAATCGATTTGAATCACCACGAGCTCCAATGCAGGCAAGCACAAGCAAACCACAACAGCCGACCAGTAGATATCCAGCGCCCCAAACTGTTAATCCTTCACAAGTGGCGTCGTTTTCAATGTTTTCAGGACCTCAAAATAGAGCTCCGCCACAACCGACACCACGTACTTCAATTGGAATTGGATCAAATTCTCGAGAATACGAACAAGCTAGACAGAGAGAGATTCAACAAGCTAGGCAAAAAGAGATCGACGAAGCTAGGCAGAGAGAGATCCAAGAAGCTAGACAGAGAGAGATCCAACAGAGACAGATTCAAGAAGCAAGGCTACGTGAGATCCAACAAAGGCAGATTCAAGAAGCAAGGCTACGTGAGATCCAACAGAGGCAGATTCAAGAAGCTAGACTTCGTGAGATCAACCTAGCCAGGCAAAGAGAGATCGACGAAGCTAGACAAAGAGAGATTCAACAAGCTAGGTTGCGAGAAGCCCAACAACAAAGGCAGAGAGAAGTCGACGAAGCTTGGCTGCGACATGCAGAGGAAGTTCGGCGGCAAGAAAAACTACGTCAGAAGCGAGAATCAAAATCGAAATGCGTTATTGCTTGATCTTTGTGCACCACACTAGTTCGCCATGCGAATTTATACGATATCGCGTTGTGAATTCAATGTTTACACTTGCTTTTATTCAACGCGTTATCGCTCTACGAAGATTCGAATTACTTCGAATGCGCTGTTTAGAGTTGCTGTATATATGCAGCAGCGTGCAGATCATTTTTATTCGAATCCTAATTTGCCACACATTCCTTGGCATGCGATATAGTATTACAGTCGTGGTATTGAGATTTTGTTTAGAAATAATTTATTGTTTTCAAAATTTCAAAATTACGTGCCATAGAACTCCACCTAGGATTGGGTGGTGAATATATATTTTTACTATGCACTCTTCCACTTTAATGAAAATGTATACTTTAGTTTTCAAATGGACACTATATTATGCTCATAAAATAAATATCCAGACATTCACACATATATTTAGAGGATTTTTCTTTTAAATGATTAGTGAATAGTCTAGCTCCTGTGTTCTTCTTCGAGTTGAATATAATTGGAAATACATTTGTGATTGAATATTTTATTTCGAGAATGTGAATGGAAATGATCATTTGAAGAATTTGACTGAATGACAAGCAACAACTTAGACAAGGAATAAAAAAAAGTAAGGACAAAAAAAGTATTGTTTGTAGATTGTGCTTAGGTTGTACAAAATCGCTTTTGATTGTGTTTGTTTTGTTTTTGTTTATGAAAAAAAATGTTTTTACTAAAATTGGAAAGCTTTAGCTTAATGTATGTACTTGTGTTTGGTGTTGGTTATTAACAAATTTCAATACTTTTTTTTGTTAATTCTAAAAAAATGTCAACTTTCTCTCAGGTCTAATGGATGATAACGATGTGTTGCTGTCTGAAACTGGCACCGTAACAAAGAGAACCGAAATTGATGTACTTTTCGATGACTTGCCAAGTGTTCCGCTCAAAGACTATTCAAATAATGTTGAAAGTGATGAAATTGTTATGGATGTCCTAAGCAATTGCAACTTCATCGATCTCGAAAAGGATATTCACGAGAGAATGGTTAAATTAAATTTAAAACCGCCGCCGCCAACTGTAGCAACAGCTCCAATGCAGGCAAGCACAAGTAGACCACAACAGCCGATAACATTGAGTGCACCACAAAATACAGCACCACGACATCCGATCAGTAGATATCCAGCGCCTCAAACTGTTAATCCCCCTCAAGTGACATCATTTTCAGGGCCTTTACAACCAACACCAGCACCTCAAAATACCAACCCTTCTCAGGCGGCAGCAACTTCTTCTTACACCCAGTCGAGCAATAACATGCACCCATTTGATTCAATTGGGATTGACGATTTAAATAATATGGAATGTGACGAAATTGGTATGGATGCCATGAACGAATGCAACTTCATCGATTTTGAAAACGATAGTCATACCGCAGTACAGCAGCAGCAGGATTCATTCGATTCGCCAATTACTTCATCATTGAATTCTTCATTATTCACTACTGACACTGGGACAAATCTTCTAGCACAAATACGTGCCACTTATGATTACGCGGCTGAACAATTCAGGGAGGCACGTGAGTACATAGAGACGCAGATCCAAGAAGCTGAGCAGCGTGAGATCGAAGAAGAGGAACTATACCGCCAACAAAAACAACAACAACGGCACCAAGAGGAACTATACCGCCAACAACAACAAGAGGAACTATACCGCCAACAACAACAACAACGGCACCAAGAGGAACTATACCGCCAACAGGAACAAGATCGCCAAGAAGAAGAAGAAGCTCCATGCGTTATTGCTTGATGTTTATTCATCAACAATTTATACGATAGTGCAGTGGATTCAATTACTGGTAGTGCGCTGTTTAGAGTTGCTCTATATATATATAAGCAGCAGCGTGCAAAGCATTTTCGAATTCTGATTTGCCACACATTCCTTAGCGTGTGATTCTATAGTATTATGGTCGTTGTATTGAGATTTTGTTTAGAAATAATTTATTAGGGAAATTCACAAGGTCTCATATAGTAGAATATCGTATCATCGTATTTGAAAAAATACAACGGTTGTGAAGTCAACCATTGCAGAAAAAACTATAGTACTGTCCCGATATGTACAACAAAAGTTTAACCTAACCTAAATTCTTTGGTCAGAGCATGCGTGTCATCATTCTGGACCCAAATCAAGGATCGAACGAAATTGTTCGGTTCATGTGATTCAATATCTTCAGCAAGTCGCGCACGTATATTTTGTTGTATATTTTCATGGTATTAAGACCAAAAACAACCGATATGAGACCCATCTGAATTCCGTCATAGTTTTCAAAATATCAAAGTTGCGGGCTATAGAACTCGACCTAAGACTGTGTGAATTACATATATATATACATATATATATTTTTACTATCCACACTTCCATTTAAATGAAAATGTATATTGTTATAAAAAATTGTAAATGGGCACCATATTTTAAATGCTCATAATGGAGTAGTAGTAGATACAAAAACTAGAGATTGAACTATCTTCAGCTATGCCGTAGCTGAAATACCCCAACATATTATAACCCATTTAGAAGTACCTCGATTTGGTCTCAGGACGTCATTTTAAGTTAAAATGGTTAAAATTTTTAACCCATTTATATGACCAAGTCTAAAATCAAATTCAAAAAATTTCCACAAAAAAAAATTTGGTCTCAAGACCCCATTTTTACCTAAATATTTATATGGCTTTAGAACCTCGGATCATTGTTCAGTTTTCGATGCTGATCGATAATACACTTTTCCATACCGGACACACCTCCTTATGGGCGTTAGAATCGTGCTAAATGGGAGTATACTATGGGAGAGAATTGAAATTTTGAGGTCAAAAGTTGAAAACTTCATAGCAATAGCATGAAACTCGGTATAGGGGAAATTTCGGGGTATGTTGAAATTTCGAAACTCAAGATGGCGGATCCAATATGGCGAACATTTATTAATTTAATTTTAAATCGAAATTGCTGAAATTTATTTAAAGGAAATTTATTTTGTGGTTTTTATTTTTTTTCCGGCTTGTTCTTATTTTATTCTTACCAAAAACAATATCGGTTAAATATTTCTCGGGAACCAAAAAAAATACAAAAAAATGTGGTGACCTTAAATAATTCATATCACCCAAAGTGCACGAAAGTTGCCATTTTGGTTAAGCTACTTTGGCTTGTAGCCCTGTGTAGTCCATTATTTCCGTTATGCTATTTATAGACATTTAAAAAAAAATTCTCAAAAATCCAGATTTTTCGAGAATTTTTGCGTTCTTAGTGGAAAAAACTCAAATTTTTTCCTCCCAAATCCATCAATGTATGTAGAACATAAAACGTTGGTCAAACTTTGTAAAAATTGTTATGTTTTTTTTCCGACTTTTGGGGGTATAATAAATATCCGAAATTCATATATATGTTTATGTATATTATATTTAATATTCGTTGAAATTCCATTCAAAGGCTAGTGTATAAACAGTCTAGCTTCAATGTTCTTCTTCGAGTTGGATACGATTGGAAATATATTTTTGATTTAATATTTTATTTACAGAATGTGAATGGAAATAAATATGATTACTTGAAACTTTACTTTACTGAATAAAAAATCTTTTAAAAAATCAATGTATTTGACAGAAAAAACCATATCCATTCAAAACACACATCATCATCATCACCAGCAATAACTTGGTGAAGCCATTCTAGAAGTGTAATGGGCAAAAAGGTATGTGAGTGGATTGCGAAGCATAGCCAGTTTGCAGGCAAGAAAAAGTCACTGCACTGAACTAAAAATTGCTTTGATTGTGTTTGTTTTGCTTTTGTTTGTGGCTTGTGTTTGGTGTTGGTTATTACCGATTTCATGATTTAAAATACTTTTTGTTATGGTTAATTAAAAAAAATGTCAACTTGTTCTCAGGTCTAATGGTGGAAAACGATGCGCCGCTAACTCAAACTGCCACCGTAACTTCGAGGAGAACCGAAATTGATGCACTATTCGATGACTTGCCGAGGGTTCCGCTAAATGACGACATCAATAACATTGAATGTGACGAAATTGATACCTTAAGCGATTGCCAAGTCATCGATATTGAAAAGGACATTCACAAGAGAATGCTTAAATTGAAATTAAAACCGCCAATTGCCACAGCCAATCCACTACGAAAGCAACAGCGTAGTGCAACAACGCAGATAAATGTGAACAGTGGAGTACAGCAGCAGAATTCATTTGATTCACCACTTAATCATTCATTGAATTCTTCATTATCCACTACCAGGATTGAATCAAATCTTCTAGCACAAATACGTGCCACTTATGACTACGCGGCTGAACAATTAAGGGAGGCACGTGAATACATAGAGACGCAGATCCGACAAGCTCGCCTCCGAGAGATCGAAGAAGATATGCAGATGGAGAACGAAGATTGGCGCCAAGAGGAATATGATCGCCAGGAGGAACTAGAGGAACTATACCGCCAAGATGAACAAGACCGCCAAGAGGAACTAGTGGAACTATATCTCCAAGACGAACAAGACCGCCAAGATGAGCAAGAGCGCCAAGATGAACTAGAACGCCAAGATGAACAAGACCGCCAAGAGGAACTAGTGGAACTATATCTCCAAGAGGAACAAGACCGCCTAGATGAGCAAGACCGGCAAGATGAACTGGACCGCCAAGATGAACAAGACCGCCAAGAGAAACTAGAGGAACTATACCTCCAAGAGGTACAAGACCGCCAAGATGAGCAATACCGCCAAGATGAACTAGAACGCCAAGATGAACAAGACCGCCACGAGAAACTAGTGGAACTATACCTCGAAGAGGAACAAGACCGCCTAGATGAGCAAGACCGCCAAGATGAACTAGACCGCCAAGATGAACAAGACCGCCAAGATGAACTAGTGGAACTATACCTCCAAGAGGAACAAGACCGCCTAGATGAGCAAGACCGCGAAGATGAACTAGACCGCCAAGATGAACAAGACCGCCAAGATGAACTAGTGGAACTATACCTCCAAGAGGAACAAGACCGCCTAGATGAGCAAGACCGCGAAGATGAACTAGACCGCCAAGATGAACAAGACCGCCACGAGAAACTAGTGGAACTATACCTCCAAGAGGAACAAGACCGCCTAGATGAGCAAGACCGCCAAGATGAACTAGACCGCCAAGATGAACAAGACCGCCACGAGAAACTAGTGGAACTATACCTCGAAGAGGAACAAGACCGCCTAGATGAGCAAGACCGCCAAGATGAGCAATACCGCCAAGATGAACTAGAACGCCAAGATGAACAAGACCGCCACGAGAAACTAGTGGAACTATACCTCGAAGAGGAACAAGACCGCCTAGATGAGCAAGACCGCCAAGATGAACTAGACCGCCAAGATGAACAAGACCGCCACGAGAAACTAGTGGAACTATACCTCGAAGAGGAACAAGACCGCCTAGATGAGCAAGACCGCCAAGATGAACTAGACCGCCAAGATGAACAAGACCGCCAAGATGAACTAGTGGAACTATACCTCCAAGAGGAACAAGACCGCCTAGATGAGCAAGACCGCGAAGATGAACTAGACCGCCAAGATGAACAAGACCGCCACGAGAAACTAGTGGAACTATACCTCCAAGAGGAACAAGACCGCATAGATGAGCAAGGCCGCCAAGATGTACTAGAGGAACTATACCTCCAAGAGGTACAAGACCGCCTAGATGAACTAGACCGCCAAGACGAAGAAGAGTGCACCAAGATTAACCTGACCGTAAAGAGGATTAAGACCGTCAAGAGGAACTAAAGTACCCACCAAGAGGAAAAAATTAACAGCAAATATTGTTAGCGGTCCTATTTCAAAAACCGAATAGTCCTTCTCTACACGTCTGTTCTCTGATATCAGTTATTTCTCTGCCAGTATTATATTGTTAATACCCACGGTGTAGTAAACCAGGTGAGGCAAGTAGCATTTTCCCCCGCCAGGCGTCAGATTTTCTCCCCCGCCGTACGTCATTGAAAGAGGAATTGAAATGAATTGAAATGATTCAGGGCTACCGTTTTCGGCATATTTGTTTGGAAATGTTCTGAAAAATTAGTAATATGGTGACTAAGGCAACGCTGATCACTGATTTTTGAATTGGGAAGAACGTCATTGAAAACAAAGGCAAAGAAAATCATAGAGATGACAGAAATTGAAGTGAGAGCATTATTCCTACTTGCCTCACCTGGTTTACTCCACCGTGGTTAATACCTACATTTTGCCAATCCTTTTCAAAATGAGGGAGTGAAATGATCGATTACAAATACGTTTATTGAACTCAACTTTGGGACTTAAATCATTTCATAAAAAAAAAAAACATGAACACATACAGAAACAATTAGAAATATATATAAAGTTAAATACATTTGTAGACAGTAAACAGAGGTTAAAGCTCATTTCGGAGCTTAACTTTGGCGTAACTTCAAGAGGTTATCCTTGGTATAACGCAGAACAATTTGAGGAAGCTTCGATGTGACTGAAAAATGAAAGATTAATTATATTTTAAAATGCATATTTCAAATGACTTACCTGGGATATAATTAAGCGGGCAATTGTCGCAACGCCGGACAATTTTCTGAAGCATTTCAGTGGGGCAAAATGTGCCAAGTGATGGTGACAAAAGACACATGGGATTGTACTGGAAATCGTAGACGAATTGCACAGACTCGATCTGACCATCCTTGTCCATGAAGGTGTTCATTTCACGTTTCACTTTCTGCTGTGGAACGGAAGTATTGAGTAGATTTTTGTTATTTTCCAAATCGTGGCAGGTATCACGGTTGAGGTCGCTTTCAGTACGACATATAGATGTATTGTATTTCAATAATTTTGACTTGGAGTAACGTTTCTGAGCAGCAGCTTCTAAAAAAGATAGTACACAATTAAGCAAAGGAAATAAATAAACAAAAAAAAAAATATTTTTAAATACTTGGCCGAAATTGTGTGACATCCTCACGCCAAATGGGCAACGAGAGTGCATGCCAAAAACTGCCGTGAAGCATGCTTTGCGTTTCAGCGATTTGAGCTCGGTTTTCGTGTACTTCATTTAAGCGCATTTGTGCACATTTTTCAGTGATTTCAGAGAGTTGGCTGTTTTCAACATCTTCAGAGATATTCTCCTTGACTTGATTTGCTTGATTGCATTTTGTGGCTTCACTTATTTGACATTTTACAACGATTTCTTCGCACTCAGAATCATCTGATATAACAATGACTGTATCGTCTTCAGAATCATCCAATACAACAACAGGCTCTTTGAAAGGATCTTCCTCGTTTGAGGAACTAGTCGAAGAGCTAACCTGCAATTTGTTTGCATTTAAATTATTAAGCCTCCGTCTGGGAGTGGCAATGGGACGGCCAGGGACCTCAACTTTAACTGGAATTTGGGAAACTTTGATACTTTCTGTACTGTGTGGAAGAGTCGACTGCAATTTTCGAGTATTGAGTCGTTGAATGACTCTATCGTCTTCAGAATCATCTAATACAACAATAGACCCTTTCAAATTAACTTCCTCGTTCGAGGAACTAGTCGAAGAGCTAAAAAGCACTTTGCTTGCATTCAAATTAGTAGGCTTCAGTCTAGGAGTGGCAATGGGACGGCCAGGGACCTCAACTTTAACTGGAATTTGGGAAACTTTGATACTTTCTGTACTGTATGGAAGAGTCGACTGCAGTTTTCGAGTATTGGATCGTTCAATGACTTTATCGTCTTCAGAATCATCCAATACAACAATAGACCCTTTCAAATTAACTTCTTTCGAGGAACTAGTCGTAGAGCTAACCAGCGCTTTGTTTGCATTCAAATTAGTAAGCTTCCGTCTAGGAGTGGCAATGCGACGGTTGGGGTATTGTGCTTTAAGTGGAATTTCTGCCAATTTCACAACTTTGATACTTTCTGTACTCTGTGCGAGAGTTGAAGGCAATTTTCGAGTGTGTAGTCTACGGTCCTCTTTTTTTTTACGCCGCAAAGTACCCTTGCTTGTGCATTCTTCGATGAGGAATTTGAAGTCGGAATTGCGACGCAAAGTCAGAGGATTTCCGATTAGTATCAGCATTGACTTAGCGCGCGACAGTATGACATTCAGGCGCTGCAAAAAAAAAGTAAAATCGAATATCAATTTTATACAAGACTACATAGTAAGGTCACTTCTTAGCTTTAATATCCTAAACAACTGAATTGAACTGAATGCCTCAATTAATTCCAATATTCCCATTCCATTCTCACTTTGTTCTATTTCCATGTTGCTGCAGTACATCTAAATTTCTATCTTGTATCCATTTTCTTCCCTTTTCAGTGTATTCCAATTCCACTTTCATTCCCATAGTATTCCCTTTCCTAGTTCACTCCCATTTTGTTTCATTCACTCCCTTTTCATTGCCGTCTCCTTTTTTAAATTTGTTCCGTTTCCATACTATTCCAGTCCGTTTCCAATTTCCATACAATTTCCTTGCCTTTCCCATTCCTTATCTGAATTTTTTTCCAATACCATTTTGTCTCGTTCATTGTTATGTTACATAATCCATTATACTCAAAATACCAAAACCTACACGTGGTTGACGCACGAATCCCAAGCCCGCAAACGATCGTACAAACGATACAATTATGATGGTCTTCTCGCGTCCCTGAAACGTCTCAACCGAGCCCGCTTCCACACGCAACCACGAGCGCTGCGACAGCTGCTGTTGAATAAGTCGCGCCTGCAAGCGGTAGGGCGTTATAATGCCAATGTCCGACTGGTCCACTTGCTGTCCGTCCACACCGTCGACCAGTAGACGCTGCAAATACCACATAAGCACTTGAACTTCGAGATTATTGCAAGAGCTGGGCGAGCCTTCAACTTTGGCTGTTTTGCCGTGGACTGCTTGGAAAATGATGGGAAATTGTGAATTGGCTAGTACGTGCCAGTTGGAAAATGTATGCAAATTGTCTGTAATTGGGAAATAATTAAAATATTTAATATTCAAAAAATGATTCATCCAACCACACCCGGTGGTGCCTCCGCCAGCAATTCGTTGTTGTAGTACAGATGATTGTACAGTCGTACAATTTCCGGATGCGAACGAAAATTGCGACGCAAACGCATCTGCAAGGTACGATCGTAATTGCCATTACCGTCCAAGGCATAGCAAGCATTTCCCAACAGGCGTTCCATCATCGATTGCTCCAAGCCCAGGCCGGCTGCCCGTTCCGATTTCAAAACCGGCCCCAACTGCTTATGATCACCGCAGAGTATGACACGACATGTGTTCGATTTTAGGCCCATTATGCCCACAAGTGTTTCCGGTTCGGTGGAGGCACCCGCCTCGTCGATGAAAATATGCGTAAAGAAATTTTGCACGCCAATATCGCCGGTGACCAGCTTGCCACATACACACAGTGTAGCCACAATTATGCCATAACGGCGTATGTACTGTACGTCGGGATAGATGTGTTCGCCACTATCGCAGTTGGAATTGGCCAACAATTCGCTGTCGATCAGTTGAATGCCTTTTTGCACAATGGATTTGGAGAAAATCCGTATCAGTGGCTTGGAGTCAAGGTGCGCTCGGAGGCGGGGACTGCTATTAAAATATTTACATATTCGTAATGCAATCGTATCGCAGGCAGAGTTGGAGCCAGCCGTTACAAGTATACGACTTCGGGGATCGCGAAGCCGGAGTTGTATGATGGCTTCCACAATGGTGGTGGTTTTGCCAGTGCCTGACGAAAGAAAGTTGCTTAAAATGAAGTTAAATTCCAAAAAGGAAACAAAAACAACCCACCAGGTGGACCAAAAATGATATAGGGCGCATAAGGATTTGGACCTTCAACAATATTTCGAACAGCCTGTAACTGTTCCGGATTATGACCAATGACCTAAAAATATTCAAATCAATTTCCGTCCTTACAACGATTCGTTTGACCTCAAATTTTGTATTACCGTATTAACCAATTGCAAACTGAGAATAAATAAATAAAAAATTCAAATTAATTTCCAAATTACCCTCACAACAACTTTTGCTTACTCAATGTTCGCCAACTGCTTGTTTGGATTTGACATGGGAAACAAGTAGTGACGTACTTTGGCATTCTCAGCCAACAGTTCCAGAGCACGACGCTGATAGCGTAAGGGCAGGCGAGATGGACGAAATATGACATCATATCTGTCCGTTGGTACAAACGCTTTTTTCTTTCTAAAAACTACACGCTCCTTGGATACCTGCTCCATGGTGGCAACGCATATTTTCTCCTCATCAGCGTCATCATCGTGAGTATAATGTGGCATTAGTATGTCAACCGGATATTTTGGTAATGTACAACCTGCACCCGCCCTGGGCACAATAATCATCTCGTCCAAGAATGGCGTGACTAGGTCATCAATTCGGGGCGCATTCGTTAACTGTTTGAAATTTTTCGCAAAAATTTACAATTAAAAAAAATTTCAAAATAAATTTTTTTTTTTTTTTATTAATTTTTATTAAATTTATTAAATTCAGGCAACAAACACCCCGAGTACTTTCTAGACTTTGTCCTCATTCTAGACTTATTTTGACTGACAAACTGTATAATATACTTACTCCAACCGAGTATTGCCATTTCGTTTCGGTGGTTGCTAAAATAACGTTCCGCTGGGCCAATTCAACGTAGTCCGCCAGTATAGTTAGATCTTCGATTTGCAGTAGGATGGTGAAGACATCATGTATATTTTGGGCATTCAATTGATGCTGTGTTGCCAAATAAGCTCTGCGATAATAAAGGCATCGAAAATCAAATTCAAAGTGAATTTCAATGGAATATACCCAAATATTTTGTTATTTTCGCTTAAGGCTAGCGCTGAGAAGTCCTTGGTTTGCGCTTCCTTCATTTCATTACTGGGCGGATATGATGGCAGGCGTCTGAGTACTTTGAATAGTCTGTAATTATAAAGTGTTCCTTAAAACTTTGAAATCGTTTAAGGTCAAATTATAATTACGCTGGCCGGGCGCAAATACACGCTGGCTGCGGAAGGTAGCGATCAACAATTTGCTCGTCATCGTCCGTGTGATCTTCGTCGTTTTCCGTTTCATAACATTCGTCTTTGTAGGAGTCGTATTCGCTTTCTTCCGTATCGCATTCAATGAGATTCTAAGAAATGTTTTGCGATTTAAATAAAAGGAAAACGTTCAACAGTTAACATTTTTTCAAATAGAAGGAAATTGTAAAGAATTCTTTCGAATGATCCTACAGAAAAGCTCAATTCTAGCTTTTATTATTTGTGGCCTGTGGCCATTCTTCAATCCTTTCCAGCATTCAGATCTCTTCGTTTCACCTAGTCCATCAAAAAAATAACTCACCTTTTCCGAAACAGAGAAAGATTTTGAGATTTTGTCCAGTTCTTCTTTTAAACGCTCAAAAACTTTATCCATGTCTGGTTTCAAATCCTTCAATTCCCACAAATTACTCATATTTTTGTTATCAGAAACGGTTTGTAGATTTTTAAATTATTATTAAATATATATTTATTATACACATCAAAAACATAAAGAACACACTGACTATTCACAGGGAAAAATTGAACGAGACTAAAATGGCTTGTTCTTGGAAAAAAATAACAAACAGTTATTACGGAATATTGTTGGTAGGCAGTAATTTCGTATTTTTCCCCCGCCAATTCAATTTGCCGTTATTAGGAAAAACCTGCTTACCAAGTCAAAATTGCAATCGTTTGCATTTTCTGCAATTTTCGTCTGTTGTAGTACATTTTCAATCAAATCGATTGCTTTGTCAATGTGTACATGAAATTGTTCCAATTTTTCACTTAAATTGTTTATCATCTCGTCAAAAATTATGGTTTTTAAAAAATATAAATTTAAGTTCGAGTTCGAAAAAGCAGCTCACGCAACAAGTGCTGCCAAATAGTATTAATGGGTAGTGCTGCCTGGAATCACAATAAATTTTTGCAGCATTGCCAGATAGATGATCTAATCGTAGCAATTTTTTGAATCAAATGAAGCGAATTCAATTAAATGTTATATATTTAAAATAAAATTAAATACAAAAATTTATATACTAAAAAGCCTGATTACTAATATTCAAATCACCGGTTGCCAGATTTTTGACACTTATCTCACACATTTTGAGATTTTTTAATGTCTTGTGAGGAGTAAGAATTTTGTGAAATTGTTTTACTAATGTGAGATTTTTGTGAGAATTTCTACTCGCGCGATGTTTTGTGAGAAGTTTTAATTGCTGTGAGATTTGTTGTGAGATTTTGTATTGCTATGAGATATTTTCTCACATGAAATGCTTTTTTTCGTGTGAGTCACGGTTGCCAGATTTGTGAGATTTATCTGACAATGAGACTTTTTTATGGCTTGTAAGACTTTTGTGAGAATTTTATGTCGTGTGAGATTTTTTGAGATTTTTAATTGCTTTGAGATATTTTCTCACATGAAATGTTTAGTTTCGTGTAAGATGTGAGATTTTTGTGAGAATTTTCAATTGCTGTGAGATGTTGGCTCACGTGAGATTTTTTGTGAGAAAGCCAGTGGGGTACAAATCTGTGGCTTTAAGCCATTAAGGGGATTCATTTAAAGTGGGAAAACCTTCGGAAACGCGCAGTTGCTTAAAAGAACTGTCAAATTTCATATCTTTTGAATGTACATCGGCCCAACTTCGCCGTTTCCCTGGGGTTTCCCACTTAAAATAAATACCCCTATTTATTTGTTTGATGTTCTGAAAAAACTTTTAAATGTTTACAATGTCCGAACATTTTGCAATATAAACTCGCCCTGATATCAAATCACAAATCTGGCAGCCGTGATAGAACAAAACCACACACCAAAATATTTTGCATACTTAACCCATTCAGGACCATAAGGAAACCAGAAGTGAAACAAAGTTTTAATGCTTTTAAATACATTTGTTAGGCTCTAAATAAACAAAAAAAAATGACTTTTTCTTCAAAAATTTGTATAGGTTTTTTGGAAATTTGTGGGACATACTTTTAAAATTTAACAATTATTATGGTTGCAAGTGTCAAATATTATAAAAAGTACTTAAAAAAACACCTACTTAATAAAAAAATGTTTGTTTACTAATGTTATTTTAAATAATCTCGAAAATATTCTTGGGACACTTATGTTCCTGTGGTCCTCAAGGGGTTGAAAACATTTTTTTTTTGTTGGTGATTTGCTTTGGACGGTTGAAAACATTTTTAATGGATTCTGTTTAAAGCAGGCTGGTACCAAAAATAAGAAGAAGAATCCATTTGTCGGCTTTCGAGACTCGAATAGTTAATTTAAATGGAGAATAACAATATTTCAGGGATTTTTCTAAACGCTAATTTCAGAATATATTAAACATTCACCACAAATAAATACAAAAAAACAATGCAACGACCGAGGCGCACATCGGAACTCCACGAAGAACTCGGAACAGCTACGAAACGGCAATCGCGGTTTGTTTCACTTGTATATCGAAGTGCGCGCCAAAAATTATAATATTTCCAATTTCTAGAGCACAGCAGCGGGCGACAACAGTTGGGCCCTCGCCAGTTCCAGGCACGGCCCACAAGTATTCCACAAGGCAAAGCCGCATTGCGGTGCCATCCCGCTCGACATGCACTTCCCTGGAGCGAGCACGCAGTTCGACGGCTCTACTTGGAGTACCGCAGCCCAGTTCGGCAGTTCGCGGACGATATACTCCACAGAAGACCACACCCGTCATAGCGAAAACGTCAGCGTCGCGTGTACTCTTCACTGCTGACCGGGGTGCCGGCGGTGGGGCGCTGCACAACGACAAGAAATGGGTGCAGGAGCAGACCCAATACATAACAGATCACTTGCGTGCGGCCGCAACGGTGCCGGGCATTGGGAGTGAGTTTTTCGCGCGGGCCAACAGCCTGCGGCAAATGTCCACCAAACAGTTTGTGGCGATTGTCAATTATTTTCTGCAATTCATCGGGGGTACACGGTTCACGGTGGGCGCCAATCACGTTGAGGACATTGTCAGCATCATGCAGAAGCTCCATTATCCGCACCAGCTGAACAAGTCTTGGCTGAAGACGCCCAATACGCAGCATTCGTTTGGAAATGTGATTGTCATGCTGAACTTCCTCATGGACTTTGTGCCGCCGCCGTCTGAGATCACAAACGGCGAGGAGCAGCCGGAAGAGGAACTTTCTTTTCCGTTGGAGGAGCCGCACAAAATCACTGCAGGCGGAAGTTCGGGCGACGACACTGTGCTGCTGCAAATGCCAGACACGGAGTTTCAGAAGCAAATGCTACGCAACTCGAAGGAAGGTTTCATGCTGTGGGACAAGCAGCTGAATGAGGAATTCGCCAGCTTGCAGCGCCAAACGGCAGATGCTCTGATACTAAAACGTTGCGGTGTGCCCGGCATGGCGGCGCTCGATGTGGCAATGGATCAGTTGTTGAAGACACGAGACGACTTGGAGCGGCAGCGTCCGTTCATAGCGAAGGAGGACGAGGATCACTGCCATCAATTGGAGCAGGAGCTGAGATATACACTGCAGCAGCTGGAGATGAGACGTGACGATTTGGCAGCGCTGTCCAAGCAACTCAAACAACTGCAAAAGAAGCGAAAAGCCAACAGCGACGAGGCGGCCGCCCTGGAGGCGGAAATCCTACAAATCCAGGCTGTGGTGAAGAGGCAGCTGTGCAGTGTGGCCCAGCGCGACAAGCAAATGGCCGAGGTGGCCCAGCTCAAGTGCATGCTGCAGAGTCAGGAGCGCACACTTAAGGACCTTAAGGATCGCGATCATAGTCAGAAGGTTCTGCTGTCGCGCTGCAAAATGAAGTTGACCGTTCAGGTGGAAAAGTTCAATGCTCACATGCGCGAAATCGGCTTCTCTCAATTGCTCCTCGACGGCGCTGAACTGCAAATTCCGCTTCATCCGTCCACAGAAACCTTGGCCCATTCCATGCGCCTGCTCAAGCAGTGCCATAGCCAAGCACAAGCGAAGTTCGAGCAACACACAAACGAGCAAAAACAACTCTTACAGCATATTGCCCTAACGGACCAGGAAATCCAAGCCGAAATTGAGCCGAAAACCCAATCACTCGGGGCACTGTTGACGTCCAAACAAAAGTCCTTGGAGCGTTGCGAGCATGATTCCAAACAAGTCCTGGCGGCCTTGGATGCCAAATTGAAAGAGTTGAAAGACCAACAGCAAGAGGCGCACATGCAAATCGAACAGTATCAGCAAGTCAACGCTCGAAAGCGCGAGGAACTGGCCACAAAGCAGCTGGAAAACGAACAAATTATGGCCAGTGCCGAGGAAACATACAATGCCTGTGCGAAAGAGCGCGAGACATTTCTCGACAAATACGCCATTGCCTTGGACTCTGCCAATGGTGAAATGCAGCAGTTGGAGGTGTTGGTGGAGCAAAACGCCAAGGAATTACAGTTGCTCAAAGGGGAATTGGCAAAGGGCAAGTCCAATGGTCAAGTGGGTGTGGGCGAATCGCCAAGTGATTAGCTTCTTTGGAAAAGGGGATTGCGATTAAATGTTGTACTAATAAACTCGATGAGCTGCCATGCACCCTACCATTGGTATTTCAATAAATTCAATGAAAAAAATTATATACATCGCATAAAACAGTTTTTTAATTTTTTCTTATCAAAAAAATGTTTTTTGAAAATTTTAACAACAAACACTTTTTATTTATTTTTAAAAAATTTTTAAATTAAAAAAAAAACTAGAGAGTGGACTATCTTCGGCTATACCGAAGCTGAAATACCCCCACACAGTAGGAAGAAGTACCTAGTGGTCTCAAGACCCTATTTTGAGCCAATTATAGGTGGTTTTGGAGCCCGGACCATGTCCAAAATCCATTTCTAAAAATTTCCAATTAAATCCACAAAAAAAAAAATTGGTCTCAAGACCCCATTTAGACCCTTATATATGTGGCTGCGGAACCTCGGACCATGTCAAAAATACGTTTCTAAACATTTCCAATCGAATACAACAATAAAAAATTTGTAACTTTTTTTTCGGTGTATGGGAGCCACGCCCAGTTTTTTTCCGATTTGGCTGATTCTCGAACTTGATCTCAGTATTCACGAGAAAAACATGTACCCAAAGTTTCAAGTCGATATCTCCAAAACTGCGACCGCTATCGTGCGGACGGACAGACGGACATCGCTAAATCGACTCAGGAGGTGATACTGATCAAGAATATATATACTTTTCCATACCGGACACGCCTCCTTATGGGCGTTACAAACGTTGTGACAAAGTTAGTATACCCTGCCACAGTGAGTGTGGGGGTATAAAAATCAAAAAATATTTTAAAATTTGGAGATTTGTCATCTACTGATACTACCACCTAGCAAATACTTTTTACCCACATCTGGCTACATTGAATTTTTGATAGTTTTTCGTAAGTAAAAAGTAAAAAAATGTCAATCGAACAAGGAGATCCCTCCTCCTCATCCCGCCAGGGGATAAAGAATATCCACCAAACCGACTATGCGACCTTGACATTGGACAGTATGAGAACCCTCTTCGAGAACAAGCACTTTACAGACGTTGTGATAATATCAGGCCAGGATGGCAAGAGGTGAGCATTATTAAGAACTTGAAGAAAGTCTGATGATACTTATGTATTTTCTATTTCCAGAGTGTCCGCAAATGGACTAATCCTTATCAATCCTTACTATTTATAAAATTAAAACGTACATTTATTTATAACGGGTAGGAACAAAAACTTGCCAACCGATTTTCATAATATTTTTTTTGTGCCAAGGAAGGATATGATACTTTTTTTTTTATTTTCGAATGAAATTATTTAATTTTTGGTATTAAGTTTTATTCAATAATGAATGCTATGCTTACAGATTTCCGTTCGATTGCATTGACATAGTTTGTGGTTACGGGTTTTCGCATTTTGCCTTACACAAGCAGGCAAATTTAAAAAAAAATATTTTTCTGGGAAATGGATCTATGTGGAAATTAATTAACCGAATGTATAGTGCAAGCAAATAAATAATTCCAAACACGATTTGCTAAGTTGTCAGGTTGTATTGTGAACTTTATTTAAAAATAAATCAAATCTACTTTACACACATATAAACTCAATAACTACGGCTTGACCACCGTAGTGTCATTATACAAATGAAAATTAACAACATAACGCGTTGATAGTTTCTGTATGCTGATTATAAACGGCTCAAAGGGATGAAAAATAAATGCAACCAATTCACGACTGGTGGCCGCAACGCCAGGAGTCCCACCCAGGCTACCACTCAGTGACTCTAGAAACAAACGGAATTTGGTAATGTTCGTATTGCGATCAGTGAAGCGTATGGGCTCGAGAGTGCTCAGCTTGGGACGCTCCAGTGCGGATATAAGCCGGTCATCATAGTTGAAGAGACTGTAGTCGAGGTACTGGGTAGTGGCGAAACTCTGCGAACTAATGGGCAATGTGGGATTCAGGCGTGCAGCTGCCTCCGATTTGCCGCCCGGTATACAGGCAATTGCACTGCAAAAAAAATTATCAAAATGAATGGGGCTAGAAGACAATATCACATTGACTTGCATACCCATAGAATGCCGCACGAAAGTAAGCATTATTGCTGGGCGACGAGGATGGGCGCTGCGTTTGGATGGATCGTACATTGCGAAAATGATCACAGAACGTGCTCAGCAAATAGAGCAGCTCAGTGGAGTTCTTCGGGTAGATTTTGAGTACACGCTCCGAGGAAACGTCATAGAAAACGTACAATTTGAATTCGTTTTTTTCGTCGCGGAAATTACTTTCGCCCGGTATTTGTGGCGGCCGTTCTTCATAGCGTATAAGTAGATGATCGGCACTGATCAGTTGTAGTTTAGTCATCACCATTCGTTCGTACTGAAAAAATAAAATACAAAAAAAGAACAATTCATTAAGTGACCAATGCTGAATGTAGGGTGCTCCGCTGTCTTACAGTTTTGAAATTCTTGTAAAACAAGCGCAGCTGGTGGCGACGTAGATCCACGGATTGCGTTGCCCAAATGCAGCGGTACAGATACGTAATTATTCGTTGTTTTAAGTACGAGAGCGTTGGCTGAGCCGTGAAGCGCGGGAACGATTCGTTGCGTATTTCGGGCACGCGCAGTATCAGCACCCTGTCCAGATCGCAGCAAAGCGGTCCAATCGTATTCAGTCGTACCATCTTGCCACGCACCAGCTCCAGCAAGTCGATGCATTGCCTGTACTTCGAGAGTATGGCTATGCTGCGGCCGTGCACCGACACCCCGTGATTATGCGACAAGATGATGCAGTCGTGTTTATATTTGAGCACATCGCTGACGCTGCCATCGTTGAGATCCACTAGGAAAAAAGTGTACGCAAACAGTTCGCAGTCGTCGCACAAGTCCGGATATTGCAGTATATGCTCGTATCGTGGCAGTTCCGCGGTCATGGCCAGAGCGCCCAGCAGCACGTAGCGGCCGTCCTCCATGAAAATACTGAACTCTCGATTCAAGTGACAGCGCGCAAAGGTGTCCGGTGCCAGGCGTATGTTGTAGCGTAGCTTGAAAATACGCTGATACACCTGCTGGCGTATGCGCAGTGATTCCAGCGAATGATCGGCAGCCGTTATGCATTCGCCATGTTGACGTTGCAGCAATTCGGCCACGCTGCCCACGCCCTGGTAGGTGTACACTTCCAAAGAACGCTGATCGTGCGAAAAGCTCAACAGCAGCCGGCCGTCCGGTGTGAATTTACGCATATATCCCAGCGGTTTGTCCACATTCTGGATTGTCAGATTCGGCGTGATGCATTTGTGGATTTCGTGTTCGTAGGCGGAGGCTGGCGGGTAGCGCAAGTTGCGACGATTGAAGCCCGATTCACGGTCCCACAAATGGTGCTGTAGGTTCTGTGAGAATTCTCGCGCCGGCGGTTTTGTCTTTAATTGATATGACGATGTGGGCGCTTCGTCCATTTTTCGTTTCCTTCTTATTTTTCGCATTTTTCGCATCATTTCTACAAAGGAAAAAAACAAAACAAAAAACAGCTGTGCTCGAATCAGAGTTGTGTTTTAGAGACTACGCAGATCGTGTTTTTTTGATTAATTTATTTAAATTTCATTTAAAATCTTAATAAATTAGTTTAATTGAATTTGTATTTGTTTTTTGGAGGTTATGTGTGGTCCTGTGAAATAAAGAAGAGGGAGAATACGTGCAATTTTGAACTTCGAATATAACAGTACTTAATAAATAAAGGCTTTGGCCCATTGGATACGTTAATTGCTTTACGACAAAGCAAGCCACTGAAAGCTCACTTCATGTAAGAAAATATTTCACAGCGATTACAAATTCTCACAAAAAATGTCACAGGAATTAAAAAATCTCACAGAAATTAAACATTTTTAAAAATTTTACATTAGTTAAAATTTTTTACAAGCCATTAAAAAATATAAATTTGAGATAAATCTCACAAATGTTTAATAGCGCAAATACGCTGTGAACCACGAATTGTATTATTTTGCTGAATTTCTACTACATTTTTCTACAAGCGGGAAAGAATTAAAATAATAAATATTTGCTTGGATTCCTCAAAATATTATATCAGCCAAATAAATATATCACAAAAATCTCAGAATCCCACACAAAATTTTAAAAATCTAATATAAGACAACATCAGCAATTAAAAGTTCTAACAAAAAATCTCACAGCTGTTCAAAAATCTCACAAAACCCTCAAATCGCATAAAACATTTCATGTATGAAAATATTTCTAACCTAAAATCTCAGGCAAATAAAAATTCTCACAATAGTTAAAAAATCTCACAAAATTCACACATCTCACAAGACATAAAAAAATCTCAATGTAAGATAAATCTCACAAATGTGGCAACCGTGGTCGTAATCCTTTTTATCATTAGCCGTTCTCCCTGATTAGCACACATTATTAATTGATTTGTTGGTCATAATAAAGTCAAAACGCAAAAAAGAGTGAAAATGTCAGTCGAACAAGAAAATCTCTCGTCCCCATCTGGCCAGGGCATAAAGAATATCCACCAAACCGACTATGCGATCTTAACATTGGACTGCATGAGAACCCTCTTCGAGAAGAAGCACTTTACAGACGTTGTACTAATAGCAGGCCAGGATGGCAAAAGGTGAGCATTATTAAGAACTCGAAGAAAGTGTGATGATCCTAATGTATTTTCTATTTGCAGAGTGTCCGCCCATCGTTTGGTGTTGTCTGCGGCAAGCCCATACTTTTTGGCCATGTTCACAGGATCAATGCGTGAGGCCGTAGAGAAAGAAGTGGCCTTGAAAGAAGTTCAGGGCGACATATTGCAAACTGTCGTGGAGTACTGTTACAGCGGGCGTATACAGTTGAGGCAGGACACGGTGGAGTCGCTCTTGACTACCGCATCCTTGTTTCAAATGGATAGTCTAGTTGCTGAATGCACAAATTACCTAGCCGAGCAACTGGATGCTTCCAACTGTTTGGGTATTAAATTTTTTGCAGAACAACATAGCTTGAAAGATCTCAAAACTAAAGCCGAAGAATATATTCATCAACAGTTTACACAGGTGGATTTTGTACCTTTCTTCTTTATTAGTTAATTTCCTAACCCCTCTTGTAGGTTTGCGAGAATGACGAGTTCTTGAAGTTGGATGCCACGCAATTGTCTAAGTTAATTGCCAGCGATGATGTGGAGGTCTCATCCGAGGAGGTAATCTTCGACAGTGTCATGAAATGGGTGAACTCCGACGTTTCCGAACGTGAGCAGCACCTTCGTCAATTATTGCCTCTGGTGCGAATGACACAATTGTCACCGTCTTTCATAGCAGATCATGTGGAGACTGTATGCCGTTCCAATGATTGTCAAGATCTGTTGATTGACGCATTTAAATGGCACAGTTTGCCTGAAAAGCGGCAAGAAATGACCACAGAATACACACAACCACGCAATTCAAAATTGGAAACTTTACTTGCGATTGGTACCGGTTCGGAGGATGTAAGACTGAACGAATACTAATTTTTTAATACAATTTATAAATTTATTATTTCAATCAGGAAACAATCAGTATTGAATGCTATTGCCCGCTTTCGGATAAGTGGACTGTTTGCAGAACTGCAATCAGTTACCGTGTGTTCTTCAGTGTGGCCACAATGGGCGACAATTTATTAATTGTGGGTGGAATCAGTAACGATCAAGCAGTAGGCGGCACGGTTGTTAATTTGAATTTGTCTACACTGGCCGTTACCGAACTAAAGCCTATGAACACACCTCGTTCCGAATTTTGTACAGCAGTTCTAGGGAATACACTTTATGCTATTGGTGGTTCCCATGGCGAAAACGTTTTTAACTCCGTTGAAAGGTATTGTGCAGTTTTATATTTTTAAAAGTCCAATGTGAAGCATGAAGTATCTTTTTTTAGATGGGATCCAGGTGAATATAGTTGGAACTATGTGGCTCCCATGTCCACTGTGAGATACAATGCTGGTGCAGCTGTCCTGAATGGTTGCATCTATGTTGTTGGAGGTCGGAGTCCTGACACTGGACAACTTTGGACTGTCGAATGCTACAATCCACGCTCCAATACCTGGACCGAGTGTGCATCAATGTCTGAGTCACGTTATGGTTTTAGGGTAATTCGCTAGAATAATGTTGTAATTCTGTTACCTTTTGACTGAGCATGTAATATTGATTTGAAGGTGGCCGTTTCTAAAGGAGTTTTATATGCTGTTGGAGGTGAGAGTGGATATGGTCAAACATTTATTGCGGAGAGCTACGATCCCGTTGCAGACAAATGGACAATGGTTCGCTTTACCCTCATTAATTTGAATTAATATTTTACTTTACTAATTATATTTTAAGATTGAACCTATGAGCATTGAACGAGATTACTTCGGTTGCGCTGTTCTTGGCAAATGTTTAATGGCTGTAGGTGGCCATGGAACAAATGAAGTCGAGGAGTATGATTTCGAAACAAAGAAATGGAGCAAAAAAGCACCTTTGACAAGGATTTATGTTAAAGTGGACGTTTGTGTTTTACCAACTCGTTATTTGTCCAATTTATCGCGTCAACTGAAGTAGTAAGAACTGAAAGCTGTTGCATTTTAAATATTTTCCTATAAACTGCATATTTACTACATAACTACACATTTTAAAACAAAGAATTATCCAAATGAAATGTACAATGAGTCAAGGAAACCATTTTCCGGATATTTTCTATTTGAATTTGTGAAACTTTTTGCATCAAGCTAAACATATTAAGTGAATGAAATTATTTTTGTAAATAAAACAAAGAATTATCCAAATGAAATGTACAATGAGTCAAGGAAACCATTTTCCGGATATTTTCTATTTGAATTTGTGAAACTTTTTGCATCAAGCTAAACATATTAAGTGAATGAAATTATTTTTGTAAATAAACCAGAGACTGATACCAGAGAAACGTAGCAATATGCTTATTCTTCTGGACATCTAACCTACCCGATTTAAAATAAAATTGTGCATCAATTACTCCAAAATATCAGCGGTTTCATGATTTCTTTCCGTTCAACGATATTGGAATTTTTCATTAAAAGTATTAAGGATTTAACCTAATAAAAGAGTACTAAGGCATTCAATCCCGGGATCCCGGACGTTTTCTCAATCCCGGAAACCAGGGATTTTGAGTCTGGAATCCCGGGATTCAAAAAATGCATTTTTTATGCATTGCTTAAGATATTTTTGAAGTTTTTCCACAAAAATACAGCCGTGCATTTACATTCAATCTAATTGGTAAATTAAAAAAAACCCACTTTTGCAGATTTGGTGCTACACACACACAAAAATTGGCAACATTTTTGTCAATAACGGTTAACAAACAATTTTTATCGATGTGAACCAAATTTTGTCAATTTAAAAAATTTTTTTTTTTACAAAAAAGATATGTGTTAAAATTATTTTGTTGACCGTATATTGAAAACTTTACGAATTGGATAAATGGTTTTGTGTGTGTTTTACTTTTGAATGGACACCAATTTCAATAGTTTTAAACAACAATTCGAGTATCTGTTCCTATAATACTAAAACTACTGAAAATAAGTTTTTCGTGTGTAGCATGAAATGGAGCTGGCAGAATTTTAGGATTATAATCGGATTCAGGTGGCAAAAAAAATGACTTGTTCGATCAATGTAATTTAAAAAGAATTACTTTTTGTTCCACTATATTTATTTTAAATATTATTTGTTTTGTTTACTGCAATATTTAATAAATATTATTTCTTTGTCGAATTAAAATGAAATTAAACTTAAAATATTGTTGCAACAATTTTTTCTTTAATTTTATATAAATTATTGTATTTAATTGGAAAATCCCGAAAATCCCGAACAAATCCCGGAATCCCGGGATTTTCAAAAACACTTCGTGATTGAATGCCTTAGTGAGTACCCTTAATACTGACTTATTAGGTTGCCAGATAAATAACTCAATCATAAAAATCTCATGTAAGACACACGGTTGCCAATTCTGTGAGATTTATCTGACATGGACATTTTTTATGGCTTGTAACAAGTGAGATTTTTAATGTGAGATTTTCGTGAGAATTTTAACTCGTGTGAGATCTTGTGAGATTTTTTAATAGCTGAGGAATTTATTGCGAGATATTTTCTCACATTAAATGTAGTATTTCGTGTGAGATGTAATATTTTTCTGAGAATTCTTAATTGCTTAGAGATGTTGTCTAACGTGAGATTTTTTCAAATTGTGTGTGACATTGTGAGATTTTGTATGAGATATTTATCTGGAAACTATGGCAACCATGCTCACAAGCCATTAAAAAAATTTCAATTTGAGATAAATCTCACAAATCTGGCAACCGTTAAACGCCAGTTGCCTACTTTGCCGCAAAGCAGCGAAATTAATGCCGCGGCCGCCTAAAAACATAAACAACTTGCCGGTTCCCTTGCACTTCACAGAAATAGTTGTAATATTATTAATTTGAACACTTTCCAATGGACACTTCAATGTCCTCCAACACCGAGGATTACCTAATAGAGGAGCTTAACAGTAACGATGTTCCCGAGTCGGAGTTGGCGCAATTCGAGGAGACCCAGCCACTTGAAGTTTTGCAAATAATTGCAGATGGTGGTGGTGGCGATGGCGATGGAGAGCACTTTGTTATGTCGCCCCAGAAACAGGAAGTCACCGAGGAAGCATTGATTACAAAATTCGTTCGAGGCGAAGTGGAATTGCCCGATTTGTATACAAAACTGGAGCCGGAAGAAGAATTGGAAGAATGCTATGATGAGGAGGAGGAGGAGCTAGAGCTGCCAACGACATCGGCGCTAACTTTGTCAACCAATGCTGGCGATAATAAAGATGGAGGCATTGACACAACGATCGATGATGGTGACAGCGGGGCACGGCAACGTCCTCGCGGGGGAGGCACTGCTCGTAAACGTACAGTGCTGAGTCCCGCTTTGCAGGGGTGGGTACCATCACTACAAACCAAAACATTTTTAATATTATTTCCTTATTAACAGCTTAATGGGCGAAGCCAATCTCAGCTATGCACGCGGCCAGATTGAGATGGCTGAGAAAATCTGTCTGGAGATTATACGAAATAATCCGTTGGCATCGGAACCGTTCTTTACGCTGGCCGAAATTTACGAGACACGCGATACGGAAAAATTTCTAAATTTCCTCACAATAGCGGCTCATTTGAATCCGCATAATCGCGATCAGTGGATACGCATCGCGGAAATGCACATCTCAAAGGGTAATTTCCCGAGTGCGCGTAGCTACTATACAAAGGCGATTAAGGTGAATTGAGAGTGCGGTGGATTCCATAACATTTGAGCGTTGCCATTGTCCATTTGCAGGTGCTGAACAAAGACTATGATTTGCGGTTGCGCAAGGCACGCCTTCTGGACATGATGGGCGAATCGAATGCGGCCATGTTTGCCTACCTCAAGATGATACCGCATGTACCGTTGGACCGCGCTGAATTGTGCCTGGTGACGGCGAAAAACGTGGCTCGTCATTTTCACGGCCTTGCCAAGCATCGATTCGCTCTGGAGGCCATGGAGAGTGCCTACTGCGTGTGCGCGCATCTCTTCTCGCTGGAGGATCTCAACTTGTACATGGAGCTGCTTATACTGAACAAGTCGTATGAGAAGGTGCTGCGCTGCCTGCTGGAACGCACTAGTCTGGAGCTGAAAACGGAGCAGGGCGACAATTTCGAATTGATTACCTTGTGCGTCATACCGGACAGCTTTGTGCCCGACTTCCGGGCCAAGTTGTGCGTCAGTCTGATACACCTGCGAGCCCATCATTTGCTCGGCTACCTGATCCAGAATATACACCAACACATTGCGGTTGTGGATGAGCGGCTCGACTTGTACATTGACATTGCGGAGGCCTTGATGCAGGAGCACAAATACGCCGAGGCAATTTCGCTGCTGCAGCCCATCACCGATGGCGATTTGCTGGTGGCCCCCGCCTTTGTTTGGCTGCGACAAGCCGAATCCCTGCGTCACTTGAATCGCACAAACGAGGCTATTGAGAGTTACGAGCACGTCGTCGAGCTGGCACCGTTCTGCTATGAGGCGAAATTCACACTGTCCGCCTTGCTAAAGCAGCAGGGTCGTCATGTCGAAGCGGTCAAGGCGCTGGAACAGGCCGAGGGCGAGGGACAGCCGCTGAATGCGCGGCTGCTGTACGAACGTTGCGTAATGCTGCAGCAGATCGGCGAGACGGACGAGTTTCTGGAGGTGGGCTGTGCCCTGCTGGGGCGCCAGTCCATTCAACTTCGCAATCGCGAGGAGATGCTGGCCGCCGCCAATGGCAGTAGCTTTTACAATGCCGAGAGTCTTAAGATCATCCTACAGATGCGCAATATCACCGAGGATACGGACAAGGAGCTGCAGGAATACAACAAACCACAAACGGAAAATTCCGACCTGACCGTTCACGATGAGTACCAACTGTTCCTGGAGCTCATACGCACTGCGTACAGCCAGCACAAGTACAATGTCGTGGAGCGCATTTGCTTTGCCATGGTCACGACCAAACGTTTCGCGGGCTATCATCTCGAACTGGAGCGCATCATCATACTGGCCTGCTACTTCAATGACGACTGTGCCATTGCCTTTTCCTATCTCCGCGAGCTGATATCGAAGGATCCCTCCAATACCGCTCTGTGGAATCTGATGTCACTGCTAGTGCAGAAGGGTCAGGATTTGCGCTATCATCGCTATATGCGGCGTGTGCTCGAGCGCCAGCAGCCCGCCTGTCCGCGTCAAATGCGTCTCTTTATGGGACACTATCATTTGCATTGCAGCTCGTATAAGTATGCTTTGAATTACTATGCGCCCATTCTGAAGGAGCAGCAACATCCGCTGGTGGCGCTCTGCATTGCGGTGGTCTTCAATCAATTGTCACTGCAGCGCAAGGTGTTGCGCAAGTCCGCTGCAGTGGCCCAGTCTATTGGCTTCGCTCACAAGTATGCCGAATTGCGTTCGAGTAGTATCAGCGGTGGTGGTGCGACAGAGTCAAGTGCGGCTCAGCAGGAGATTTGCTACAATATCGGACGGATTTATCATCAGGCTGGCATGACGCATCTGGCCATGGAGTACTATGAAAGGGGTTTGGCCGCTCACCATGAACTGATTGAGGCAAACGAATCGTACTTGGGCCTGCGGCAGGAGATTGCATTCAATTTGCATTTGATTTATCGCGCCAGCGGAAATCTGCGCAAGGCGCGTCAATATCTTTACCAATATTGCGTTGTCTAAAAACGATGGTTTTTTCCTCCTAATATGTAAGATTTTATTTATACAAGTTGAATATAGATACATACACACACACAGAAGATGCGAATTTTATTTTTTACTAAAGATTTGAATGTTTTCAACACTTTTGTAAAGGTTGAAGAGCTCCCTTTCTTTTCTCTTAATCCGATCCTTGATGCTGATGATTGACTCCACTCTGGGCACTTCTCTGCTAAGAAATTCGTGCATGGAATGTATGAGACATTAAAGGAGTTTCAATTAATTCAATTCATATTGACATACACACTTTCTATCCAACTCCAAGGTCTCGCGAGGCACTCGTTTGCGCTTTGTGATGACCGCCTTCTCTAGGAACTCGTTTAAGTCATTCAGATGCTGTTCTTGTTTCACCGAATGCTTGGCGAATTTGCGTTGAACCTTCAGCAAGGCCTTCTTCTTGATCTCATCTCGGCTGCTTCCGATTGCATATACTAAGCCTGGCGATGGCTTCAACACCTTATTATCGCCTACGAGCATATCATAATCCAGTATTTCCGACTCGAATGTTTGTATGCCAACTTCCATGCGGTTGGGGGGCTCTACTTTTTCAATTGATTTGCTCTTTGGTAAGGCATTCTTGATTCCATTTGATACCTTGTTGGTGGATCGAGGATCCATTAAAAGGCGTGTACGTCCCGAGATGTTTGGCGTAGCCGCTTTAGTCGGATGTTGGCAGTGTGCTGGTTTTTGATTCATGCATTTTTTTCGTTCCTGTTGACTGTTGACGTGCTTCGCTCTGTTATTGCTCACAGTGGTGGTGATGGTTGATTCTGCCGCTCGCGGACAACGCTGGCTTTGTTGTTCTGAGGCGTTTGATCGCGGTGTTCGTGAGCGTATATGCGATTTTGAGGACTTGACGATTGCAGCTTTAGTTTTGTTGGCCGGTGCAAACATTTTCGAATTTGGTTACGATTTCTAGAATAATTGAAAAACACTTCCAGAATGGTTTGGCTTAGATTTGAATCCTAATTTGACTAGAATCACATCGGAAAATCTATAAAATATTAAAGTTGCAATTTGAAGTAGGAGTTTTCTGAGTTTTTTTTTTGTTTTTTAACAATAAAATTGACTTGAGTGAAATAATTATTATTGGATTTACATTTTATTTGATTAATGGAAAAGTGGAACCCCCCAATCGCATGGAAGTTGGCATACAAACTTTCGAGGCGGAAATACTCGATTATGATATGCTCGTAGGTGATGTTAAGATGTTGAAGCCATCACCAGAATTAGTCTATGCAATCCATATATTTAATACTTCTGTATTGCTAGCAACCTATCTGCGCAATGTTCTTGATCTCCGAATTCAATTCACTCGTTTGAATACTAGTGAAAATTGTGCGCATGCGCATGTTTTTATGTATTAGTATTTTTGTTTATTTTTCATTTGTATGTGTCAACAATTGCCCAGCGGGAGGAATTGTTAGCGCTTCATCATGTAGTGCAATCCTGGCGCTTCATCTTACAATGGAAATGATGCAATCGAACGCAGTCGAGATGAGAGCAAGAAGAAGTCCTTGCTGAAGGTTCAACGGTAGAGCATCTTCAATTACTCTTTTTTAAAAATTAAAAAAAATGTTTTTTTTTTTTAAATAAAAAAAAGTGCTATTGTTTGTATCTTTGCTTTAAATTCATATTTTTTTTATCAACACTTACCTCTTTCTTTAAATAAAAAACATTTTTCTAATTTTTTATTTAAATTTTTTATTATTTTTTTAAAGAACATTCATTACGATTTTTGAATTTTAGCAAACATTTTTTAATACGATTATATTGGTTGAAAAGTGTGGATCGTTTTATGAAAAATATATATATATTTTGTATACTTTATTAAACTCCAAACGAAGCGACAAGTGCTGCTAAGTTCTTTCAAAAATACATTGTGATGAATAGAATTATTTCTATAACCTATTTTGCAATTTAAATTGATTCATAATAATTATGTATATTGTATAAAGTAAAAAGTATTTAAAATTTAAAAGCTTTGAATATATTTTTCTTAAATTTATTTACAGCAACATCTGTTCAAATAAACGAGAGAAAGGAGAGAAAAACAAAATAAAATGAAAGAGAAAATATATAATTTTGGGGTTTTTTTTTAGTAATAAAGACTTTAGCAATTTTATAAATTAGAAATGTTAGAATAACAAAATTTAAAATTAGTATTGCATGATTTATATCAGCCAGATTTCGTACACATTTCAATGATTTCGTTCGTTAAATTCGTTCAGTCTCTTGTTAATATAATAAACAAAGGCGAATAATGTAAAAGCTTTTTCCGAATTGTATTTAGAAACAACATTTTCTTAGATTAAAATTTGTTGAATTACTTTTGTTTTTGTTCGATTCGATTAAATTCAAGTTGTTGAAATAATTGTTCAAGTTAACAAAAGAGCAGGCATCGAGTAATGACTTGGGTGGTCGAATAGATTTGAGGCATTCATTTCCAAAATAAATTGGTAAGAAAAGCGAACGTTTTTCTTTTTTGTAAATAATTATGTAGAAGTAAAGTTTTATAGATAAATTTTATATTGGAAAACTTGGCTTTGTAAATAGAACTAGTCACAATTTTATTAAGAAACCAACTCACATTGATTTTGGATGAACCACTTTTTTAAAATCTGAAGTTGGTCAATGTCTTTTTTTGGTGGCCGTAGCCCAGTGAGTGGAATAACTGACTTAGGACCAAGAGATGTTGAAAAACAAAAAATGTTGTTTGCGCATGGCACTAACTTTTGTCAAGAGTAAAATTGGCCGTGAAGATTCTTCTCTTGCCGTTCGGAACTAATACTAAACTGTAGGGGCCTTGCAACTCACAGAAACTATTTCGTGTCTGTGAATTACAGAAACGAAGTTGTTGTAGCTGGAAGTTCGGTCAAGATTACTTGAGGACTGACATGCCACCTTTTGAAAAAATCATAAATCCGGCTCGCGAATCAGTAGCAATGTAAGAGCATTCTTACAGAATATATATTAGAAACTACAGCTCTCAAAGTCCACTGGTGGCTTCAGGCGAGCCTTCTGTCTACAGTCCATCTTCACATTTGAAATTGCCACGACTCCTTTTTGGAAAAACCCAAATATGTGTGCAATTGCAGCTACATAGGTTCACTGGTGGATTCTTCTTCTTCCTTCTAGCCACTCGCAATAAACTGGTGAATTCTGGAAGGTGAGGACAGACATTTGTTTTTCGATAAACATTTGGTACGCAGTTTGTTGTTTAAGGAATTCAAATTTTGCAGCCTTGGAAAAAGTCAGGAACCATTCTGAAATCGTGTTGTACAGACCATGGATTAATTGTAAGAAACAAAAAATTTATCATATTCATATTCGATTCTCCAAGCCATCCGTACTGCTCTTAAGACATTTGTTTTTTGGAAACATTTTTTAATAGATTTCGATGGTAAAAATGTTCAATTTAAACAAAAAAAAAACAGTTAATTTCGAAATTAGTTTTTTCTAGTTAATAATATTAAAAATATTATAATTTCTATTTTTTAATATTGTGACTAATTTTGCAGCAATTTTTTGTGCAACAAATACTATATGAAAAGGAAACAGTTTTATTTTGATTAGAAATAAATTATAATTATTTTTGTTTTATGTTTTTTTTTATAATTTATTATTAATTAATGTATTTAAAAGCGCAACTATAAAACTAAATTTGGTATATTTGTAAGTTTTACTATTTATATAAAAAAAAATGATAATAAACAAATTAGTTAAAAAGTAGTTAGAAGAGAAAATATATAAAATTACATGATACTCGTATTATTTTTGAAATTGTTCTTTTTTTGTTGAGTTTTTTGTTAGTTAATTTAAGGTTTTTATTTGCTCACAAATTGCTGTTATAAAAATAAAAATTTAATTTGATTTTATGACAATTTTTCTTGTTTTTTGTGTTTGTTTCTAAGGCCACAACGTTACTACAACAAATGCAAGGTATAAACTCAAACTGAAACAACAACTACAATACAATGCGTCTAACACCGCAATCCATGCAGAATTTGGCTTGATCAATTAGAAATTTGCCACCACATTCGTGGCAGAATTTCGACAATTTCATACTCGCGCTCATTGCTGTATTCGATGTGGAACTCGAGTGCGACAGGGCATTCGAACTTGAATTGTTGGAGGCGCCCAAGGCGGTGACCGATGAGGAAATTGTGGGCGCCTGTGTGGCGATGGGTGAGCTCAGTGGTGTTTCACAATTGTTGTTGTTGTTGTTGCTGTGGTGGTGGTACATGTTGATCTCATACCGTCCATTGTTGTTGTTGTTGTTGGGATTGTAAAGTTGTGACAATTGCTGCTGATAGCTGCTATTACTGAGATTATTGTGACTTACAATGGGCGGTAAGGAATTGTCGGAGCTGCTGCTGCTGCTGGACGAACCGCCGCTCATTTGTCGCCCTCGACTTTTCATTGTTGAGTATTTGTAGTGCTGCTGTTGTTGCTGTTGTTCCAAGGGCAATTGTTGATGCTGTGTGGAAGCATCCATCATTGTTGATTGCATTGAAGTATTTGTGGCTGAATTGGCCGTCGATGGACGCGTACGACTGAGGTTGCGGTGTGTGGACAGTTCTGATGATCTTTGGCGTGAGAGACTGCTTAAAAAGTGTGGGAATAATGTTTAAAAAAAATATATTTTTCTGAAAATTATTTTTATACTTTCTTACCTCCCATATGCAGAGTCTGCGCTTAGCTTAGAGCCCACACCGCGACGTGATGATTGCGATGATATTGGATAACCATCCAGGCTGCTCATATCATCTGAGTCCGCACAGGCAGCCGCACTAGGCGTGGTAGCAGGACGCACTGCGGCCGCACTATCGCCATACAACAGCTTAGCATTTGCCTGCTGGCCCTGATTGCTCTCCACCGCCTGACGTATATTCACGCTCACTTCTTCGCTCATTTGACGGAAGTCATCTTGCATTTTCTGTATTAAGTTCTTGGCATTGTTCAGCTGTACATTGGGCAAATTGTGAGCGTTCATGAATGGCGCCGGCATATTCAATTGACTGGATGTGGCCATCGGCGCCAGGGGCTCATCGTCGCTGAGCTTGGTGAACTTGTTGTCTTTGGCATCGACTTCAACCTCTACCACTGCAGAGGGATTGCCCACCATGTTGCGTATGGAATTGGGCGAGATGGGCGAGCGGCCCAGATCGTTCTGTTCGGTTTCGATGCTAATGAAGATTTCACGTTTCTTATTCAGATCCGTCTCGTCGGAGAAGGTATTATGCGAACTGGGTGACTTGAGTTCATTGTATTGCATTTGCATGGGATGACTGGAGGACTCTTTGCGCATGGACAAATTCGAGTTGGATCTGAGGGTAGAGGGTGTTAGTAGCTGGGAGTTTTTTGGTGTTAAATTGGGAAACTGAAAATGGTGAGTGTGATGGGGGAATGGTGATGTCGGTTTGGGTGACTGGTACTGGTGTGGTGATTGTTGTTGAGATTGGTTGTTGTTTGTGTTGGTGAAATTCGAATTCGGCGTGAGCGTCGAGCGTTGCTTGTTCGACGTGCGATTCATTAAGAATTCCCTACAATCCTTGAACAAAGGAAATTGTTCCTCGTCATTCTCGAATGACGAGAGAAATTCCTCAAAATCAAAATCATCAAAAATGGGCAGTGGTGGGATCGTAGGCGGTGTATGCAGACGGCTGCTGTTTTGGGGTGTTTGTAGTGGACGTGGTGTCTGATGTTGGTGATGATGGGTCTGAGCACTGCCGAATAGAGCCGGATTGAATTGCTGTTCATCGTATTCGACGGATGAGCGATTGGCTTCATCGTCTGCGGAACACGAATCCGCTTCGGGGGAGGCATCGTAAAGGAATTGATTTCGGCCAAGGCGCATTTTGCGTTTCAACAGATTGCGTCCCTCGGTCGAGTTGCGTTGAGTTGGATTCGGTATGGGATGGGCAGCAGGCGGTTGAATGACTGCTGAATGGTTGTTGTTCGTTTGATTGGGGGATTGTTTGTGGACAGCCGCCGGACTGTCTACCTTTGAGAGGGGCATTAGCTTGGAGAGTTGTGAAATGGGAGCGCATTTCGGCACAGAAGATTCCACCGATGAGGAGGTCGACGACGTTGAAGAGTCGTTACGGTGTGCCGAACTATCGGAATCAGAATGCTTCTGCGTGCGCACGCTTGTTAGGTTCACTGTAAGATTATCACATTTGTTGATCAATTTGGGATCGATATACTCGCTGCTAGAGGAGTTCTTACGTTCCTTATTAAATGAAAGGTTGATGGTGTTGGCTTGAGGTTTGGTGGAGTCACCGAAAATAGCATTCAAGTTAACGGGTTGATTCAGATTCACTGCAGGCAACTTTGTAGCCACCATGGGTAGCACATTCTTGGCCGAGTAGGAGCTTAAATTGGTCTTTGACTGTGGTGTAGAGGGCTTCGAAAGTGGTGTACCTGGTTTGGAAATCGGTTCGAGTCGAAGTTGGGCGAACTTGGTGTTGTGACTTATGTTTTCATTATTGATTTGGTTTGAAACTGGAGTAGTTGACGGATTGACCAGAGGAATCAGCAAGGGTGCGGCCGACTTTGGCTGCTGTTGCTCGTCATTAATCTTTGGAGATTCTGGAGTTTCGAGTGTCTTAATGCTTTTGGCTGAATTTTGCTTGCTCAACGTATTGGATTTGTCTTTGAGCTCTTTTGTGATCACCGGACTATTGAGATTTTGAGCAGGCGAGCTGGGCACTGACACAGTTTGTTCGATTGGTTTTGTGGCCGTCGATTGCGTAGAAGGCAATGGAGCTGCCACTATATTCGTTGGATTGAGTTTCTCCAGCTCATTTTCGTACTTTAGAAATACGGCCAAAGAGTCGGTCTTCGAAAGATATTTCGAGGCTGTATTTGCCAGGCGCTCATCACTGCTATTCGCATTCGCTGTGTTTGCAGCGGGACTTATATTTAATTTCAGATTATTTTTGCGATTAGAAGAGCTAGTGTCGCGTCGAATGACGCGTGGGCTGTTCGTAATGGCGAAATCGTTGACGCATACGGAACGTACGGGCATCTCGTCGTACTCTTCGGGCTTGAGGAAGTTCGTCGAGATCGGACCCTCATCGGAGAGGCCACGCTGTATGGTGGGCCGATGTTTTTGCGCAAATAGAGGACGTGAGGGCAGCAAGGGCGAACGTCGGGGACCACGCAACGATGAGGTGCGTCGAAAGTTGCTTGCCTTGGTGGCGGTCGAGAAATTGGGTGTCGCTCGATTTTGTGAGTTGTTGGGTGTAAGGGGCGTCGCTGTGCTCAGTGTCAGAGATGTGGTCATTTTTGTGGGTAGTATGGAGGGAGTTGAGGGTGTGGATGGTGTCTGTGATTGTTGAGGACGAGGAAGGTTGGGCGTTTTGGGTGATTTGAGTGCCTCCAGTGGATCATTAGCGCTCGAGGGCGAACAAAGATCTTCCAGTTGACGCTTAGCCGAAAGAAACGGATCGTATTTATCAGGAAGACCGCTAAAAAGGTAATAATAGATGAATGGAATTAATGGGCGTTGCAATTAACCCTAACGTGCCTTTCATCATAGTAATAAAGTAGAAAATGTTTGCGATACTGTCTGTGTATTGTGGGGACAAGTTGGTATTTTTTCTATGCCAAAAACGATACAAACCTCAAAATGAAAGACCTATTACGTGCTAACGGCGGCTGGGGCGGCGTAGGTGGCGCTTTAATGACCTTAATCTCCTTATCATCCAGAACTCTGGCGGGCATGCCAAATAGCTCGATGCTCTCTTTCAGCAACGGTATCGCTTTCAATGGCGTTGCATAGTTTGCATTTGGCTGGCGTACACATTTCTTGCGCTTGGGACGACATATTGCTGGTGACTTAATTGGATTTGTTTCTAATTTCGTATGCATTGCGGTCGTTGGTGCTGGCGTTGTTGTTGTTGTAGCCGCTACTGTTCCTCTTTTACTTGCTGTTGCCGCTTCAGTTGTTGACATTTCAAAAATAGCCTGCCTTTGGTGTATTTGTATTTGTGGCAACGACACGCTTGCCATTAATGTTCCCAATGCATCATCGGCAGCGATGGCTTTTACCGCCTGTGCACTCACCATCGGAGTTTTTAGATTTATGAGCAATTTTTCTTTGGTTTTCAATTTCCGTCTTGTTGCTAGCGCTGCTGTGGACTTGGATGTGCCCAGTTTGGGTATTGCAGTGATAGAGCTTAGCGTCAATGCTGTTGACAAATCGTTGCTGTCATTGGCTTGAGGCTCATTTGAATGGTCTAAATGATGAAATTCGAAAAGAATTTTTGTTGTTGTTTTTTTTTTTTTTGTGAAACAGTAATGTGATTGTGATTAGGGCAAATTTCGAAATTGCAGATTGGAAGTGAGTGAAAGTGTTTATAAATTTAAGTTGATGATATCAGATTCTTGGTATTTGTGGTGCAGGAAGAAGAAAAATTGGAAAATAGAAAATCTAGAAAATTGTTTGTTTCATTTTTCTTTGATAATTTCAAGTAGGGAGAAAGAAGTTCTGCTTCGTTTCTATTCCGGTGTCTTTTTTGTTTTGTAATTATTACCGCTATCATATCTCTTGCTCATCACTCCCTAATGGAAATTTGTTTTGCACTGGAGTTTTAATTAAAGACATAAAATATAGAAATTCAAATTGCACTTTACGCAAAATTGCCTGAAAGTGCAATGCACAAATTTAATTACCTCCATGCGGCAAAGTAGAAGAAGTCAGGCGGGCATATTGCATATTGCACACACTGAGGCGAATTGCGAACTGTGGCAAATAGCATAATTACGAAAATTATGCTACCATAACGGAAGTTATTATTGCATTTAATTATAAGCGGCTTCAGAAGAAAAACAAAGAAGGTGGACAGACAAATGGTAATGTGCTGCTGATTGGGGTTAAATAAATGTTCATTAAACATTTACGAAAAAAAATATTTTTGTTCTCTGCCGTGCTTTGCATAAACTACTCATCTATAATTTGGTAAATATCATTGTTGTTCTAAAGGGCATATATTTTTAAAATTAATTTATTAAGCATAAATCGTTAAATATATGTTTTTTCTACAACACAAATGAATTTAAAAACAAAAAAAGGGAAGACATACTCTGTGGGGGCTGTAGGAAATATCGCCCAATGAAAAATCGCCCAAAAACAAAAATGAAAAATCGCCCAAAAATTTTGCATACAAAATTGGGTGATTTTTCATATAAAAAATAGCCCAAATTTTTTGGCCGATTTTTTTAAATTTTTGGGTGATTTTTCCATTTTAGTTTTTGGGCGAAATTTCCTTTTTAGTTTTTGGGCGATTTTTCATTATGAAATATCGCCCAAAAACCAAAAAGGAATATTCGCCCAAAAATTTGAAAAAATCGCCCAAAAAATTTTAAAGGAAAAATCGCAACCACCTTATGGAAAGAGTTCAGCAACATTGAAACTGTTAAAAACACGGCACACATCAATCCAAACTTAAAAAATTGTTTTGCCTGCGTCGCTTATACTATAAGCATACCACACAACTACTAATCACTACCTCAAAAAATTCAGATTTTTTTGTAACATTTTTCGCCCGCGGCGCTAACTCCCCACAAATAGTACATCACACTTATTCCATACATTTCCCATGTCATTAAATTAACATCGCTCTGTTTGTATATATACTCGGTGGCCCTAAAAAGGGTCGAATCAAAAAACAAAACTCTGAACATACCTTTTCAAATGCACCACCTGATTAACATATGGTAACACAAAGAAGAAAAAGAACAAAGTTTAACAAAATATATAGTCGCCCAAAACAATTTTTGTATGAAAAATGTTTGGGCGATTTTTCATTTTTATTTTAAAGGAAAAATCGCCCAAAAATTTGGAAAAATCACCCAACCATTTTTTATATAATATTTTTGGGCTATTTTTCATTTTTATTTTGGGCGATTTTTTCAAATTTTTGGGCGATTTTTCCATTTCAGTTTTTGGGCGATTTTTCCGTTTTTTTTTGGGTGATTTTTCCTTTTTAATTTTTGGACGATTTTTCATTTTTGTTTTTGGGCGATTTTTCGCACAATAACTGGCGTAGTTATTCAGATATCGACTCAAAGATCCTAGGTTCCGAATGGAGTTACATGGATCAAAGAAAGAAGACTCAAAATTAGGCAATGTTTTTTTTTGCGTATGTTTGGACGGTATTGAAAATGGGCAACATCGGATAAGAACCACACCTACCCCCTATACAAAATTTGTTAATTTATCTTAAGAGATGCTAAACCGATTGATGACGTTTTTTTATTTGGTTGGAAATGATGTGGGGAACGAAGTAGGAATGCAATTGGAACGAAATGGAATTGGACAGAAACATGGAGTTGGAAGAAAATTTTGAAATGGTTCGGAAAAGTATCAAAAAAGGATCGATACATTTTCAAAAAATTATTGATAAATTGTCAAAAAATTATCGATAAATTATCAAAAAAAATGATAAAATATCGAAAAATTTATGATAATTATCGAAAAATTGTCAATGATAAAATACCGAAATATTACAAAAAAAATGGTCCAAGATCGTATCGTACTCGCATTTGCAGGGTAGTTACTTGCTATGTAGTTACTTTTTTAAGTTAATTGTCGCTTACGGTAAAATTGAATAGGTAGATGCAATTTCGAAAAAATGATACCACATAATTTCCAAAAATGCGAAATTGCGTAACTATTTAAAATCACTCGTAACAATTTCTATTTAACAAAACTTAACCTCAAACACAAACAACTACTAAACAATGACAATACCTTGAATGGCATCATCGTATGTTTTATTCAATTTCCTTTGTACCGCCATTAGCGAAGGTAGTGATAATTCTTGTGCAGCACTTTCAAGCTGAACATTTGCAACATCCTGCGATTTCTTTGTGCCAGGTGGGGTCACCTGATCGCTGGTTAGGCGAAATTCCTTGCAATTGTCGAAATTTACACCTTGGGCAATATGTGATCCTGTTAATTCGATACTGTTACGCTTTTTCGTTGTTAGAGCTCCATTGTCGGGCTTATTGATGGCATTCATTCTATGTGGTGTGGCGCGAAGAGAAAATTTTGTATGATTGGTAGAGAACATTTTGCTATATATGATTGAACAGATAGGGACGCCTTTAAGGGCATACAGTAAAGATGAGTGCAGCTACTTCAATTTAGTATTAATTACATACTTACTGCCTGTGTGATAACTATAACAATTTATGTACATATGTAATATTAAACAAAATTTACGGCAAAGAATATCATTTGTTAGAATCACTTCTTACACTAAAGACAGTATCGCAACGTTATATTTACTACAAATTTGTACTTCATTCTCACTAACTTTTACGGTAGATGCAGTAAATGCAACAGTGTTAAATTCTAAAGCTACTACTCTGATTGTACTCACCTCTCGCTTGTCATCGACGATGTCATGGATAGCGACATTATATTGTTGTTATTACTATTGGCCAATTTGGTGCTTTCTGTCATTTCGTTTTCATCACCCGCAAAGCCCGAATATTTGTCACGATTAATGGAACGTTTGGTTCTGTGAAAATTGTAAAAATATTTATTTAATTTTACTTGAAGGTGTCAAATTTGTTCACAGCTTACTTCAAACAGGGAGCCCTATATTTAGTGCGCGCCTCCAAACGTTCCTTGGCCACATTCTGTTCGGTCCTCATATTCTGTTTGATGGAGGCCTGTAGAGCCTTCTCGCGACACCACTCCACATGCCGATCGTAGGCCTTCACGCCAAAGCAACGCTCACAGTGCGGACACTGTTCGGCTGGAGGCGGCTGAATGCGTTTGGCGAACGAACGCTCAGAAGAACGCATGCGATCGCGTTGGAAATTACTACCACCACTCGCTGCAACATGGGTTGTTGTGCTGTTGCTTACGGGCGTTGAGTGTGGAGCATTATTGGTGGAATTCGAGCGTTTACGCATGGAGGTGCGCATGGTGGCGCGTGCAAAATCCTCAGCTGGCTTTTTGCGTGCCAAAATGGGTGAGCCCACCTTGAAATGGAAATGAAATTAAAATTTAAAAAATTTGAATATTTTCTTTGAAAATATTGTTCTAACCTCGTGTGGCTTTGGTGAATGTCCACGCTCATGTTTGCCACCCGTTGCGGGCAAACCATAATTCTTCGGCAGCGGATAGGCAGCCAGTTCGGTGCCCTCTCGCCGTTGACGCGAAGAATCGAAGATGTTTCTTTTTTTGGCAGCCATTTTTTCGCAGATGCCGACATGCTTCTTCAGCGTGGCCGGATTGAATGTGCGACTGCAGATGGGACACGGTGTCAGCTGGGTGCTGACGTTCGGCTCGGGTTCGTCCGCTGCAATTATGTTGCTGTTGTCTGTCAGAAGAAAATAAAATGGATTTGTTTTATTTTTGAGTGAAAATTTAGTCGGGGTTTTTTGGAATAAATAAAAACTAAGAAAAAGTCCTTCTAAACATTTTAGTAATTCTTCTTCTTTGGAAAATGGAGTTAACTTATTACTAAAGCAATAATTATTATAATTTTCTTATTCCTTCAATCAATTATGCCTGTTAATGGAAATCTTTCCAAATCTTTTTATATACTCTCGCAATTTATCATAACATTGCAATTTAAAGCATTTTCAGCGATTTCTATCAATTCCACGAACTGCAGACAATGAACTTGTTTGTTTATTTTTAATTGTTTGTAAACATTTGCTCTATGCTCTAGACGGGAGCGTTGACCATGTTGCATAAATCTGTACCATATACTTTTCGCCTCCAGATGACTCATGACTCTTATAATCAGATGATCATAGAAAATTGTTTGGGGAAGGTACAATGTAAAACTTTTATGAACTGACTATAAAAAGCAAAAAAAAAACAGTTCTGCTGTGCCAAGGGATCTGGAAGTTGATGATGATACATTTGTGTGTAATTAGGACTCTTAATGAGAGGGTAGAACTTGTCTTGTTATAATATTTTATTGCTTCCAGTTCAATTAAATAAAAAAATTACACTTAATATTTCTAATAAAAAAAACCACAAGACGTTGTTAAACCTTCCTCCTCCCATCACAGGACCATCCAAAGAAAATAGTAACAACTAGTAAAATACTGGTGATTTCACACGTATATATTGCACCCTCTTCAACCTCAAATGAAACCCCTTAGCTCCCATTGAACCCTTTTTGAATCCAAATTCAACTGCCACCTTCATATTATGAACTGCCACGCCCTCTTTCAAAATCAAAAACTCTGATCGAGAATCTCAGGCCATGCTTTCACTGTATATCAGCATTCTCACTCTACTCCTATTGGAGTAGATCTACTAATCTCGCGTTGATTTTTACATTTCTACTACTGTAGTAGAATTTCCTACTACTATTGTAAGAAATCTAGTTCTCAAAATTGTATGCGAGTTTCATACGATGCAAAATTACTACTCTTTCGACAAATCTACTACCCTGACAGAAATGTCGACTACCTTCGTAGAATTTCTACTACTCTATGCAGAAAACCATATCTACTAACCTTTCTTGAAATCTAATCCCCTAAAATCTCCCTATATATGTTGAATTACACCTTCCTCGATCCCCTGGTTAGTGCAGGAGTGCATACTACAACATGGTCATATTTTTAACTGGCACGCTCTCTGTTGGTTAAATCCTACATCCAGCTCAGGAAGCGTACTTTCCACTAACACGCCCACATTTAAAATTGCCACGCCCCCCTTTTGGAAAAATACAAAATTCGAGTCAAGCATCTCCTGCCATGGTCTCATAGAATATATCTTTCCAATTGCAGCTTAGGTCTGTAAGGAAGCCTATAATCCGGCTCGAGTGTCTCAAACCATGGGTGCGTAGGACATACTTATATATGAAATTACTGCTCTCTATGTCCACTAGAGGCTTCTTGATGGCTTAACAGACATCCAGGCAGGCAAACAATGGGATTTTATACAACGTAAAAATAAAGAACAATTTTTTAGTTTAAAAAAGTATGTAAATTAATACCTCATAGGTTAAAAATATCGTAAAAAAATTCAAAACAAATTTTAAAAAAAAATGTTTAAAACCTTTTTTATAGAGAATCTCTACTGTCGTTGGCCATTTAATTTCGTAATGCGGAACTATTGTGTCAGCTGTGTCGTATAAATAATAACTCACTCATACATTCTTGTCTGCTTCTGTTTACTTTGGTTTTATATATTTTTTTAATGATAATTCAATTTGCGAATCATAAATATGCCAAATCAAGAAGCCCCTCTGAGGCCATTGACGGCACAAAGCTTCTTTTCTCTTCGACATCTTGTGGGCTTGGCGGCGTGAATAAATTTGAAACATATTTTATGCAAGCGATTAATTTTTATGAGAAGTGGAGTAACTTCGCACAACCACGGAGCACATACAATGACTACGGCTTATAGTAAAGACAACAGAAACTAGCAGCTTGTTGCACACTAATGCAAATTAAAATTACATAAAATGAAGTCTATTTTGTTGCTTGGTAGAATTAAATGAAACCCAACACGTCATTAAATTTCTTTAACAACGTTCTTCCATTATATCTTCAGTCATAAGCACCGTTCTAGCGTGTCCAAATAATATTGCACAATTAGTATTTCGCAAAACAAAAATGAAAACAACGAAAATAAAAAAAACTTTCAACGGAATAGGAATAGGAATAGAAAAAAAACAGCATTTAACATAATTACACCGTTTTGGCCACCACTTGTTTAAAAGCCAACGGACATGTTCCATCTTCTTGCCACTTCAATTCATTTCAAGTAGAACACAAATTATGGGGCCGAACAGCAGATAGCATTGTGTCAGTCAGTCTCTGTCCGTGCATTGCTGTTCTTTAGTAATTAATATCTTGTTGTGTGTTGGTTTGTTCACAGTTTTTCGTAACGTCTTCCAGGAACTATTTGCTTTTTTAGTTCAAACGAAATTGAATGTGACGACTCAAGTATCCACACACTTGATCTTATACCTACACCAAATGCATTACGTTTCGTTCGGGGTGAAATGGTTTTGTAACAATGTTGTTCTTTTACAAAAATCTCTATATCGATTTTGTAAGTGTAGATATGATTTCCTCTTAATTATTTGTTTTTTTTTTGAAACAATTATTTTTTTTTTCCATAAAAAAAATACATTTTTTTGAAATTATTTACATCAACATTGTTTGTTTTTGCAGAGCACACTTTTTTGTATAAGAATACTAAAATATTTTTATCCAAAAATTTTAAGAACTAACCAATGAACTACTCAGTCTAGTGGGGGTACCAGGTCACTGTGATGTAGAAGGAAACGAAAATGCCAGGGACGTATCCAGGAAAATATTTTAGAGTGGGGTTTTAGATGGAGGTTGCTATTTTCATAAAATTTTTTACTAATATTGATGAAAAAACTATAAAATGCTAAACAAAAATTAAAATCAACAAGAGCACATGGTTTTTTAAAAATTAAAAAAAAAATATATATTTAAAAAAAATTCTGCGAAAAAAACCCAAGCGGAGTTTATGAAAAATTTATTCATTCTAAAATCGACTTATCGATGGTCATAATTTTATACCTTGTAAAAGAATTTTTTTTTGAGTGATCTACGTCAAAAAATGTTAGTTACGAGGTGTCAACGTATGACCATCTTTATTATTATCACAATATATAATAAGTGGGGTAACTACGCTGCAACCTTCTAAACTAAACACTTCGCTCGGCAGACCAAAACTTTCGGACGGAATAAGGGTCATGAAGGAAGGACTGCAAAAATCAAAATACTCAAAAATCTAACCTAACTTAACAAATTTTGTAATTTTTAAATTAAATTATTTTTTTTAACTAAAATTTAAAAAAAAATGTTTTTTTGGTAATTTTTTAAAAGGGGTTTTCTTTTAAGTTTATTCTATTTGGCAAAGTTTTTGCGATTAATTTTATTGCCAATGTTCCATTCCCATTTCGTTCCATTTCCATTTTGTTCCGGTTCAATTCCCAACATCACTTTCAGTTACATTACTTACTATTTATAGTGAAGAAATTTGCGAGGCCATTTTGTATGCGAGGTAGGCGTGGCTGTCATCCGATGTTGCCCATTTTCAATACGGTCTCAATAGAAGTCAATTAAGAGGAGGAGACAGAGAGTCATGACTGGATCAGGCGTTGACTTCTGATCAAGAATATGCATATGCCTGGACAGTGTGACAAAAACAATATACCCTTGAACACTTTGTGTGGAATGTATAGAGCGTCAGTACATTTCATCACGTTTTTCCTCTGAGTGTGTCAATTATGGTTTTAGAATTCCATTTGCAACTTTTCAGTGATGCTAATTTCCATTGAATTTTTATCAGTAGATTATTTTTATTTATTTATTGGCTTAAAAATAAACAGTTTTTAAAGTCAAATCGAAACTATAAATCAAGTGTTAAATGGTAAAATCAACAATCTGAAAAAGCTTCACACAAGCTTCAGACAACCACGCACAACACGTTTCGTTTGTTGTCACAGCAATCAAGCGCTCAACGACAAACCAAATTGTTCGATTGTCTTTCAATTTGTAACTTGGACATAATCATTTGCCCCCTCCTTCCTACCAGCAAAGTAAAAAAAAGCCACTCACTTGTCACATTCAATTCTCATACATATTGTACAACAAGTCTTTGAGCCAAATAACAAACGCTTTTATGGCAGCGGCTTCCTTTGTAACACCTGCGTTCTTTTGGCAACTGTTGAATGGGATTTTTTTATTCGAGGGAGACATTGTCTTAATACGAGAAGTGTGGTCTCAACTTTTTGACACCCACTTCAAAAAATGCTCATTACAAGATTCAATCACATCAACAAGCCCAACAAATTTAGAATCTAAAGAAAACATCAATTTAGAGAGATTACAAACAATTAGAGGGGCTCAAATAATATTTTTTTAATCTTTTATTGATTTTTTTTTTTAAATTTAAATAAGAATTATGAATAACTATTTGCTTTACACTTAAGTACGACTCCATTGACAGTTTATATAAGAATATATATGCAATATATAATGAAGAAATATGCACAGCCGATTGGGTAAAACCAAATTAACTGTCAGAAGAATTAATTATTTCTTGAATGTTTTTGAATCATTATGATGTTGACATGAGCGGAATTATCTTCTTCCGTTTTGGTCAAACTTATGAAAATAAGAAAAGAAAAATATTATTTTTGCCTTTCTCTGCAAAGAAACAGTGGAACATTAATACTATGCCCTAGGCCATCTACGACAGCATTTGTCTACTCTTAACTCTCCTCTGCTCTAACAACAATTAGATTTTCTTTGTAAAAGTTACGAAAACCAAAAAAATCGATTATGTATTCAAAAATTAAGAAAGTCTAGCAGTTATGTGGTAGAAAAATTGCAAAAACAAAATTAAAAAATTATAATTAATTCTACAAAAAAATTTTTCATAAATTTATATGGCAAATTCTTCAAAGTAAATAAAATTTTATTTAAAAAAAAATGTGCTGCATTAAAAATAAAAAAAAATTTTTTTTTCCAATGAAAAAGTGTCGATTGAATGGGCAAAATTATTTAATAATTTTTTGTAGCGATTTCTCCATGGAACCACACTGAATAATTAATAAAAATATTAATAACATACATTTGGATAAAATTCGATTTAAAAAAACAGTTGTGGAACAAAAACGTAACCGTCTCAAATCATTAACATTTCAGTCACAAAACATTACAATTTCCGTCCTGAAACAACCACATTTCAGTCTCAATTCATCAATGTGACGTTTCAATTCATCAATAAGCAGTTTCAAAGAAATTGAAACGTTTTGTTGTCGAAATCAGAACATTCAGTCTTGGCTTGAAATTGGCAACGGTTCGGTACGTTTTGAAAACATTTCGTTTTAATTTTTTTCTCCGTGTACGTATCTCTATGGTGTCCTTTACCTTTAGTTCATACCTTCAATATCCGCCATTTAATCGACCAAAAGCTAAGGTTTATTCATGAACTTATTGGGCAGATAGGATATTGGTTTAAGTGAATAGATTTAAGCGAATTTTGAAACACATTGAAATATTATTGTTGGATCTAATTTATATATTTTTTAGATGATTCAATAAATAATCTAATCTATAAAAAAAAAAAAAAGATATACTCTAGATGCAATTTGAGTACTACAATTAACAAAAGGTGACCTCGAGGCTGAAATAATATTTATTACAGCCTTTTTTATTTATAAAAACCCGCTACATTCAAAGAAATGCCATATTATACAGATAAGTTTTGTAACAATTACACAACACAATTATTATGGACTTTCAGGTAAATTTGGGTAGCAAATAAAAATACGCGACACATATTGGGATATAATTCGATTCAAAGTGGACAAAATTCCTAAAAATCGTATCACCATATAATGTATAAGGATTTGTTCCAAATTCTCCAATTAAAAAATTTTTCCATATTCCAATGACCCAGACGTTCATATTCCAATGACCCAGGCGTGCTCTAGGTGCAAAAGGTTAAAAAAGTAGTAAAAAAATATTTTTTTGGTTTTTTTTTTTTTAACCACAGATAATGAATTACGATTTTAGAGTTCATGTTAACTAAATTTTACAATGATATTTCTAAATTGGTAAAAGATGTGGTATTCAGTTCCTTAATTATAATAATGTATGATTTTACGAAAGAATAATAGATTTGAAACATTCTTTCATCTCAGATGTTTCTTGTATTTAGTAAATCATAATGCAATCGGCTGAGGGGCTTTTTTCTAGAATTCTCCATTTACAAAGGGTTTGCTTCGCTAAAAAATAAAACGAATACAATAAAAAGTCCCAGAAAAGTTAGACATCGAGGGAAAATATATTCTAGACGAATGATAGGTACTTGTCAAATGTTACCACAATACACAGAAAAAAAAGTCTTCAAGTAGTTGTTAAAGGGTTATCAAAAAAGTACAAGGAAAGCTATGCGTCTTGGCAAGGATTCTTTTTCTAAAATTTATCAAGCATCCACTTTCTAAGTGTCATTAAATTTTGTGTTTTTTAAAATATATTTTAGAAAAGTTTTCTTTGTCAAATTTTACTATATTTCACTGCACATCATTTACGCCATCCTGTTAATTTACATGCAATATCCGCCATTGCATTATAGCTCTTATTTTGTGCCTAACAAATGGCTGACATTTATTTGTATTTACTGTTTTCCATGCCATTTTCAATTGTGTATGTGAATTACATTTAGTGAGTAGGTAGGTACACACATAAATATTCAAGCGAACTGAGAGGTTAGTGCTAATTTAGCCAAACAATCACTAATAACAATACGTTAAAACCTATTTTACTTTAAAAAAAATCCACATTTTACCATGACTTTCTACAACAACGAATTCAATTTGAGTATTTCGTATACTCGTTGTAGGTTAGCTGAGGCTGATAAGACCCGCTGAAGCTCAACGAGTGTCAATAATTATCAGCATTGGTTTAATTGAAATTTGCCAAAGTTGTGTTTATTTGTGTAAGGTTTTCGAATGGTTTGTTTGTGGAACAACATGTGTTTATTGTTAATGAAATGTTTATTAGTAAATGGAAGTGGAATGTAAAAAATAACCAAGGCAGTAAATCGGTGTTAAATTGATTACAATTTCATAATATCCCATTTGCTCTAAATTGAGAGAAAGTATAATGTGAATTTTCCTTCCTCAATGTAAAATATATAAAATATTCCAACACTTCGAATTGACCGAGTTTATTTTTCTCATAATCAATAGAAGTCAAATTATCCAATCATTAGTTGGAGACTAGTTCGATTTATGTGTGGGCTAAGCGATCTACTCTAGCGGCGAATAGTTTAATTTTAATTGATTGATTGCTGGATTAATTGCTTGTCTACTTGAAGACATTCACCGAAGCTGGGAGAACGCTTCAGTGAAGTTTTCTAGCATTTGATGGAAAGCTAGTTAATCAAGAAAGTTTCTATATTCGTAAAAGTCTAGCAGATTCAATCACATTTTTCGTCGACCCACTAACATAACCTCAAAAATTTCAAAAATTAGTTTATAAAGACTGTATTGAAGTCAACCAAACAGATGCCTGGAAACTATTTACCAATCTAACATTGCACAAGGTTTGTCCAAAAAGAAGCAATACAAATTTACAAATTGTACTTTTATACAATCGCCTGGGTGTTTTTGGGAGGAATAGGAGGCATTTCATGCTACTACAACCAAAGAAGTTAGTAAAAAAGGTTAATTTACATTTTTCCACATGCAAAACATTTTGGTTAGTATCATCGTTACACGGCTTCGTTACGCTCAATTGGGCTTGATCGGCCATATCAACATCAGCGGCAGCCTCTTCAACGACAGCAGCATTACATGCAATTTTATTAATGACAATTAGTATTTGCATGGAGCTAGAAATGCTAGTGGTGGCGGTGAGTCTTTCTTTCAACTTGAATGTAGGCGTGGTGGTGATGGTGGTCGACTCACTTTTGTTCGGCTTCGTTTTGCTCGTTTTGGCATTTCCGTTTCCCGTATCGTCTTTTATTGCTTTTGGGGGATTTTGTAAATTTCGCTTGAGCGTTAAGGTATTGACAACTTTGGCAAATGTCGATTGTTGTTTGGCTGCAGCAACTGTTGCGGCCAAAATTGCAGGCAAGGGGATATCATCAATTGATGATGGTGTGGTGATGGGAGATTTGCAGACTGGCGTTTCTGTTGATATTGGCTTTGTTGGAATTTCCTTCAAATTGGAATTGGTAACTTTTGATTTTTCTTGCTGTTGTTCGTGTTGTTGTTGTGGTGCTTGTTGTTTATCACAATTCATTAATGCATTCAATTGCTGATATTCCTCGTAAATACTGCAGCGTTTATTAATTTTATTAGCCGCAATGAGGGTTTTTGAACTTTTCGAGGATTTCGTTTTGAAAATTTTATTCCACATTTTTTTACTCATTTTGGTGGATTCCTTTTTCGGTTATTTTTTTTTTTTTTAAATATAAACACTTTTTATTTTTTATTTATTGTCAGTCAGTCCATATTCTTAAACTTTTTTTTTTTTATTAAAAACTTCCCGCATGTCTCACAAACGATCACACACACTTCCTTCCTTTAGTTACTTCGCGGCGCTTGTCATCATCGTTCAGTGTTCGGTTTAAAACTGAAATCAGCATAGCCGCTGCCGTCACACAGTAGCTGCTCCACTTCACTCAAAATCTCTTCTTCTGCCACCCATCGTTGTGCTCCAACAATGCTCCAACAACATAGCAGCCGTGTTGTTCTGCTCCGCTCTTACCTTTTATCACTCTCCGTTGCCGTTGCGTCGTCAGTTTGTCTTCGTTTTTCGCTCCATGCCGCAAAGTATTTACTTCATTGCTGTGCTGCTGCGTTGGCGGGTGCAGATTCAGGCAAAGTTTTTGTTTTGTAAACTTCGCAGTTGGCAGTTGGCAAAGAGCGTAAAAGAACGAATATCAATGATGAACATAATAAATCTATATTCTTATACACTTCAAGTGTCCATATCAATTATGAATGTGATAAATTTATGAGTGATTTACTATTTAAAATTAGAGACATTCGGAAAGGGATATTTCAGACTATTTAACAAAATATGTAGAATTCTTTCAGGAGACTTAACTTTTACTTGTTCATATTAAAAATAGATTGGGTTACACCTAAAAAAAAAGGTTTACCAGGACGAGCTTGAGCGTTACTAAACTCTAAAAAAATCTAATACCCACTCGTTGTTACCCTGTAGGCCTGTCAAGTTAAATACATACATTTTGCATATTTAAAAATAGTTCCTCTTCTCATATAATTTTCCAGAGTTCAAAACTGAAGACAAGAAAAAGAGCGTGCAACTTGCAACGCAAAACGCAACAACAACATTAATAATCACAACAACACACAATAGTCAACACAGTTTTGAATTTTATTCAAGATTTACCAACGCGCATTGCGTTCTTTGCGAGAGATTTTCCTTTATTAAATTAAGTAAGCAGAAGGAATGAAAACAAAAGAAGAAAAAAAAACTAAGAAAAAACTAAGAAAAAACAAAGACAAAAGCGGAACTTCCACACTGCTGCCGCCCACCACCTCATGGCCTTTGCTGTTAGCCGCAAACTACTTAATGAATCCAAGAATTGCACTCAGAATGCAAATGTTTTCGACTGAAGCAAATGCGTTGTCGTGGTTTTTGGCATATTTGAGTCACGATGCACGATGCATTCAATATTGCCTAATGCCTAATCAAATTTGATCAAAATAAAAGTCATGATCGGTTGGAAATTTCGAAAGGAATTGAAACAAAATGATGATTGCAATTTTTGAGGTCAACTGCAGCTTGAAAGTTAATCAAAAATCAAATTAAAATGCTTAAAGCTACTTGTATTTTTAATACATATTGTCCAAATTCTGAGTGAATGTGAATAAACCTCAACTGGCTAAAATCTGCACTTAAATGCACTAACCCACAAAAAACATTATTGGATATCAACTACGGCACAAGGAAACTTGATTTTTCGAAAAATCCTTTTTTGGCAAGTCGAAAAAAAAATTAAAAACAACAAACGAGCAGCTGTCAAACTGCGGACAACTGTGCAGGCGTACCTCAGACAACCAACCCAAAGACTCTAAACAAAAGTGAAAACTTCAGCAGAAAAGTAAGATTCGCATAGTTTTGTTTCTTTTCTTAAAAAAGAAAAACAAAAACCAGTCATCGATTCTCTCACAACTTGCCACTTCCTGCAATGGACATGTGTTGCCTTCGTCACTATAACACTGGGTCACAGGGAGTTGTTGGTGTGTGTGTGAGTGTTTGCAATTATTGTGGACACATTTGAACAATTGCAATTGCATAAGTGTACAAATATGGCAATTGTGGCCATTTCCCATTAGAGACTCGCTTTAGTAGAAACTTTAAATTAAAGTAAGTATAAAGTGACATGAGTGCAGGTCCACCACACTCATTAATTAAATCGAAGCCAACACCAATTCATTTCAGTTTCTAAAATGAAAAAGCGAATGCCCTTTCGAGTGGCAGAAATAAGAAAGAAAAGAAAGGAAAGAAGGAAAAAAAGAACTTTTCATTTGTAGGGAAAATTTAAGTTTGTTTTATTATTCTTTTTGTTGTGTATATAGCAAAAATAAACATTTTCAAGAGAATCAGAGGCGCATGAGAATGCAACAGTTTTGATTGCAATTGCAATTAAGAAAAATGTCAAAATGTGACGTCACACTGTGGTGTGTATGTGTGTGCATTTTTTATTGTAATTGCTTCAATTAGTGGAGTGGCAATAAATTAAAATATTTTCAATTGATTTTGGCCTGGAAGAAAAGCATAAACATTTTCTAGTATAATCTTTTTATTGATGAAAATATGAAAAAAAAAGTTAGGTTAGGTTAGGTTAGGTTAGGTTAGGTTAGGTTAGGTTAGGGTGGCGGCTATAAGCCTAGCATAGACCACAATGGGTCCATAGCAATACCACAAAGCTCTCTTATCCTTTACGTGAAGATTGTATACCTTCTTCGAATGACTACATCTAGCCCGAACGTGCCAGACTTTTAAGTTCAGTGGTTGCGACTCAAAATATGTACCCAACAAACACCGGTGATCATTCGATAGAATAAAAATATGTCCAGTGGCCTAAGACTAATCAACAATTTTCGGATTTAGTACCAATGAATGCGGCAGTTCTGCAATTTGCGGTGGTTCAGCAATTTCATTCAACAAAGATTGCGGAATCGAAAATCCGAAAATATTTTCACACTTTCTAAAGTTCAAACCGATAAAAAATAGAACAAGTGAACAATTTACTTGTGAATAAATGGAGAGGCAACATTCTCACACAACACAATAAAGACCAAAGTAAAAATAAAAACAAAAACAAAAGCAACAACAGAAAAAGTATCTCTTGTGCAAATAAATGAAAACAAACAACTTCAACTCAATTAAAATATCAAGAAAAGGGAACAAAAAAATGACGAGAGTTGTGCAATCCCGTCGAATTAATAGACTGTGAAAAAGGCAATTGATTTGGAAATTGTAAAAAATTGATACCAAATCAATGGCAGATCCCTACGAGAAGCGCCATTTTCCCCGTCGTTCCTTTCCGTACATTCATCTATCCGTCCGTCCGTCCGTCTGCTGTCATAAAACTAATGATGTAGAGGCTCAAAAGATGTGCTCACCCAAAACTAGCACCACTTTGTTAGATTTTCTTTGATTTTTCTAATTTTTTACCTTTTGTGCAATAACGAAAAACGAAAATGCTACAAAATTCAGTCTATTTTTGTAGTTCTTCTAAGCACCTCTAATGATGGTGTAAAATTTTGAAAAGCATATCTTTATACTCTATGTCGCTACATACGGTGGGGAAGAATGTCTTGTTTAGAACTTTTGATAGTCTTTGAAATAATATGTTAGGTTATGTTGTATATTTTGAGATTACTAGAAAAAAATTGGCTTTTGCTAATTAGAAAAAAATATTCAAATGTTGAAAATAAAAAAAAATAAATAAATCGTTCGGCCGTTATTCCTTTGACTAATATTTTTTCATTTTGAAATCAATAAATATGTATAGAATTCTCCGATTCCGTGTGTTATCTCAAATTCACTCACTACCGAATTTAGTTTCCTTTGTCTGCTTGTTTGGCTTTGCACTTGGTTGTATAGGCAATGAAGCGCAACGGACGCGACACTAGAGTTTATGGAATTTATTGCCAGAATGTTTTTATGGCGTTGGGTCACATGAATCATGAATATATTTAAAAGGCTCCCCATAATTTTAAATACATATATGTATATGCACTACACCCTACACTCATGCTCTTGCAAATTGTGAATGATTTGATGGAAATGGTTTGTTTGTTCGATATTCACAAAAATAAATATGGTAGATTTGTAATTACACGATAAGTAAGTAGTGAGTAAAAGCATGAGGGTGCGAAAGTTTTCCACTGGAGTTTGCAATACACGTGCGACGACTTTACATTTCAGTTCGTGGCCAAACAAAGCCAAGGTAACCACAATTTTAACCAAAAATTTTGCATTATCACAGAGTACAGGGGGCAGAGTTTTTTTTAACGAGAACACCTTAAGAAAATGGTTGGTAAAGGGTATAAAATATTCACATAGGTTTGAGTACAACATTGCGTGTGTCTTTCCTAAAATATGGCCCACAGATTTTACATTAAAACTTTTACCAACATTTTCTGCCGATTGTAAAGGTTATGTCGCGCAAATGTTCATCGCGGGAATATGCAATTTGTACTTTACAAATGGTTATTGTATACCTTTTTTTTTGCACTTTCCCATTTACACATAATAAATTTTGGTTATTTTCTGTTAGACATCGGTGAGAAAGATCTGTGAAAAGAAAACCGTCTGAGGAAAATTACATTTTAGTTAAATGAAAATTAAATTCAACATTAATGAGAGGAAGTTTGGAGTGAGAAAGGTGCATAAAAGTCTTTTACGGGAAAATACCACTTCTGAATGATTGCACAACTATTTAATAATAAGAATATATTCCACTATTCATGTAATAATTCTTTAACTAAATTGAAAATGATATAAAATTTTATAATTTTATTCGTTAGGCAAGCCCAGGAAAAAATATTTTCGATTTTCAGAAAAATCCTTGAAATTGACGGGCTTCCTGGGAGTGTTATAATCCAACTCTTTGTGAGTGGTCCTTTGTCGAACAGATAACTAATAATTTTGGCACCACCGAAAAGACCCAATTTTGAATTTCCACCTACAAGCTTGGCCTCTTCTAATGTGCGTACAAAGCTTGAAGGCCTTTGGGTGACAAAAAAGGTTACCCATTTGTTTTCCTCAGTATCACTTTTGTATCTGCGGCCGTCATTTCTGTTGGTCGACCTCTCCTTAACATTTTTGCGTTTTAATGCTGTAAACCCACGCATCTTCTACCATCAATTGTCATGCTCTCATTAATAACCAATTAAATGTTACAATGTGTATTTTTAATTTCTTCCAAAAGTAGCTTGTTTCTGCTGCTACCGTGGTTTTAATTAACCATTATGTCTCACCTTTTCTGTGAAAAATTGTCACATTGGAAATTATTTTATAAAAATATGTGATGCATACTTGTAGGCTGACAAAAAGTATGCAACAAATTGTTTAGTTCAACACAATCCGAAGGAAATTGTATTAAAATACGGATGATTTTTTTTCCAAAAGCAGTGAGTCCATCTTTGATATAAGTTTTAATTTTTTAATTGTATCCAAAATGTTTTTCCCAAAAAATACGGTACAAATCCATAAAAAAAATATTTTTTTACATTCTTTACTATTTTGGTCTTCCAGCCTCTTTAAGCCATGGAATTTAGCGAACGCTAGTCTTGTGTCGAACCATATTAACTGGTTTATTGTGATGTCTTCCCTTTATCTTCTTTTCGGCGGTATTTTTATTTTGTCTCACATTTCTTTTCACTGATAATTTCTTTATTTCTTGTATCTTTCCAAACGAAGTCTTCAGTCCTCTTGTCCCGAATTGTCCTCAATATAATTTTTCATAATATTTTCTTTGTTGTCAATCATAAATTTGGATACAGCGGAGTCCAAATTCCACTTGAAAGAGTGCTTATTTACAACAAGCCACGTATGTTTTTTTCTTTGGTATTCCTTCTCTACACAGTCCCTTCTCCCACACCTGCTCCTTCGACATTCGTTTCCAAATGCAGAAGATTCTTGTGCACATTCAACTTGTGCTTGTCCAGGCGTTCGCGCGTCTTAAAGCCCCAAGCGCAGTAGTCACAATTGAAATCCAATTTCTGGCAGCCACCACGTTGTACGTGCGCCTCGAAGACGCTCTTCACTCGAAATTTCACCTCGCAACAAGGACATCGGTGCACTTCTGTGGGATGACAGGTACGCATGTGTTGCTGCAGGCTTTTTGGCACGGCAAATTCAGCTTGACACAGGACGCATACGTGGGGACGTTCTGCTGCATGGACGGACAGCTCATGCATTCGTATACTGTAGTGAGAGTACTCCTTGCCACAGTATTTACAGCGTACACTTGGCGCAACGGTGCGTTTATCCTTGGGCACATGAGTTCGTTGGTGGTAGAGAAGATTACTGGACTTGGCAAATGCACGGCCACATTCGGCACAAAGGTATTTTAGCGGTTTCGGTTGGTCCTGGTGATCGTGGGCAATGTGCTGCTTCAGATAGCGATATTCGAGATAGTCATTCGGACATTGGGTGCATTTGAAGATGCGCGCTTGGTGAATGTTGTGCTTCTGCTGCAGGTGTTCTCGGTAGTAGGTGGCAAAATGTGAGGTGTAAGTGCAGTGGTCACAGCGAAAGAAGTAATCTTTGTTTTTATTCACAGTGCGTATGTATTTGCGGTTAAGTAATTCCGAACGGGATTGACTTTTGCTCTTTGGATCTTTAGAAGAGGTAGATGCAGACGTTTCTAAAGCATCTTCTTGCATTGGTTCTTGAAATTCTGCATTTGCTTCTGGAAGTTCTTGAAATTCCAATTCCTTCTCGGTCATTTCATTTTTTATGATTATTTCCTCTTCGTGCAATTCCAATTCCTCACACCTTTTACTGCTTTCTTTGCACATTCGTATGATCGCTTCCGCTTGCAAAATGGCTGCTGTACATTCGCTGCAGATTTGTGCGAGCGGCTCCTTTTTGTCCGTTATCTGAGGTTTAAATTTAAATTTGAATTGAAATTTTCAATTGGTTTATGGCAATAAATTTTGTTTCCATTTTACCTTTACTCCACTTATTTGTTTAATTATTTTTGGCAAATATTTTGGTTGTCCTCTTTCTCCTTCCACTTCTTCGTAAAGTGATTTTGTTTGTGATTTTTTCAATAAACAAATACGACATTTATAAAAGTTTTGCATTTTCCAAATTTTATCAACTCTACAATTTCAGTCAGCTGTTGATTGAATGTGATGCCGAGTATTTTTGGTTTTTGAAAGGGTAAAAAATTGTTCCCTCGAGCAGTGTTGACCAGTTGACAGTTTTATCTTTGTTTAGTTTTGGCGTACAGATTTAAAAATTTTGCTGCATTGAATTTTTTTTAACAGAAAAACAAAGTACATTTTATATGAGTACGTCCGCACCGTTCGCACTGTACTCCTATCGGAGCAGATCTACTACACTTGCATTGATTTTTATATGTTTACTCCTCCCAAATCTACTCCTCTAAAATCGAATAACTACTACTTTCGTCTATAATTCTGACAAAAGCCCTCAGAGCAGTTAAAAAATCTCACATCGCACACGAAGTAAAACATTTCATGAGAGAAAATTGCTATCAGCAATTTAAAATCTCACAACAAATCTCACAGGAATTAAAAAATCTCACAAGAATTAATATTTGGACTCAAAAATCTCACGTTGGTTAAAAAATCTCACAAAAATCACTTACAGTCGTCTATTTTGGACGTCTTGTATGATTCGCAAAATTTCCCTCAATAAGGGAATTTACCCTCAAGTAGGCAAAACTGCTTTACACCAGCAAACACCACCAACTTCGTATTATTTACATTGCAAAAATGAAAACAATTCTATTTTGAATAATATAATCGCATTCGCATAAGAAGAAGAGTCACTCAGCTGAGTTTGTTTATAAGTTCATAAGAGAAGAGGAAGAATTCCACTGTAAATGTGTGTGCCTTGTTTTCAAGTAAACACTCAGACAGCTGCACGCTTATGGTAGCGTGGCCGAGCGGTCTAAGGCGCTGGTTTAAGGCACCAGTCTCCTCGGAGGCGTGGGTTCGAATCCCACCGCTGCCAAGATGATTTTTTTTTTTTTTTTAATAATATTCCGTATTTAGAGGAATGTACTGCTTGATGACACATTTCAGGTGAGCTGGAACGATAATGTTAATTCCAAACAATGCTGTGTTGCTCCTTGTGAAAACTACGACCAAGATCTATTGCCAACAATGTCATACAATTGCAATATTGTTCTGCAGGTGGGAGTTACTGGGATTGTATTCAACAAAACGTCAGCAAATCAATAGTTAAACCCATGAAAAAAGCCCTGTCTAATGGCCAAAGAAACCAACAACCACACTCAGCTTTTAAATAAAATCAACCACAAAATATAATTTCCAATGCAGCAGTCATCAACGTATCTCAAGCAGCTGAACGTCAGGCATATCCATTCGAGATATTTTAATAATTTGTATTTTTTTTATAAAATTTTGAAATTGTGTTCTACTTTTTTCTTTTCAATTTAAATGTTTAAACTTTTAAATTGTCTTAAAAACAAATTCGATGACTTTGACATGATTCACACGAGCCCCAAATATGGAGCAAATACAAAGCGAATGGTGGTGGCTTTGTTATAATTAATGTAATTATAAACAAATTAATGTCAGTCATTTGAGTGACACTCAAGTTTAACACATTCACAATAAAGCTTTTTTAAGTGATTGTTGAGTGAATCACAAAAAATTGAAAATTCCGAAAGTCATAATGATTTTTTTTTGCATATCTTTACTTACTAAATTTTAAACTTTTTAAAATATTTTTTTGATACATTCTTTTGGAATTTTGGTAGATTAACAGATTTCGGGGAATTTTAAAAGAAAAAAAATTATTAATTAAACATTCAAAATATTAAAAGAATTTAAGAATTTCAGCTGTTAACTAAATAATCATACGTTCACTTTATATAAATGTCAAAAATAACCCATTTAACTTTCAGACTTACATAAGAATATAATTTTTAATTTAATTTGCATTTTTAAAGTAGGTTCTTGGAACTCAGTCAACCTTCAAGATTGAAAAATGAAAGAAATCTTCACAATTGACATTGTTGTTGCATTTCATTAACCCAATTATTAAATCACATCACAGAACCATTTAAATAATAAATAAAAATTTTTTAAGTTTTTAAAGTATTTTTTTAACTTCTTTTCTAATTCATCAAAAAAATTGGCATCTGCACAATTGCGCCAAATTTTGTATTTAATCTCCAAAAAAATATCATTAAATTAAATTCCACGTTAATAACATTCATTGTAAGCCTAAATTAGCCACAATCTTAACTGATAATGATCGCTCAAACACACACACACGCTTTTATTGATATAAATGCATGCGCGTACACAACTTTGCATAGCTTTAAGCATGCGCGCGTAATCCCGACCATGAAGCAACCCAGTCAGAGCCAGCCCACACGTCGCAGCAGACAAAACCGACTTTAAAATGTTTGCGTCATGTTGTCTGCGCGGGCTTCGAGTGCCATTATACACGAAAATGCGTTTTATAGATGGCGATTTTTTTGTTTAATTCGTTACTTTTTTTTTCATTTACTAATTGCTGTTGATTTTAAGTGATTGATAAAATGTGAGCAAATCGCTGGCGCGTTTTGGTAATTTCGAACTTTTGACGCAAATTTTAATTGCAAAAAAAAACAAAATACAAAAAAAGTACAATCAAAAAGTGTTAAAAAATAATTATTATTGGAATTCGCATTTTTTTGGAAAACGAAGAAAGGGATTGGTATTTTGCTGCACTTGATTTTAAATTTGAACTAGCAAGTAAAGATTTCCAGGATGATTCAAATAATACTTCACTTTGGGCCAATACTTGCATGGATCATTGGTGAATCCTGAGGAATGGCTGGGAAACACAAAAAATGCTTGATTCGATGTACTCTAATGGCTTCATTGATCCTGCAAAGGACAGCGATATTTTTAAGGATTTTTGGTATTTTCTGGATCTTTTTATAAACGTATTTTTTAATTAAAACAATTTTTTTTGGTTTAAGCCTCATAAATGCTCTAGGTTGGTCATTTACAGTTCATTTACTATGGGAAAATCTCTATTGTGAATAGCAATCGCACCTTAGTACATTTTCGTTGAATATTATTCTATTATCCTCTTTCCATTATTTTCCTGACATATTTCGACAGTTTATTGTTATTTTGAGTACAATTCATACAAAATGTTTTTATTTTTCTTCCACTTCATCTCGACTGCCTGACTGACGCCTTTGTAAATAAATATTGGCAAATTACTTCCACTTGAACCAGCCTCAGATGTCAGACATCATCTTTTGCTTAATAAGTCTATTAAAATTAATTGCAATTTACAAACACACACACACAAACATACAAAAATATACATAATAAAAACCGGCTGTTAGATGGTGGGCTCCTCTTGCCCTGCATTACGCTTTAATAGCCCTCACTTGCTTTTGTTTATTTTATTATTTTTACGTCTCGATAGGTTTTAGTACCCACTTTTTCGATACTCTGCACTTGGAACTGGGATAGCGGATATCTTTGTCTAACTGCATGGAAAATTAGTGGAATATTTGTTAGAAACCAAACATGTAGTAGCAACTTCAAAACTACAAGCAGCTCTTTTACATTTCAAAGAATTCCAAGCGAAAATTCGTTGAAGTTAAGGCTCATATTATTAGAACTTTTAAGCTTAATAGCACAGCTTGGAATTACTTATAAGTTCTCTGGTTCCATAAATACTAAGTACTTGAATAAGTACCTACTTAAATTATACATTGAATACCTAATAAATCACTCGTACCTACTTACTGTACATATTTATTTAATAGTTAATATGTAAAGTCTTTCTGTGTGTATATTTGCATTTACTGACGTTTTGGCATTTGTTGACTTCGTTTACTCAAATTTTTGTTTTATCGTTTTTCTGCTTTTTTTTTGTTATGACATTTCAACCGATGTGTCAAACAGGTTTTTGAAAAAAAAAAAACATTTTGTTGTATACATTTTCTTCCAAAGCTGTCAATGAATTACGCTGCAAAAATATGTTTGGTATTTGTTAAAGTTGGAGAGCGAACAGAGAAAAAAAATGACGCTTCAGCTTTAGTTTTGAGCTTTGCACAGAAAGAATGTATGTAGTTCAATGTCAAGGAAATTTGCAAAAATGCGCGGCATTAGATACAAAAATAAGTAATAATTTGTAATAAGTGCAAAACAACACTAGGCCAGAGTGAAAATGTTAGTAAACCTGAACTACTCGTTTATTTTCTGAGTTGTCTGCTTTTTTTCTTTCTTTATTTAAAGTAATTGCAAATTAATTTGCATTCATTTTGTAATTTGAACTCAGAACAAAAGCAATGACAAATTAAATCCACTTAAGTCACTCGCAAGGTCTTAATATATTTGCGCATGTGCTCTTGTATAACTGAGCAAAAATGTTAGTAAAATAATTAAAATTCTTCTGTATTTAGTTTAGTTTATACTAAATACAACATAGTATATCTCGCTTATGTATTATATATTTTATGAAATTGTTTTCCATATCGGAAATATTTGCATTTGTAATATATTTGCATATATATAAAAGAGTTTGTCTCGATACACTGATTGATTGAGTGAGTGATTGAGTGATCGATTGACAGACTCACCACCGCACAACCCAAACCGGCTAAACCTAGAATTTTTCGAGTTAAGTGGGCATCATTACGCATTTTTTATTGAGCTATTGACTGGCGTGTTTGTTTGCAATGAAAGGCTGATTCAGTAAAGAACAATAGTGAGAAAAAACCACAAATGAACACACTGGCATCATTGAAAAAACCATTAGATCGCCCTCAGCCACACTCACCAAAAATAAAAGGGTATGTCAAAAATGTCATAACACCGACTGTAGTACACCTCTTCCTTTGAAATGTGGAGAGTTTGAAACGAAAGTTTTTACTAACAACCTTTCGTACCGCAGTAGACAGAAACGAAATAGTGAAATATCGGTTCCCTAAGGATTAGTTCACGTAGTAGTACAAGGTTATGCAGTTGGTAATTGACTTTGTTAAATGCGACAGCAGTAGGCATTGCTGGGAGATAGTAACTGTCTTCTAAGAAATAGTGGTTCACCAGTTCTGTACACTGAGAAAAAAATCAAAACGAAACGTTGTCAAAACGTTCCGAACCGTTGTCAATTTCCAGCCAAAACTGAATGTTCTGATTTTGACAACAAAACGTTTCAATTTTTTTGAAACTGCCCATTAATGAATTAAAACGGCACATTGATGAATTGAGACGCAAATGTTGTTGTTTTAAGACTGAAAATTTTGTTTTGCGACTGAAATGTTTTTGATTTCATGAATTGGAAATACAAAAAAGGTTGTTGGAAAGGCCTATTTTTAGAATTACCTAAAAAAAATTTTAATTTCAAACAATCTTCAAAAAGTGAAACGTTTTCGGTTGTGTTTTAGATCGGTGCGGTGTTGAGTTTTTCGTAACGATAGCCGTTTCAAATCATAACCATGCAGTTCTGATTTTTTTTCATTCTGTGTACTAGTTCTTTACGCCCCTCAATCGAGAAGAATGCAGACTGACAGTAGGAGTGGTAACCGGACACTGTCTTATTGGACATCAATCTATTAGGATGGCTCAAGTACCCAACAAGTGGTATTGGAACTGCAATGAACAAGATGAGGAGGAAACATTTGAGCATTTGATTTGCTATTGCCCGGCGCTGGCCAGATGTAGACTCAAAATACTAGGAGAGGCTTTCTTAAACTCGACAAACTAAAAATCACTCAATTGAAGCACTTTGTAGACCAAAACTATCGGATTGCACAAAGATCACGAAGGAAGGACTGTCGTGGGTAACACTAGGGACCAACTTGGTCTATGTGAGATAATTAGCTACCACTATAACCTAACCTAACCTACCGACCTTTCTGGGCCGTTGATATCTTATTTGACGTAATTTATGGTCTGGCAGTTCACAGATGAATCGATTATGATAAATGCCATCCCGATTACAGTCACCTCCACAAATACTAGAACTGGCCTTGGTGAAATGATTTTGCTGACATTCAGCGAAGGTTCACTGGAGAGTACTAGGTCCCACTACTAGTCCGCGGACAGCCCGAGCAATACCCGGTTATTAAGCTAAAATATTCAGAAATTTTTCCATTAGTAATTTCATTTTTTTGAATAACTTTGCGTTCACTTCACTTGAACTGTTTTTTTTTTGCCATTTCGAAACCCTGCACGTTTTAACGGACGTGATTGCTTTTGACAAATATATCGCTTAGCTGCAGTAAGATAAATCGGGTCAGTTTTTTTTAGGTTAAATATGAATGAATTTTTCAAACTTTAAAAGCAGAAAGCACTGTGAGATCCTTTTTATTGCGAAATAAAACATGTAGAGCAAGACAAGTTAAGCCATTAAGAGGAAATTCTTTAAAAACAGGTGGGAAGGTATTTTTTTTTCGTTGGAAACCGAACGCTTTACATTTTATAAAAGTGACTGAGACAAGACAAGACTGACACAAAAGTATCACTCGTTTTCAGTTGAGGGCCCATGCACAGTATAACAATAGCAAATATTTTCCAACAATTTTGATTACAATGAAAATGCTTGCCAATATGAAAGCGTATCACTATTTTGCCATTGCAAAATGTTCACCCACAACTTTTACCAACAGAAATCAGCAGTGAATTGTTAAACTACAAAAGAAAAAAGAAAATTAAAAACCAAAACAAATCAATTTTCTGCTCGATTTGCGGCACAAACGCCTTTTCTGACTAACGGTTTTTAATGTTTATTTATTTAAATGTTTTGTTGTTTATTTGTTTGCCAAAGAAACTAAATTATGTCAATTTGCTGCTGTATTTGGACATCAAAAAGTTGCCATACATTTTTTTTCTGTTTTGGTTTTGATTTCATTTGACGTTCGCACTATTAGCTGATGGTCGCTTCATGTTTTTCTCTTATTAAATTGACACACAAATTTTCTGCTTTTACTAAATGAAATTTGAAGCGCTTCGGCGTTTTTAGTATGCGACCCACGTTTCAACCGAAAGAAGTATAAACGAGAAATAAAAAATAACATAAATCGTTTGTATATGATGCCCAATTGTTGTGTTTATTGTTGTTTTTGTATAATTTTCAAATTAAAAAAAAATATACTTTGTTTGTTTTAATGGTTTTCATGTATGGCGAATTCTTGATTTCGTTTTGACTGATGTCATTTTTGGATGAGTTTTGCTAGTTTAGCGAAGAAAGTTATTTTTGGCAAATCTTAGGTGGTTTGTGAGTTATTCTGAATTTGGCACGCATATGTATTCTTTTTTGGTACTGTGTGTGTTTTTCTAAGCAGTTTCTAGCCTTGGTGTTAGTTTCAATGCGTCCAATGGGTGGATCAGTTTCTTCTTCCTCTAACTATCAAACTAAACTGATTCCTCTTTCACCGAAGACGGCCCTAGATATGATGCTATGTTTATTATTTGTGGACCTGTTCATACAAAGCTGTTCTTCAAAAGGTGTCCTTAGATTGAGAGCTTGTAGAGGAAAGCAACTTATAAACATGCTTCTAATATTACCGAAATCTATTAACTAGGAAAAAGATCCGAATCTGAAAGCTTAAGGGCCCCAACAGATTATATCTGCACCGAGAGAAAGAACTGTTAAGAAATCAGTTCAAAACCATCCGACAGTCGATAAACTGTTAAATTGACAGCGAAAACTGTTACAATGATCAGTTTTCGCTTTTATTTTAACAGTTTTCGCTGCTAATTTAACAGTTTTTTGACTGTCGGGTGGTTTTTAACGGCGAAACTGTTATTTTTTTCTATCGGTGTGCTCTAGTTATGCCTTTGACAAGAGAACACAACAATGGAGTAATAGAACGACGGCTGCGGATGTTAACGGAATTGTCATCTATTTCTACTCAGATGTATCTAGAAATAGGCCGGGCTTGATCTCAAACAGTTTTTCCAAGCAGATATCTTTGCTATAGAAAAATTATACATGCATAGAGTTAAACAATTTCCATAGTCAATATGGCGGCTATACAAGCAATCCCATTGTTAAGGCCAAACGGATAGTTTTGAATGCATTGTAAAAGTTTAAATTTCAATTTTATTCTAGTACATTCCATTTGTATTGACGGGTTGCTATGTGGCTGAATAGCTTGCAAATATGTTTTTTTTTAAAGATGTCTTCCACTAGCGATAATTATTGAATGTTTAGAATCCTCTCGCTCCCCATCAAGCCACTAAGGAACCGCCGGTAAGAAATTCTCCTATATCTCCATTTATCTCCAAACTTGTTGTCATAGTTGTAAGATAATATATACTAAAAGTGAATATTTTTTATTTCTACCCCAAATTGCCTGAGGATAACCGGGATCTGCCCAAAATTAGTTGTGGAGAAGTAAATCCCTCCTCCCTTTTCACCCATCGTACACTGTTAATTTGAAAGCAGTGAAGAAATTTCGTGAAGCACTCAAAACCATACAAGACTTTCAACTGGTTACTCTTCGCTGGGCTCCAGTATACAGCGATATAGAAGAAACTGAAGTGGCAGACGAGATGGGTAGAGGAGCTTCTGATAAGGAGATCAGTTACTTCTAATCGAATAGAAATAGTCGAATAGTTGGGTATCCGGTTTATTCGGGTAATCGATTATTCGAATAACCACAGCCCTACTTAATTGTAATAAATTGACACAACAGCCTATAGAGCTTCTTGATGCAATTAACTATTAACGAAAGTGAATGTATATGATAATAGCGGACCTATAGTTGAATGCCGAATCCCAACGGTGAGGCCCCCAAAGAAGCTTTTTCATAGGCAAGTTACTCTCCTAAGATCACATTTGCTTGGCAAGTGGCGGTTCACACAGAAAAATGTCTGCTGCCCCTAGTGGTAGTCGAACCTGATATCTTCCGATTGTGAGGTAGAGGAGCGCCACTGTGATTCCTTTTTGAATTTTGAAGTATCAATTTAAAAGAATTGAAATGAATTTCTCACTTAAATATTACAACAAAATTGCAGCCTTAATTAATTCTTATTTAATTAATTTTCCACAACTTCTTATTCATTCTTCATACTTAATTGCCTTTTGAATCTAATTTCCATACAGCCGTTGGTTATTAAATGAAAACTCCTTTCAAATTTCGCATGCCATCAGTGTAACGTAACCACTGTGAGGGAATGCAATAGAAGTCCACTATAAAACCAAATAAATTGGTGAAAAATCAATGAATTTGAATAGTAATAAAAAGTACCTAATTAAAATGTCTAATGCGTTAAAATGTTTCCAAAAAATATTGTATATGTATAAAAAACTATTTTTATTTATGATGGCGCATGAATATTTTTTTGGAAATTTTCTACTTAGTGCACACCCATTGCATGATGAGCGGAAATACTGTCTATCGGCGGTGAGCTTGTGGCGACTTAAGGAAATGCATTCGAGTAGTTTGAAGTACTTGGAAAATGCAAGCAAATAGTTACACACGTTGTAATGTCTGATTAGCCCATAAAAGACAGGAAATTGTTAAAAATATTTTCCAAAAAATTGGACGGCGAAGAAATAATTAAAAATTCCGAAAGCAAACCATAGAGTCTAGACACTTGAGGTACCACAATAAGTTATAAAAAATAATATTACAGACTATTTAAAAATATTCTACATGCTAATCAGTAATCAAGGAGAAGGGTCCGGCCTCTCCATTTTCATAACCTTAAAAATAAAAAATTCAACTTCATCTTTTCTCCTCATCTGCTACTTCATCTACTTACTGTCGCACATATAAAAATATTTTAAATATATAATATAATGTCAACTCACATAAATCCTCCGCAAACATCATCGTAGCCATTTGATTCGGTGTGGATGATGGTCGCTGTAATTGTGGAGGTGTTGTCATCATGGCTGTCATAGTTGTCTGCTCCATTGCAGACCGGGGCGCGTGAAAATTGTTGAATGAATATTATAATTTATGCTGGGAAATTCAAATTGGCAAACTTGAAATTCAAATGCGAAACGCTTGAGCTGCGCTTCGCATGCAAATGGTTAGCAACGCAGTTCGATCTCGTTCGATCGATCGATCCGACCGACACGATTACATTCGCAATGTGCCGTACCGCTTAACAACAATAATGAAATGTATGGCCAAAAGAAGAAGAAGAGACTGAAGTTAATTTTGGCATTCCAGCTGAAATGCAATTGTTTGGCACAACAACAACAATGTGGCCAATGGGCAATCTTATCAACGAACTATTGTTGTTGCTGATTTTGCCAACGCGTCACGGTTAATCACAAAATATATGTGTATGTAAAATTAAAATACAAGGGGGCACGTGATTGTGATTTCAACTGCCAAATGCACTGTTAATTCACTTTTAATTAGACGAACGTCGTTTTGCTTTTTTTTTTGCTTTTTTTTTACTTTTTGAATTTTATTTCATTTGCCAGTCCAATTAATAACTTTTTTTCATTTGATTTATATTTTATTTTTGCTTTATTTTAACGATTTTCACTACTTTCAAAAACTATTTCCAACTGATTTCCACATTTTGCACGCGATCAAATTTCATATAAATTTTTTTCCGTTTACTTTAAAGAAAAGCTAATTTCTTTGCCTAGCAATTTCTACCGTTTTTTCTCTCTTTGTTTTGTTATTATAAATTAAATTCAATTCACTTTTTTGCACTTTTGTTTGGCTGTTGCATGTTTTTTAATTGTTGAATCGAGTTTGATTGTTGCAGCTGTTTTCGTTGTTGTTGCTGTGGCCGTTGTTGCAATAACAACTTTTCCACATTCTTTCCAAATTCGTATGGAAATTTTGCCTTTGCAGAAGGCAGTTTTGGTGTTTGAGTGGGTGGTGCCTTGGTTGGGTGTGGTGCGGAGTTTTCACGCGTTTTCGTTCGGGTTCGAATCTGGAAATGAGATAGGGAAACTGTTACTTAAAGTAGAAATGGTAAATTGTGATTTATACTATACAGTTAATTCATTATTATATTCATTATAGTTTCTGAAATCCAATTTAAATGTATTTTATTGGAGATATTTAAAAAAAAGCATTTACCATTTTAAGGTTAGGTTCCAGCTCTCAAGTAATCGGTCAAGTAAAATAAACCATAGGGGAATGAGTCAACTTTTAGCAGAATTTCGTTTCAGGGAGTCAAGAGCAATATTTAAAAAAAAATGCTTTGGATCTGTTCGGTAATATTACTTGAGTGTAATTTTAGCTTTTTTGACAATTACTAACTTTAGAGCAAGCTTTTATTTGATGCCTGAATGGTAAAGATAGACAAATCAAATGAATTTCGAATTTCTTACTACAGTGGAACCTCGATGACTTTAATCTCAAGGGAAAAGCAAACTCTTTGATTAATGAAGGTTGCGACTTATAAAGGGAGTTCACAAAGGTCTCATATTGGTCATAAAGTCATATTGTTGTAAAAATATACAATAGTCATAAAAATGTGGTTGCTTTTTACCATACAAAAAATTTTACAACCAATACAACTCTACAACCTGTGTTTTTGAAGATTGTATTGAATCAGCTGTCAAATTTATTTTTTTTTTTGGTGCACCCAAAAATGTAAATTCTTTTTTTTATTTTTGCGATTAGCTTTAATTTTCCTTTCTTAATTTTTGCGATCAGATGATTAATGTAGAAATATCACATTGAAATATGACAGGGTGCTCACAAATGTCATATTTTTCAAATATGATTATACGCCATAGGACTTTATGAGACCTTTGTGAACTCCCTTATAGTATTTGTTTTTTTCTTACAATTTCAAATCTGTATATTGTACAGCAGAACATATTTGCAGAATGTTTTAACCCCTGAATCGATAATTTTAGTCGAATTTTTTTGTTGACAAAATAACTTATTTAAAGGATTAAAACGTTTTACCAAAAAAACTCATTGTAAAATTTTATCATTGATTTGAAAACATAAATTTTGACTTAGGAGGAAATTTGAAAATGCCGGAATGGAAAAAAAAGGGTTTTCACTGTTTGTTGTCTTAGTTCTGAACTACTGTAGCTAGAGGGCCATCCTTGGGCAGGTTTAAAAGGTAATTTGATAACAAAAACGGACTGAAATACGCTAAAATCCGATCAACATAAATAACGTTATTTTATAATCAAAGTGACAATTTTTTGTTTAAGATGGATTTTATTTGAAAACTTTGTTTTGATCATAAAAAAGTTGAAGTTAAAGTCGAAGTTGCAGTCCTTCCTTCGTGATCCTTATACAATCCGAAAGTTTTGGTCTAGCTAGAGCCAGACTAAAACTGAGCAGATGCTCGAGTTCTTCCTACTCCTCCGGTTCGTTGCAGTTCTGAACATTTTTCTGCATCATTTTAGCCCTCGAACACACTTTTTAAGGGAACTTTTATGAAATTTCGCAAAAAAAAAAGGTCAAAAAGACCTATAGATGTAGGAGAGTGTGTTAAATTTTATTAGAAAATATTTCTATACAAATTTTATTTGATTTTTGACAAAGTTTTTAGATGCAAACTTTCTAAATACCAATACACTTTTACTTTCGAATCTCTATCAGAATCAATTGTCAGAATCTTGTTATATTTATGTGTGTTTACAGCGTAAACAAACACAGCTTAAAAAACACTTATTTTGTATAGAATTCCTTAGAAATGGTTTTATCCGATTTAATTTCTATGGAATTTTCTCTAGTTCGAAGAGGCTACTATCAGCTGGTATCAATACGCAAAAGCCCAAATGATTTTCGGCTTAGTGAAAATCAACTTCTATAAAATATAACCGTTTTTTTAACGAATACACTTTTGTTTACAATTTCTTATCTTTACATTTTTTAAGTTATACGATTAGCAAAAAAAATTGTTTTCATTTTACGAAATTGTTTTTAAAAAAATATATAATTTTGATTGATAGTTTCTCACCAAATAGAAACCACAAATTGCCTATATAAAACAGAGACGAATTGTATGTCGTTATGAAATTCTCATTGAAAGGTTTAAAAAAAAAGTCCTACTTTGACCAAAACAATCAATGGAACAAATGATCGGGCCACGAACTGACATCAATTTTCACACAAACGCAAAAAGTAAATTAGCAACAAAACAGTGGAAGAAGAATGAACAACAAATAATGCACAGCAAGCTATCACGTCGAATGATTTATAAGCTACTATTTTCTAAAAAATGCAAAGATATGATATTATTTTAATATGAGAACTCATTTGAAACGCCTCACCAGGTACTTGGAGGTAATATTTCCTTTTGATTTTCATCAACTTAAGGATTTCCCTCTTCGAAAAGAGAGATAATGTGAGTAGTTTGGGCTCTCATATTGATATATTTTGAGTTGAGAATGATCCTTTTCTCTCTCCGTTTGTGATATTGTCGGACTTGCTATCCAACTTAAGTGCAAGGATCTCGTAATATTAATCGATTTTCAGCTATAAGATGCTACTCAGATCATTCGATGTTTTATATAAGAGACCCGGCTACCCTCATGTCTCAAGCGGCGTGTAACCCATTTTGTGAGTAGGGTACATCAAAAGTCAACTCACAGCATAAGTTACAATAAACTTAGTCATGGCGAATATACTATTACAAGTAAGTAGCGACATGATAGCCGCACAGATAATGACAGGTAAAAAACCTAGTAAATAAATTTGGACACAAAAAATTGCATGAGTGTGGTGTATTGTAAAAAAACAACAACAGCGGCAAAAAAAACACATTAGCTAATTTGCAAAAACCCCCAAATATAAAAACTAAAAAAATGTGTAGAGAGAGAAGAGAGAAAAACTACAAATGGGTTATTAGCATGAATAGAAAAATGAATTCATACACAAAATAGAATATGATGAAATACTAAAAAAAAAAAAAAACACGGTCACACATCCACTCATTTATGGGGTGAGGTAAGACGGGGAGGTGTTGGCTGTTCAGTGGTTTACTACTTACAATAAATGATTGCACACAAAACTGGGCTTGGCTTTGGAAAACTTCAAAGCAAAAATATGTTAAATATTGCAATTGCCAATTGGAAGTTTAAAAAAATACCACAAAAAACATTAATTTGATAATGAAATGGAACGTGAGAATATCAAATGATTTGATTGATTTACACTTACAAAATTTCGTTTTGGCTTTATTTGCTTTCTATTTTAACAAAATAGTAAAATTATTTCCAGTTCGTGGTTTAATTTTGTTTTCTTTTTACAAAAACTTTTCATTTATTTATCGTTGAGTATGGCGATGATACCCTCACGCGGTGTTTGCAGATTCGAGACTAAAATTCTCAACTCATCACATTTGATCTTTTCAATTGTGTGCGCACTTGTTTAATTCTATGCTTGAGATGTGTTGAGCCAACCCCCACATTTAGAGCGCCTTCATCATGATCAGTGTATCCACATCAGTGTATCAGCGGGGCAGTCGTCTTGTCTGGTATTGAAGACTTTAAGCTTCAATTTGAGTTTCAATTGAAAAATATCTTCTCATTTGTTCATAGCCTCATTCATAGTTGCCACATTGCTCAGTTGCTCAGTGATCGTTAGTGTTTTTTTTAATTATTTGTTTTGTACTCTGTCTGTTGTCAAATGGCGTTGAAATTCGTGGACACTTGCCAACAGAAAGAACTTCGTTGAAGCTGAATTTGGGGAAGTCTTTAGATCGGTTTTTGGTAACTTGCCTTACGGCTTTTTCATTCACAAAGCCTTAATTAGCTTGAGTGGTCTTTTGGTTTGTAATTTTTTTGTATTTTATTTTTGATTTTTTTTAAAATGATAAAACATTTGTTAGTTTGCAAAATAAAGTAATACCAGTATATAAGACCAGCCCAGGAAAAAATTCCATACCCCATAAATGTGCTAAAAATGGGCTAGAAATTTTTTATCCAAATCGGATAACATCTCATCGATTTTCGATTGAAAATGACAAAACCGAAGGAGAGAAATTCAGAAAAAACAAATTATTCGTTTACCGGTTCAAGACCTAATCGCTAAAATATCGTAAGCTCCAAAAAGCAATTTTACAGGCAAGAAGGGTTTTTTTAAATTATCGTCTAAGAGCCTATCTACACAGTCATTCCCATGACGCATGGGCATGCCGTTTTTAGAATTTTCACTGACATGGGCATGACGAAATTTGACAGTTTTTATATGAAAATGTAATTGTATGGATTTTCGGTGCAAAATTTTCTATCCCGTTTTCACTACCGCAGTTCTTATTAGCTCTTTGTCAGATTTTTCGTCATGGAACCTATTTACACTATAGGCTCTAATAAATGGCATTGATTTGATTAATTTTTTGTTTATAAGCGAAATTTCTGTCTGTGCATCAATTAGAAGTAATTTCCTATGAATTATTAGTAAATAAAGGCACTTTTTGTTTACAATGTTTTTGCTTACGATGGTTTTGCTATTCTACATTCAAGCTACTGTAGCTCACAGTCTGTAGTATTAGGGAACTACTAGAAAAACAGTTCTTGAGGCAATCCAACATCAGATGGAGACAACTCTTCTCCTTCTCGTAAACTATGGCAGCAACGCAAGGAAGGACGTACGGTCAAGCTTCTGAAGTTTGATAAGAAACACGTATCTATCCTCATTGGCACACTAACGAGTCACAACCTCTTAGGAGCGTATGCCAGGAAACTTGGTCTTACCCATGACGACGTTTGTAGGGGCTGCGGAGACGAGAAAGTAGAGGAGGATACCCACCACATTCTCTGTCGGTGTCCAAGTCAACAACATCTACTCTTTCAATAACCTGGCGGAGTTATTTGAGAAACCCCCTTCATGATATGTTCGCCTTTGTCAGAACATCCCGGTGGTTGGTAAACCAATATATGGTTTAATGAGTGTGGTCCTATCCCACCTCAAACAAATGACGGGAATCACAATGGGTCAACTTTGGCCTAAGAGTGATGGCATGGTTGGAGTATTTTGCAACAAGTGTGCCATCTATCCTCAAACCGAACTTAACCTACTATAGCCCACAGAACTGTAGAAAAATAACGCAAACGACACATTCCGGAGTTATGGTGCTGACTTTTTTTTATCGTAAGCACCATACATGTGGCGCTTACCTCTATTTTTAAAAGAAATTATGTAGTACACATTTAGATGTATTTTTTTTGCAATTTTATTTGTTTTTCCAAATTGGAGTTTACGATACTTTTTCGATTAGGGCTCGATATGTTCCTTGGGAAAAATTAAATGACTGGACATGCGATGATGATCCGAAACAGCTGTGCGCTGTGTCAAACTGTTTTTGGCAATATGCCAATAATTTTAATGTTATTTATCGCCTGTACATTATCATTAGTTCCTGTATATTATTCCACAATAAGCCTCTTTGATTAAACAATTAATGGCTATTGTTATTCATACCAAAAGGGAACCCTACCCATTTTTATAAATTTTCTTAAACTTAGAATAACTTAAGAACACTACAACAATAACAACAACAAAATATATATGGAATTTTTTTCGTTTCATGAACTGGTTTTCTTTCGACTACATTCAATGTAAACTTGAGCTACGCGTAGAAGACAACTTTACATTTGGCCTCCATTACTGGGTCAACTGATCAATAAATTATCAAATAAGTGAGTAGTTAAAATAAATGCCATGTGTAGCTTGTATTTTGACAAGTGAATGAACTGACTAAATTCGATAGCGAATTGAAAGGTTTAATTGAAGACAATCGATTTGAAAGTATTTAATTGACAGATCAATAACAAAGTAACAACAATTAAAAGTTTTAATTCATATTAAGTCACTTGTGGAGTTCAAAACTGAAATTGATATTGGCATTAAGGAATTTTCCACAAATGGTATGAACGAGCCATATATGAAAGGGTTCACACGTGGGTAGAGAGAAATGTCAAATTTTATATATTTCCAAATATGTTGAATTAAAGAAAAAGCGAAAACGTACAGACATGAGTCAGGTGTCTCGAATGATGAAGTGACGTTAGCGAATACCGTGTATTTTTAATATTTGCTATATTAAAAAAGTTAATCGTCTCATAATAACCAAAACAAGTTCCCAACCGCACCTTCTTTCTTTGCTAATTCCAATATATATTTTTTTTAATAAAATAAAAACCACCACATTTGATGTACATCATTCCATTCCATTCTCTACTCGCTTGATTCATACTTGTCATCATATTTTTCCCCCTCTATATTCCATACTCCATTTAAGTAATGTCATTCGAATTTTAATAATAATCTTTTGCGTCAATTTGATATCACTTCGTTTTTATCTAGCTAATATACTCGTATATTTATTAATGGTGGCCACATTTGGTCTTTGGTTTGCCGCCTTTTTGGTTTTTCTGAGTGGAAATTCGCATTTGAATGAAATGATTACTTAAGTAAATTTATCAAATGTTTCTTGGCGGCTGGAAACGTGTGTGTTATTTTTCTAATAATTAATCGATTGATTTTGGCAGAATAATGTTTATGTGTTTGCTTGATAAAACATCTAAAAGAATACAGAAAAAACGTTTTTTTATTTATTCATAAATTTTATTGTACACCGAACCAAAAAAATGCAAAAAATACCATAAAATCTTCAATTTTCGTTGACAAAATATGGCCGATAATGAATGATATCAAATTTGATGCTGTTGCTTTATCATTTTGATATGAGTAAATATTTGGATATGAATAATGCAGAATGGATATAAAAAGTGGTGAATTGATGGGATACCAACTAGAATTTGATATGAAAAAAGAAATGGAATTGATAGGATCCCAACTGAATGTCGATATGAAAAAAAAGGAATTGATGGGATACCAGCATAATATTGATGTGAACCCGTTTTGAAATGATATGAACCAATTTTGTTATGAAAAAATTGTAATTGATAGGATACCAACGTAGTTTTACATGAATCATACCATAAATTCAATTTATCACGAATAATAATTCTCTGAAAGCTTAAATTTCTTTCAGAACTATGAAAATTATGTATTGAAAACATTGAAATATTTCCGAATAAAGCCCGAAATACAATATTTTTTACTTTTTCACTTTATTTTCACTTTTTTTGTAAGACTTTTTACGAGTTGTGCTTTTTAAGTTGCACTTTCTCGAGAACGCGGAAAAATGAGGATTACTTTTTTTTCTCAGATTTAACTTTTTAATCAGAGTCTACTTGATCGATTTCAAATTTTTTTGCACAAGAGATAGAAAATTCTTATCGAAACTTAATTGTTTTATGTAAATTTACGTGAGTTTCTTAATATTGATGGTATATTAATTGATAAGTGGTGTTGCAAGTTTGATATTGTGAATTGATAATGGAGTGTAAAACGTGATTATATAAATTTTTTGTTTTTCATATCAATTTGACAGAAATAGTATCAATATGACATGAAAAACGAATGGAACGATGCAATTCTCATCAAATTAACAAATTTTGTCATGAAATTAAAATTGAAAGGCAGGCAATTTAAATTTTTCATGATTTTTTTATTTCAGTGTAGTAACTTAGTGAACAGACAGAGTATATTTATTAGTGGTGGTACTCGGATATAAAGCTTATTTTGTTGGACAAGCATCTATGATAGAGTGTTTTCTGCGTGTTTTCTGCTTTCAAAATTTATATTAAATTTGAAATATTGAAAGCGTCAAACACTCGGAAAACGCGCTTGTGTGCGCAGGCCTCAAAATTCAACTTGGTTTTGAAATTTATTTATTTAATTTCTTGTAATAAATAATAAACCAAAGCATTATGTGGGTTCAGAAAGGATAAAAGGTTAGTGGAAAGGAAGAAAGAGTGAATAATGCCGGTGAACGTTAAAACTGATGGGGAAAACATTCACATTCGGTTTATGCGACTGCAGAACTAACCATCACATCCACTGGTGCCGCAACTGCAATGAGCCGGATGAGGAGGAAACTCTGGAACACTTACTCTGCAACTGTCCGGCTTTAACCAGAAGCAGATGGAAGATTCTTGGTAGAGCAACGTTCAACACGCTAAGAGAAGTCGCAACCACTGAACTTAATAGTTTAAAACCTTCGCAATAAAGTCAGGCACGTTCGGGCTAGATGTAGACCATGGAAGGAGGTCTACAATCTTCACGTAAAGGATAAGAGCTTTGTGGTATTGCTATGGACCCATTGTGGTCTATGCGAGGGTTATAGCCGCCACCCTAACCTAACCTAACCATCACGGTAATGCGTGGTGCATTGGAAGATCGTCGCGCCAAAAACGGGTGAGCCTCTCTGGATAAACGAGTAGCTCTTGTGAATGCTTGGACTGGTGGAATTAGTCTATTTATCTCAGATGAACATTTACCATTAAAATAAAGATAGAATAGCGTCACACATCCCATGCTAAGACGATGATCCAAGGAGTCAATAGAGCTGAATACACTACTGTCACCAAAAAGCTTAATCGCACGTCGCTGGACACAGTCTCAAGGTGCATTTAGGTGTTTGGCACGCAAATTAATTGCGAAGTCAAATCGCAAACAAAATTGCGCTCGCATCGGAAGGCAGAGTTTCCCCGAACATTTTAAACGAGCCAAAGATCGCGAACCAAAGATCGCAAGTCGAAACGTTTACACTGCCTGAATGAACGACAATTCGTTCGTGCGGTCGAGCTCAAGGTATTTGCTGCTCATGCCCATATCGATAGAATATTGATAGAAATGCGGATGAAACAATCGCCAACGACACACGATAACAAAACGTTTACGTAACCGACTTCGTTCTTAATTCTTCATCGTTAACGAATACCTCGTTAACGAACTTAATTACGAAGTCGTTTACGAACGTTAATGAGCATAGTTGTTTCGATAACTAGTACACTCGTTATTAACGAGTTCATATCGGACATTTGCTGAATACTTTTTATCAAGAAAAGTTAGTAAAATACATACGATTTTCATCAAAATCCATGCCAAGTTAGATTTGTGTAAGTCAGTTTTTTTCATTTCACACGAAACTTAATTTTATTTGTGACCTACTACCCAGCCAATAATTGAACGAACTTTTTACGAAGATTGTATTTTACGAACTTTTCTCGATCAAAAATATTCGAGAAATGTCCGACATTCACTCGTATATTACGATAGTCGTAATTTCCTCGATAAAATATCGTTAACGTCTTCATAATCGAACTCGTTAACGACCTAGTTAACGAATTCTTTAACGACTTCGTTTACGAGTCTTTTAACGAACAAACGAATTCGTTAACGATCACATTTTGGTTCGATAACGAGATAACTCGGTTCGATGCAAAAAAGCGCCAATGCAAGATAATATTTTAAGGTTGAATATTTCAAAAAAGAAAAAATAAGAAAAAGAAAAACTAGCCCAATATGCACGAGCACCAACCACACACATAGTGGATGGATCATATGCAAATAGAAGAACGTCATGCTCAAAGAGCCATAAAAAGAGGTCTTGTAAACATTGACATTTATGTGAGTGTAAGAGACGTAAATCAGATAAATGAAAAATGCAGTAACTGCAAGATGAGAAAGAAAAAAAATAAAAAGATAAAAAACATGAAGAATTTTAATGTCACTTACGATAAAGCATTCAACTACTTAATCTTCCATTTATAGCTTGGCGTGGCCACTTGTAACCGGACACTCTTTGAGATTAGTTACATAACCTTGGCTATGCTAAACTGAGTTTAGTAAATAGCAAGAAGATGTTAAGTGATGAAATTTTCTTTTCATTTTGCTGACATTTTTTGTGAAGTACAAAAAAAAAACAGAAGACGTTCGCATTTGATATTTACATTTCTCAACTTGGTTCAATGCACCTTTTGTTTGATTGTTCTACTTTTTTGTGAATTTGAAATTGACTTAGTACCAGGTAGGTACATAAGTAATTTGACTCAATAAACACAAGTGTCTAACTTGTCTTTTGAAGTGCAACAAAAGTGACAAGGAATTGTAACACTTTCGTTTGTTTGCTTTGCTATTTAAGTGTTAGTTTGTTAAGTGGAAATGGGTTAAATTTTATGAAAAGGGGGAAAGAATTTTTTTTTAAAGTAAAAAAACCTAGAAGCTAATGCAAGTTCCTCTTTAGCACATATTCCGAAAAGATAGTTTAAAAACGTCTGACCCACTTCCCACTCCATTAGATCAGCTTATAAATTGAAACCACAGTTGCATAAAACTTGGCTTTTTATATAATTTAATTACCCATTAAATAAAAGTAAATCTTTCCAACTTTTCAATCAACTTTTAATTGTAAGTAAATATAATTACTTTCCTAGCACTTACAGCAATTGCAAACATGTACAATTAATTACTTTACAGTTTAAATCATTTTCTTGATAATCGGTAATTGCAATTTTCCCACTTAATGCACCTGCCATTAGAGGCATAACTTCAACTTACCAACTTTTTCATTTTCTATTCAATTCGATTTCAATTCCTTAACGCTCCAAATAATGCCTTAATCACAAATAGACAGGCATGTAAAAATATGTTTATATTTTCATGCATACCGCATGTTCTTTTGAGCGCACACAAAAATGTTTGCAGCAAATGCATCGCGCAGAAAAAATTGTGAATTTTAAATTGTGAATTGCTGCAAGGATAATGTGGCAATGAAAGGAAAATTGTATCTTAACTTTTAATATAAAGTATGAAATTCTATTCTATTAAATTCTGTTATTTACCTACAATTGATGAAATCGCATATATAATCTTTATTGCACTTGCATTTGCTTGCAGTTTATTTTTAACATTGAAAAATAACAAATTTGATAAAAAAATTGATAATACAAACGTGAGAACTTTACTCTTTACTTTAATGATAAGCAATCAGTTGGCATGACTATTGTTTGTTTAAGGTGGCTACGGTGAAAGTCAATAAAGTAGGTATTTTCAATACACATGTATTGCGACCTTAATGGCCAATAATTGCCTGAAGTGCTATCTAAATTGCATGTGAAGTGGTCACTGAAAATCAAGCGATATGGGAATTTTTTTGTCATGCAGAGATCGTGTACAAGTATGTAGGTGTATGGATCTAGAAAAGCTTGTGGGATGCAATAAGTGGATATAAATTTAAATTTAACTTAAAACTGAACCTTTTATTATAATAGAAAAAAAGGAAGAATGGTCTTTATGGGTTATACTAAATGAATACTATAATTAAACTCAGGAGATAATGCTGATCAAGAATATATATACTTTTCTATCTCTGTAACGCCTCCTTATTGGCAAATTAACTAAGTGCTTTCGGAAATCTATGAACTTAGTGCATTTCATTGTTTTTTCGACTTATGGACTTAATCCACTACATAACTGAACGCCTCATATATAAAAGAGACGTGTTGCTTTGTACGCAGTACACTCGAAAACTACCTCACCGATTTGCATCAACATTTATATAGTATGTGTTCTATGGATCACGAGTCGTGTTCGTGGCTGGGATTTGCCACCACCGCGTCACCGCCCACAAGTTTTATCTCAGACGTTTTTGATCGCAAGGAAATTCATCTGGGGTACAAATCCATATTTCAATTTGGACAAAGGGACGTGGCACTGCCCATTCAGTTCAATATTTCCAAATACTGTAATTGTATTATGCCATATAAGGAAGGAATTCGATACAGGGGCGTGGCACCACAAATAAAATTCAATATTTCAAAATTAAAATAAACAAATAAATAAATATACACTTGCGCTGCCATTGAATATTTGGCTCTGTAAATATATTTAACAATTTCTTTCATTGATTTGTTAATACCTTGACGATAATGCAACAAGAAAATCTTTTTAAAGTTAACCAAGCAGACCGAGTCCAGCTTATATTTGATATATATTGGAGATATCAACTATTCTGTACTTGGAAAATTTTTTTTTTTAACCTCTGAGGCTACAAATCTATTGTATTCATATTGAAGAAATTGTACCTTTTTAATAAAATAGGTAAGTATATATTTCTTTAAATAAAACTAATTATGGTCCAATAAAAGCTAGTGCTAAGGGAAAGTATTTTATTACTTTATTTGATATAATATTTCATTTTTTATTACATATAATTAAAGTATTTATATTAGTAGTATTTTGTTTTTAAAATATTTAATTATATTTTTGTTTATATTTTTTAATATTTTTAAAAATATCTTACTTTGAAGAATATAATATGATTAATGGTTAACTGCATTGTTAATTTATGTTATTTTTATACACAAATATAAAAAACTATTTCAAAATATTTAATTGAGAAATAACTTTCTTAAACTATGTTTAAACTCTTAAACGAATATCTTCATTAAATCTCTTAAACTCCCCTTGAATGTGATTAGTGTGGCAATTGAATATAGCCTGAAGAAACAACAACCCTTTGGTCAATTGATCATAATTACTTCGGGCTATGTTAATATCATAATTTTCCATCGACATTCCAAAAAAAAAAAATACCTAACCATCACCATAAAATGTTTAATCGCTTATTAAATGCCAACTTGCGGCATTTCCTCAATGCACACTCAAGCGTTAACAATTTTGAAGCATTTAATTAACTAACCGCCAATTCGGTTTTAAGTTGCAAATGCGAATTCACAATGAATCAACCGCAATCAATAGGATTTTTTTCCATTTTTTTTTTACTTTTACATTTTACATATTAATACAAATTTTTATGCGCTGACTTGTTAATAACTTTGCTTTTCTCTTTCCAGCGTTTGCTTGAACAAAGAAAATAGAGAAAAAAATAAATCTAAAATAAAATTTGTTAAGAATTCAGATGAAGCTTGTTCTAAGTGGTTCCTCAGTGAGGTGATGTCATGTTTTGCAATCACTAATACAGACTTTGAATTGGAATTGTGTTAAAGAGGGGAAAAAAATACAAATAAAATGCTAAACGCACTTAGCCACACGTTCGACACTTTACACCGCACCGAATGAAGGTTACCACTACCGCTGATCAGCGGCGTAGACGGGAAGGGGGGTTTGCTTATAAAATTACTTTTTAATAGAAGTAAATAATATTCTGTCAAACTGCGTTCCATGTTTTGTCATTACCGTTTTACTAAACGATGGTGGTTGAGGAACAGTTGACGATTTTTCTGATTTGCCAGAAGATGTTGTAAATATTGAGCAACTTTTTGGAGATTCAACTTAGACTTCGTATTGTGTGCAGATGTACGTACCACTTGAAGAACAAAAATTCATACAAATTCACACAAACAAAACTTTTTTGCTAGGTGTTTGCACATTACCAGTGCCAATAATTGCCAACATGTTACTCGTATGGAAATTTCAACTAATTAACAATGTAAATTGTAGAATTCCATTACAATGCAAGTGTGTTTCTGAGAGTGTCAACATTTGCCAAGGGTTAGCAGTTTCAATAATAGATTCAATTCTAGTTTTAAGTAAAAACTATGGTTAGTAAATATATTGACATTACTGAATGAATGGCTTGCTTTTATGAAAAACAAACTCGTAGAAATATCGAACGATTTTCCCAACTAAACCGGTTGCTTGACTTACTCCATCATATAAAGTAGAATTGGTTGGAAAATGATTTTTTTTCTCCCCATTCGTAATTACACTTTTATCGATTAAACATAATAATAATAGTGCCACTTGTTCGGAAAGTCCTGAATTAATTCCATTAACAAACAAACAAAGAACAAAGAAAAAAGAACGAAACGCAAAATGCTCCACTCACGTACCGCGTACCGGCATAAAGGAAGGACATTAGCGCACATGCAAGCCAGTCTAAAAACGTAACATGACGCCAAAACCTGACTGCCGCACCTAGTGCTCTTCTCCTTACTATACTCCCCTTATTCTGCTATGCCATCCACCCACCTAGTGGCTAGTCTATAGTCTAACATTTATATGCACACTTTATCCTTCAATCTCCACTCTAACCGGTGAATTTCCACTATTTTTACTTCCACTTCATTGCCTAACCTTTTTATTGTGTTAGTATTTTCTCTCGTACCCAATATTTACAACTTTTTCCTTTGGCGTTTTTTTGTGGGTTGTCATAGAGACCCACAGACCGCTTGTTCCACCGTGGTAAAAATATTTCTTTCTGAGGCGCATGTCCTGCTGCCCGTGCGAGTGTGGTGAGGTTCGTTTTTAGTATTAGAATATTTCAAATTATAGACCGTTCTCCTGGTGTACAACTATAATGTAATACTCCCCTGGAATTACAGCCAAATGAAAATATTAAGGAATTATACAAAAAAAGCTCTGGAAAGTAAGCAGAGCAGCCACCAATGGACCTAGAGAACTGTATTTCACATATCAAGCCGGATCTTTGATTTTCAAAAAAGGGCGCGTGGATTTTATGGTAGGCTCTTTTGAAGCCACTAGTGGTCCTAGGAAGCATAAATATTTTGTGAGCCCATGTTTTGAGAATCTCGAGACGTATTTTTGTTATAGTTAAACGTGGACTATCGAAAGTAGTCTTTTTTGAAGTCACCTGTGGACTTTGAGAGCTGCTATTTCAAATTTTTATTCTGTGCGATTATAGCTATTGTCTGTATTTCCGGGAGAGTAGGATTTTTAATTTAGAAAGAGACAGTTCATAATACGGTCGCGTCAATTACAGTTGGATCCACAAGGGGGATCTAATATAAAGGCGCTGGCGAAGCTGTGAAAATAATATAGTTACCCAATAAACATTTCTGCTTGATATCAACTTGAGGTCAAGTATTTTTCTTCAATCTCCCATTGATATGAACTTGAGGTCAATTCGAGGTCGATGGCATTCTCCGGCAAAACTGAACGATCCAAATCGAACGTGCATTGAACTCGAAATCGATCTTATGGAATTTTTTCCAACTTTCGGAATGGAATAGATAGCTAACATAGTTCGTAAGCATGAGATCTTACTTGACCAAGGCCTTACAAAATAGAATTTTAAAAATGTAATGCATTCAAGCTCCTGATTAATTACTTTCAAGAAATTACTTTGAAGAACCTTCTGCCATCTGTGATTTCTTCAAAAAAGCGTTCATCAAATTTTTTTTATCGCAAAGATTTATAATGCTGTCTAGGTTTATATTTTGTCAAACATTTTCCGTCGAGTGTTGATTTAAATTATGCGTTATTATTGTTGTTGTTATTGTTCTTATAATAACATCTAAAATTGTGCTTTAACATGCAAGTTCCGTGTATTGTTGACGTTTTCCAGTTTATAAAAAAAAAATTTTCTTTTTTTTTTGTAATGCTTTGCTTGTTTTTTGCACAACTTTTTTTTATATCTTATCTAGCTTTTAGATAAAAACGCTTGCCACACAGCTGAAGTTTGGTTATACGTAGTTTTTTTCTCCAAAAATAAAAACGTTATCTGCAAAGAATTTTTAGACACAGAATAAAAAAAAAAAAATTCTATCCATAAAAATAAAATCATCTTCTGCATTGAAAATTAGTATTTATGCCACAAAATTCTATTTCTATAAAACTTTACCGTTTATTAAGGTCACAGGGTAGTGTGTTTGTGATCAACAGCTTAATCTGTTAGAATTGAACTACATTTGGTCAAGACTTTAGGTGAGAGGATTTGACTATTTGATTTGTTTATTTGCAAAATCTTTTTTTGTGTTAATATAATCCATGGATGACTTCCAAGCTATAACTTTAGAATTACTAACGTTAAGGAATTACAATTGATCAGTTTCGAAAGATAAATTCATAAAAGGTTTTTATTGTAATATTTTTGGTTTTTGATCAATGATTAAACATAAACGCGTTTTATACCATCTTCAATCATAAAAATTATATTTTTGTAAATTATTTTTTTTTAAATAAGTTTTTTTGTTTCTTTAATTAATGTCTACCAAAGTTTAAAAATTCTTTGCAAACCCGCTGCTCACACTAGCCTCAAGAACTGAACTCTTTATTGACGTCAATATACTAATTTTTCTCATCCCACTTCTCTTTTGTCAGTAGACGTCAAAGAGTTACAAAAAATTACAATAAATGCAAAGTTCATATGCTTGAAATGAATGAAAAATGTGTCAAATGATTCAACTAGCATCAATGTAAATAAAAATGTAGAGCCCGACCGATTAATCGGCTTCGGCATCGGCTTCGGCCGTTATCGGCCAAAAATGCACATTCGGCTTCGGCTTCGGTTTTTCCAAAAAATGGCCGAAGTTTTACATTTTTTTTTCTTGTTTTTGCGACACTGAAAACCAAAATTAATTTTTTACGATACGATTTTCTAAAAATTGTGTAATTGATGGAATTTCCAATGGGACATAAGAGGCTCACAAAACAAAAAATATGATTAAAATTTAACTTAGTAATCATCGAATATTGAGTGAATCTCGCCTCAAATTGCGTGGCATGGGGTTACAGCTGCCACAAAGTACATCCTTGGACATTTTCTGGGTGGATTACTGAATTTTAAATTTAGATTTGGAAGCTTAATACTCGCCCTGATGTCAATGTTGAAAGGAGTCCTGGTAAACTGTATGAAATTTCAAATATAGGGGTAGGAGGCACACGGAAGGATTCTACCTTTTACAAATGTAGCCCAAATTGCTGCTCCAACATATATGAAAAGTAGTTCTGGTGCTCAAATCAAAGCTTCACAGGTGGTATTTACCATCAACTAGAACATCCTTTGCGAATCACCTGACGGATTTGGGGAGTCCTTAAAAAACAGCTACTTAGATGGATTTATTCTTTGAAGAATTCTCTACCATTTCTACTAAATTTCCATTATTTTATGCTTTACTCCAAATTTTTAAAAATGATTTTAAAAAAATCTAATTTTTCTTACACGGGATATATGGGATAATCCGAGGCTCCTGTTAGTTTTGACCTAGGAGGCCCAAATTTGTTTGTGAATTCTTTTGGTTACTTTTATTATTTGTTTAAATAAAATTTTAGTTCCTTAAAAAACTAAATGTGTATTTGTACACTCGAATTTGAATGAAAATACACGAAAAAACAAGTTTTTAATGGTTTTTTATTTAAGTATCGGCTTCGGCTTCGGCTTCGGTATAGGCCTTCGGCGTCGGCCGAAGTAATAGGCTGCCAATTGACCTTCGGTATCGGCTTCGGCTTCGGCCTGAAAATGCTTATCGGTCGGGCTCTATAAAAATGTAAACTTTTGACAGCTTTTTTTGTGGGCAGTGCAAACATCTGACCTCAGTTAGCTAAATATGGAAGGTTTCACCATTCATATTTTGAGTGTGAACTTTAAATATTAATGGAACTATATTGAATGCTTAGGTAAATTAGATTGTCGTCTCAGAGACAAAGTGTCTCGAAGTAGAAAAATTTTAACACTGAATCGACGGAAATATTAAAAAAAAATTATTTTTTCATTAAAATTCTTTATTTTATTAGCTTAAAAATATAATCAAAAACCTTTTGGCAAAGAATGAATATTTTTTGTATATAATTTAAATAAAATAAAATACTCTTTTAAAACTTATGTACACTTACATTTTAGTTGTACAAAATATATCCTTGTTTCAGTATCCACTGGCTCTTTTCACAGTCAACACAAAACACTTCAAAGAAAATTACTTTTAAACGGCGCCAAAGGTCTTAATTTGTATCCCTTGGATTACACTTGAGCCACAAAATAATAACAGCAAGCCAAATGAAAAAAAAAACACTTGCTATTTCATATTTAATATTTATTATGAAAAATCTCAATTTCGTTTGGGTGGTTTTTGTTGTGCCGCAATTGGGTCGTAATGCAAACAAACGACAAAATATCCAAATAATGCGATAAAGGCGTTAATTAGCACAGAAATGAACGTAGCTTATCACAATCAAACTTTTTTTTATTCAATTTTGTGAATTCCTAAAGGCGGCTAATTCCGGTCTAAAGTCAAAAGAATTTAATGCAAAAAGGAAAAGAAGAAAAACCGAAACATCTAATTCGACACTTGCGCTTGCGTATCCACGATTAACAGTACAAAAACAAAAAATAGAGTATATTTTAGTTTGAATATTTTTCTGTTGTTAATTTTACTGATAAAAATTATTCGATAAAAATTCAATAACAATGAACCATCGTTTTTAAAAAAAAAACCACTCGAAAATCACATAAAATTCAAATTGAAAACGAAACCAACTTAAATTACAGTGGAACGCTTTTAGTATTTTGTTTCTTCTTTTATTTTTACACTCCACTACTGTGTGTGTTAGCGGCAACGTACGCGAGACAAATGAAGTCGACGAAATAAAAACAAAATCAACACAACTACAAGCCGAATCGAATGGATATTCAATGGCACAGTGGTGGCGTTGTTGTTTTAACTATCATCTGATAGAATTGGGGGTTCTATGGAATTTTGATTGCAATTGGAAAACATTATAAACCTCGGCTGTGTCTAGAACTCTTCAAAGAATAAATCCATCTAGAATTTAGAAAATTATTTATCCAAAATACAAATTTTTCCCAAACACTTTACGGGGATCTTTGAGGCCCTGATGGTACTTGTTAATATTGACCTAGGAGATTCAACTTTTTGATGTCTGGTGACCGGTGGCATGTATTAATGACGTTTGTGAATTTTCCCCTCCTAATGGAACTATTTTGAGGAAGTTCGTTCAGTTTCAGGGGAAAAATAAATAGTTTCGGACCACACTACTTAATGGAGCTTCCCATAGTCCCAGAAACGCTAGTCAAAATTGTTTCTTATTTTAATCTGATGGCGCTGGTTTAACTCCCTGGCAGAACCATTTCGAGCAACACCACTGTTTCTGCAATGACCACAAAATAGAGTAAACTTGATGACGTCACTGAGCACTGAGCTGCTTTAAGAAAGCAACATATTTCAGAACCCAGGTGTGTGTGTAAAGGCAGGTGAGCTTGCCTAAGTTCCTTGCAGTATTCAAGTATGACCAATAAGCTAAGATTCTGTGAATCAGTTTAAAAAAAGTTAGTGAATCGAATTTTTTTAACAGGTAGATTTACTGGTAAATTATATGCCCACAAGCCACAAAGCTCAAAGATTTGAAGAAAATCTAAACTATTTTTCTGATACTCTGGTCACTTCTTTTCAAAGACAGAGTCGAACTTTCTGGTTGGAGTTCGTTCTGTGTTGTGTTTAGGTTGGATTCGTTTACTCACTTAACATGTTCAATTCATGTCATACTAACTGAAATGGTTTTTACATTATAGCCAAGTTGGAAGAGTCAAGCCCTACGAGTTGGTGAGTGTGGGTGGTTCGATGGTGGAATAGTTTTGTTGTTCAGATGAGATTTGGGACGAACCTACTTACATCTTCATAAAATTCATCAACATCGAGCATTTTTCGTTTTTCATTTCATGCTAAAAGGGCCACCGCTCTCCCTGCTTTACACCATTAATTGGTTTTCTTCCGTGTGGGTGTTGTGTCTTTTGTTGTTGTTCATTTTGCATTCCAAATGACATTCCCGCGCTTTTTTATTCACTTTAATTCAGTTTTTATTTTCTCAAAGCTATTTATATTGTTTGCTGCTGTTTGATGCGGATGCATATTTCATACACACAATTATCTGCTTGGCGACAGTTGCTGCAAGGTGGCAGGTGACTGCTGTTCCTGTTGTTTGATCTGCTGTATAATCTATGACTCTATGTTTCAGAGATATTTTTGCTTGAAATACAATATTCTATTAGTGCTGGAAAATATTTAGGAATGATCTAATAAATCATTGTTTTCTTAAGATGCTGTAATTTTTAGGTTAGGTTTCTTAAATTTATTGAAAATTCAATGAAATTTTGTTTTGTGGTTTGAAAAATTACTGGTCCCGTATTTCAATAAAAATACATTCTAACGTCTTCTAAAAAAACAATGGCCTGAAACTGAGAAGCTTGGGGCCACCCCTACAATTCTGTATTCTTTTCTACTCAAGAGAATCTGGCAAGCTCCTTATGGACGTTAGAAACGTTGTGTCAAAGTTAACATACTCTGTAAGTTAATATACTTTAATAATTGACGATTTTTGATTGATTGTTTCACATTAGCCCGAAGCGGAGCTAAAGCTGGAAAATTGATCTGCTCCAAAGCCCTGGGTTATGCAGAAATATTAATACTTAATAGCAAAAAGCTCTTTGGCTCTTTTATTCAAAACACTGCAGGCACTTCCACTGTACTTCAACCCTTATTCCATCCAGTATGAAATTACGTTGGTATCGTATATCGTATCAATTCAAAGTTTTCTGTAGAGAGAGGTTGAATTCCATGGCCCATATTCATAGTCAAATTAAGTTCCCTACTTAACTTTAGTATTCTACTAAGTTGACAGATAATACAATGAATTGACAGTTACTAAGCTGGACGTACTTTTGTATTTGTCCTTTGATGAAATCGGACAAAGCAATTTCGGCTTTATTTTGAGGCATTCATAGAAATTTGTGCATGGCTATTTCAGGGTGCATTTGACAGTCAGAATCGCATTCAATGTTTCCATATCTAATCGAGTTTGGTCCGACTTCCAAGTTTTATTTACTGCAGAAAATAATCGTGTTTAACGAAAAACAAAAATTTTACGCTACTTTCTGGTGTGTATTTTGGTTTTAGTTCGCCAAGAGTACGATGTTGGGAATCTCATTTTGTTTTTGTACCAGTGAACGGCATGAATGCATTCATTTTGAGTGCAATCTAAAAAATTAAGGCGAATTTGTTATGTAATCTGTAAAGCGTTGAAAAAAATTCGAAGCTTGGACATTTTTTGTGTATCCATTTAAAAGAAAAAATAACCTAACCTAGACTAACAGCTAGATGCCATTAGAATCAGCATACTCGAATTAGCTAGACCCATCCGGTGCTCAATCTGTTCCAAAGAGAAATATTCTTAGGCCTGGTTTTCATTATGTCAAAATAATGGCAATTTATTTGCATATGGCACGGGTCAGCAAATTCAGCACTTTGCTGAATCGTTGTCAGTTTGTGATGCCATTGATTATGACCTAATGAAAACCAGGCTTAAGCATTTTACAAGTCTCATGACAGTGTGCATTTGCATTAACAATACCGTTTACTTAAAGTGTAATTCATCAAATCTTTGTGCGATATCTTTCAGATTCAAAGTTAAGCGAATAGGAATGTGTTCGTTGCGTCTCATGAGTTGTGCCATTCAACGAGTATCACTGTTATATGCCTATACTTTTTACAGTTTTCTCCGTTCGCACTTTGTCATTGTACCACCTTCGTATTTCAGTGTACATTCAGTGTATGGTGCTTCGTAGAGATGGTGCTTCGTACATAGTGGAGCTCCGTAAAAAGAAATTGAAAAAAAATAATAATAATACAAGTGTATTGTATAACCAAGTTGTAAAGTAAAGTAAATGGCAAATACAATTTAGTTAAGAAATATTTTGATAAGAAATTCAAAGGAGAACAATTCAAAGGTGTACAATCCAGTTGGCAAAATGCTTGATGGAACCGCAGTCGTTGGTGGTAAGTGTACCAAAAACAACAACATCAAAATCATAGCAACAACAAATATGTATGCCAATTGCCGTTGTTGTTTTCGTCTCTGAATGTACACAGAAAACGGTGATTTGTTTACAGAGTCGTTGTGTGGAGCTGGAGAATTTTCGGTTGGGAGAGTATTTTAGGGGCGGTGAACAATCATAAACTTGATAGACTTTAATAGAACTCAAAACACTGAAATGTAAATTTTTAAGCATTTCTTTTTATATTTCATTGACATTTGCAGGAAGCACCACCCCTTGGGAGAATAGGCAAACTGAAGCCCAAACGTCGATTTGCCCGGCCGTACAAGATGCTTTAAATTTGCTCACTTTGTGGGGATTGCCTGAGCTACATACTGTATTCAGAGGTAAGCAATTGATATTCTCATTCAATATAACAACTTACTAATTTTTAAACTATGTATGTACGTATGTATGTACCTTTTCACAGCACAAGAAATCTCCACACGTTCACTCAAATACCTTACAAATGACGAAATCGTTGAGCTAATACCAAAATTGGGACCGCGCACTATTTTTCGGGCACTTTTGAATGAATGGCGCCAATATGGCCAAGATAGGCCGCAATCCACTGCAATTGTGGGATCCGAAGGGCATAAGGGAAATTTTGAAAATGCCACAAGCAGCATTGGCCAATTGATACCACCAAATATTTGTAAAACGGAAGTCATTGAAGAAAACGATTGGGAAAAGTCCAAAACTCCTTCGCTGGTAGAAGGCTCAGATCTGAATGATAGCAATGAAGGTGTGCTTGAACCAATAGACCAGTCATGTGATATAGAGGCTAGGTCATTTCTAGCAGTGGAAGAGAATATGGAACAGAGAATATCAAAACGCGTGCCGGAAACCACCAGAGAGGCAAGATATTACAAGAAACTTGATAAACTATATTACACCGAATACAATGGCGAAGGACTGGTAAGTTGTCATGCAATTGTAATTGCTTTGCTAGACACTTTCTATGTATTCTATTCTATTTACATGCAGAGCGTTTACGACTTGCTTATCAACAGCTGTGATGGCCAGTATGCCCTGACCTATTACAAACATCACAAACACTTGGATTTAAAGAGTCGAAAACGTGTGGTGAATGTGCTCACACA